>CM040186.1:80291788-80891788 GCA_022606455.1 Callitettix versicolor
CTTTAATGAATTTATTACTGAAATTTATTGTCAATTCAAATGTTTTATTTAATCTAATACTACTTGATTATAGGCAAAGGTCTTGCAGAATGGAGATCGGCCGAATGCAAAGCAAAAAAGCAGAGTTTCCTCAGCGCCAGAGAGAATGAGAAAATGCAAGATGCAATGTTGGATGTACGAATAGCTGGTGGGAACAATGCCAAACTGTCATCAAGCATGTTGCACCTTCACAGTCAGAAAGTTGTGTCCGACAAGGAAAATACAAAAGTAAGTATTTTAAATTTAAGTAAAAAATATTAAGTGTTCAACGTTTTTTTCAGCATACGAATTTAGTTATTAAAAAAATTATTTAAACAATATAAATACAGTTTGTGAAACTGTATTATATATCAAAAAAGTATGGTAGAAAACCAGAAAACTAGCTAAATTCTTGGATGTAAACAAAAACAGCTTTATAAAATAGAAAATTTAAAACTGTTAATGATAGAGACATTAACAAATTACTTTTAATTGCATGTAAAACTAAGGCTTTTTTCTCTCTTCTAGGCTAAAGAAAATGAAGAATTTTTAATAATTTAATTTGTCACTTACCATCACAATAGTTTGCAATATTTCTTTTTCTACTCTGGCCGTTTAGGCTTTTCAACATTATCAAGTTTGCTAGGATTGTCTGTATTCAGTAAACATTAAAAATTAAGAACACATATATGTATCACATAACATTCACAAAAATACTTAAAATGGGATACATTTTATACATGTAGAGAGAAAGAGAGAGAGAGAGGGGGAGAGAGATATGGGGAGAGAGAGGGAGATGGAGGTGGAGAGGGGAGGGGAAGAGGAGGGAGGAGAGGTGGAGAGGGGAGGGAAAGAGGGAGAGGGGAGGGGGAGAGTGAGTGGTAAGGATGCATGTCCGGAGGGATCCTTATTCATTTTTTTCAATTTTTTTGTCATTTACAACATTTATTTTAAAATTTAACTTTTCATTTGAATATCTGATGGAGTATTTTCATAGTTTTGTCAATACTGGAGTAATAATGGTTTTCGTTAATAATGTGTTTTACATACAGTACTTTAAATCAATTTTTGGTGAATTAGCTGAATTGTATTGAATGTATCATTCTTTATGTCAAGGATCTACTTGTTTGTCATATTATATACTTTTTTGAAAAATCAGAACTTGATAATTAATGTATTCACAAAAATTTGCTGTTCTATCAAATGTGTTCTAACAAATTTGCCGTAGTGGGATTTCTTATTGTGAAATACACAGGAATATTTATTATTTAAATTGATAACACAGGAAAATATGAACTAACATTGGTCAAAAACTTCATTGGACGAACCGGTTAGACATTAAGAAACTGAACAAAGAACAGATAAAAACACAACACCATTACATTCAGCTAATTCCCCCCCCCAAAATTGATATAAAGTATAAAAAAAAACAGTCCAGTATCGACAAAACTGTGAAAACACTCCATCACTTTCAAAAGAGAAAATTAATGAATGCCTTGGAGCAATACAAAATATAAAAATAACGTCAAATCATTACTCAATGGAAAGTTAAATTTTGAATCAAAAAGTAGAAATAATAAATGAGAATCTCTCCTAGTCTGCATTGTTACAAGAAAACAAGCTGTACAAGAAGGCAACCGGTCAAGACAGTGGGCCTAATATATATATATATTTCGAATGAATCCCAGTTTTAAGTGTTTATATAAATGTTATGTGATGTGTGTGTGTGTGTTTTTAATTTTTACTGATATCCGACCAATCCCAGCAAACTTGATAGTAGCTGAATAGCCAAAACGGCTGTTGTGGAAAGAAATAATCACTATAGACTATTGTGATGATAAGTGAGTTTAATTAATTTAACATACAAAATTTGTTTTGTCAGTTAAATATGAGTCAAGTGTAACTATTTTGTTAACATTTATGTATGAAGGAAACATAATTTTACGTTATATTTCGATTCATGTAATGCTGAGGTACCATTTAAATTGATAATTCTGTTTTTAAGATGGAGACTAAAAGAAGAAAAGCAGAAGAATCCGTTAAAAAGGCTGATGTGGAATATTACACATATTGTATACGTGCGGAGAGAGCAAGGTAATAAAATCCAATACTATCAACAATTAGATTTTTATTAGAAACACACAGCCTAACATGTCAACTTTAACTTTTCAGGAAAAAAGTGTTTCCGTTTTTAAGTAGTTTTATTTGTTCACTTTACAATTATAGTTTCAATGGGATTATATACCCCTCTAAGAGACCCCTTGTAGACTGAACATTTTGGTTTGATGTATATTAAAAAAAATGTATCATCACTAATTCAAATATACATATTTAATATTTGGAAAATACATGTTTATAAAATATAGACTGTTGTACTATTCACTGGATGAAAGAATTTGTTTTTCTATTATATTCGAGTATTTTTGTTATTATGTTTGGCTAACCTGTAGTTAAAATTTTTTTTTGTTGAAGTGCCATGTTATTATGATGTTAGTAGAGACTTTCATAACAAGAAGAGCTCACACTTTAAATATGGTTTCATTTTATGTGTTATATTTTAGAAAATTAAATTTTTGTTTGTTTTCAAAGCATAAAGAGCATGGTAGACAAAATGTTGTATAAATTATCATTTTTTTCATCAAATAAAAGTAATATAAAATTGGCAGTAAATAAATACATACTATTATTTGGATTTGTTCCATAATGTTATTCTTTTATATTAAGACAAACACATAAATACACAAAAAGTTAATCCAGTTAAAACAACTCGTAAAATAATATGTCTTTATTTAATATTTTTTAAAATATATTTAAAATTCTTACTCCATGAGGAAACAAATTGATCGTAGGATGGTAGCTTTGAAAAGACACAGACAGTATCAGTTTTCAGTTCAGATCCAAAAAGTTGTGACCATCCTTCCCAAAAGTATTAAAATTCAATAATTAAAAAAATGAATGTTGGGTAGAATATTGTAACTCCTTTCCACATTTTGATGACCACATGGTCTTACGCAGAGAATGTGACTTGACTGCTAAATTGCTATTGATTTTGCAAATCCCTACTTCTGTTGAAATCTTAATTTCTCTTGGTAAACACTCAGTCTTAATTAAAAACTTAAATGATTACTTTATATACAACAGGCTTTAATGTAAATATAAATAATTTTCCTCAATTATTGATGAATAAAGTTACACCATGTTTTCCTTGTGCAGCACCTATTTTATTAGATATGCTATTACTGGCATACTATGTTTTAAAGTAGTTTTTGTTTATCTATAATATTGTATGGTGTTTTAAACAAAAAGTATTAAATGTAATATTTAAAGTAGGCTATTTAACTGTACTTACTAATAGAAACTTTAAAACTGGTATTAACCTATTTCCTAAAACCTATTAAACCTAATTACCTAAAATAAAACTGAAGACAGAAAACATAGGGTTTGTTTAAGTTTAAATATAAATATTAGATAAGTAAGATTTTTCATATTTTATTTCAATTTTTGATTTGTTTCTGAAGATGTATGTTCAGATAATTTTATGGTATAAAGCATAGAAGTATGTGTTTTAACCTACAGAAATGTAACGTTTTAAGTTGTAATAAGCTTTTAAAAATTACAAACATTTATAAAGTAATTGTTTTTATAACATTCCCGTTAATAACCTGAAGGACAACTATATAAATATGAATATATACAGTAACATGAATGATATGAATGACAATGTTTGTTTCACAGACTGGAATGGGAGTCTGCAGTTATTCGAGGCAGCCATTGTTTCCAAGCGTTGGAAGAAGAACGTCTGCAACAGCTCAAAGAACTTGCATCCTGTTACCTCAATCATTACAAAGAAATTGGGCCCAAGCTTGTACAGGTTAGTTTTGAGGATTTAATTGACTGAGCGACGCGATCTCTGTGTTTCAATTCATCTGTTCGGCATTTGTTTTGTTTGTTTTGAAATATGGTATGAAGATACATTGTATGTAGCCCAAATAATTATGTAAAAGATTTTTTCCATTCACTTTCGTTTCAAGATAGCAGCCTGTGATTTACTATGAGTGCTTGCAATTTTGGTCTAACACATTGACTGATTATTTTGAAATTTGGTACCTTGTATAAAGGGTAAACAATTTTTCTAAGGCAGGTGCATGCTGTAATTATAATTTTAATTTTCAACAGCATCTACTAAATACATAGACACTTTATAAACTATAATGAGAATTGTTTTTTCTTCAGAGTGTATCCCGATTAACAGATCCAGTGGCACAGATAAACACAGTCAGTGACATGGAGTCAGTTACTCCTCTACGGGAGTCGGCGTTACCAATGCCCGAACAACTGTTACCTGACTTCTATGCAGAACACACCACCTTGGCAATGAACAGGGAGAGGCGGAGACAGGTAAATTATAAATATTTATTGTCATAAAAGTTTCAAGGAAACTTTTAATGTTTCACTAACATTTCAGCTTCAGAAGAGATGTTATAACAAATTTCAGTTAAAACATGAGTTATTGGAGCAGCAATCACAGTAAAATCCAGACCAAGACAATCAAATGAAATTCAATGTAAAACATGTTTTTTATATGTTTATGTAATATATAAACATATAATATATAAACAGTAACATGTTTATGTAATATGTTTGAAAAAATGATGGCAATCCGGAATCGTTTTCATAGTAATTTTTTTAATAAAATTGAAATGTACGAGACTTTATTTTATAAAACTTTTATTGTGTTTTATGAAATAACAATGTTTTATGAAATAACATACAAGAAGTAGAAGAATAGCTAATATTCAAAAATGTTTATTAATAAATGTGTTCAGTGTAAACATTTGAATAGTATTTGGAGAGGGGTACATAAACTGTTTGATAAGCTAATAACTTTTTTACAAGTTTTACAATGTGTTTTACTTATTATGATTATAAATTTTGCAGGCTCTAGTGAAGATCCTTCACCTTATTAGGCAAGATTTGGAGAGGGAAAGGCGAGGCAAACAAGGTGTCGAGAACTTGGCTCGAGCTCTCAAACAAACGCCAAACTTTGGGACAGAAGATTCACAACAAAATGTGACAGAAAAGCTGCACCATGTAAGTTAACCATTATTTTGTATTATTATAAAAAAATGAAATTGTATAAAGAGACTATGTGAAGTGAATACTTGTTTTTTTTTTTGTTTTAAATTACCTTATGAACCTAACTTTTCAATTGTATTACTCTCAATTTGATTTCACTGCTTCACAAAATTTGTTGTACCACACATAAAAAAATATTAACTTCAAAAATGTAGTTTTGGGTTTATTGTGATGTCAGCTTTGGCCTTATACTTTTTTATATTTTTAGTGTCAAATACAACACTTCACTATAATTATAGTTATATGTTTGTTATTACCAAAATTTATAAATAATAATATTTTATTTATTTTATTAAATTTAACATTTTAATTTTCTAAATTTACTACAATTTTATTTAATATTTACTCCATTCTCGCCTTTCAGTCTATCTATGGTCAAGTAATACATATTATTGTAACCCACTACTGTGATAACCAGCTGTTTCAACCATCAACTGTTTCATGTCTTACTTTCATTACATTACTATTAATTCGATTTCACTGCACTATAAACATTACTACACCGGGTGTAAGGAATGTTCACATTCACTCCAAAAAATGTATAAGTGTGTATAGTATTTTATAAAGTTAGTTTGGAAAAAGTTTTAATTTTAAACTTTATTCTTGTTACAGATGAGATCGATGCTAGCGTACCTTGAGGCTGCCAGGTATAAGGTTCAAGGCGCTTTAGCAGAGATGGAGGGAAGAGCGAAGGAAAGTCATCCTCTGGCTTCACACATACACATTACCAAGGACAGACAAGGACTGCAGTACAGTGTTCTTAAGGTATCTCTTTGATTCAAATTAAGAAAAAGATATAATACAAATCCAGAACAACAAAAAATATTAAATGTTTATGGAAATTACACTTACATTAAGAAAACATAGCCATTATTGTATTACTAATTTTTTGAAGAAATGCAAAGTTAATGTTTATTTTCTAGGTACCAACATGGGTAAGGAAAGAATCTATTGATATTGGGGACTCGCCAGACTGGACAGACAGAGGGGCAGCGGATGGAAATTCCGTTCAACCTGACAGTGATTTTGGTATGTATTTTTATGATCTAAGTAAGTTTTTTGTCTTACTTAAATAATTTTTCATTATTGTTTTAAGATAATAGTTTGAAGAATCAGCATATGCATAGGTTTGTTGCTGCAAAATTATGTTTTTCTAGTGTTCATATTAACCTCCAGAGTCAGCTAAAGGGGTGTGCAACTTGTGCTTTACAGGATGGTGAGTAAAGCAAGTGCAATGTGTGTACAAGGTGCAAAAAATGGAACGTCAAAAAAACCATCAGTATTAAAAATCAGGGTGAATGTGACAGGATACATATAAAAAATCAATAACACCTGAAGTGTGCACTAAAATTAATGGTGCAAAAACATTAGGGTACAAGAACATGGATTAAACAATGAAAAATGAGTATTAGAAATTTTGAATGACCTATTTTACAATTTATAAAATGTTAAGGTCTGAAAGTTCAGAAAAGAGAACATCTAAATTAGTTTCGTCTCTCTTATTTACAAAAGTACAGAGAAGTTAATTTAAAAAAATAGTAAGGGTGCACACTAAAATTTCTGCACAGGGTGCAACTTACTCTCAATTCAACAAATTATTAACCTAATTTGTCTGTAAAATTGTATTTTTAACCCACTACAGATAGTTTACTTGTTACAGATAGGTGTTAGTAGACTACTTCTAAGTACTTAACAGATTACGATTTTGATATACAGATAAAGATAAAATGTAAGATCATTTTATTAAATGTAACATCATTTTTATTAAAGGCCTATCATTCCCTAAAATATACGTATTTAAATTAGTTTTAAATATCAGCTTTAATGTGTTAGAAAATAACTCTTTTTTTCAATTTAAGAGTCATCATTGCAGTCACAAATGGACAAAGATTTTAATTAATTTTTATGTAAATGGAAGGGCGAAGTATATAATTACGAACTACTGCAACATTTTATACATTTATAAAAAAATACACCAATGAATTTTTCAAATTGTATTTAATAAAAATATGTATAAAATAACACCATTTTTTAAATTAAAACTAATACATCAGTCTGTACACCAAAGTTGAACAACAAAAAGTTGAAGACCTTCTTAACACTGTTAATTTTTGTTAAGTATGAGAACTTGGTTTGACTTTGACAAAACATGTTGTTTTTTGTTATTTAAAATTTTTAAATACATTTAGAATATAGGGTGGTTTATTATTTAAACAAATAAGAGTTGAATATTTTTTTTTCAGATGAGTTTTCTAGCCAGGGAAGTGAGCGTGACTACCAGACCAGTGTGCTGAGCCAGTTCCCAGTACTTGAAGAATCCCCACCATCCACGGGACAATGCAAAGCTCTCTACCATTATGCTGCTAACCTCTACGATGAGCTGAACTTATCTCCAGGTTGGTAAAACTTTGCTTTGCTTTGGGGTACACAATATAAACATGAAGTTCATATTGTGTATGACGTATACTCCAAGTCTTTCTTGTATACCAATATCCAGTTACAGTAGAGAATTCTACAAACCAACTGACACCGAGAGTGGTTTGATTGATCAAAAAGTACAATGTAAAAATGTACGTTAACTAGGTTCTGTTACAGGCAAAAACATTTTAAATAAGTGAACAAATACTGTATGTAGATTTATTAAATCTACATATTTTAACTAAAAATTACAATACAGAAAAAAATATAGAACAGTAAACAATTAAGTTTACATCACAGATAGGTAGAAAAAAAATAGTCATCAATCATCTTCTGTTTTAAATTTGGTGGCCTTTTATTAGCCACCAAATCACACATTCTCTTCAACAACAAAAGTTGAGTAGAACATCTATCCTCTTGATCCATGACATTGCTATATTCAGAGATGTAAAGGCCTTTTCATGACATAGACTGTTTGTACCACTTTTATCGATTTATCCTTAATAAATTTTCCCATAATAAATTTTATTTGCTTTATCTTCACATTCCTCAGTAAACGAAACAACTGTCACTGACTCATCACAAAAAAGTGTGTACATGTCCCTGTCTAGCCATTGCTAAAATTGATTTTTTTATTCATATATTTATATATTTTTCAATTTTTTTCCTTAACAAATCTGAGTTTGGCTAGTTGGCATTAAGTAAATCAACTCTCTACTGTTTAGGATATATTTTTTTTTAAATAGCTGTTAATTATCATCAAAATAGCACTATGCATATATCTGTTATTATGTGCATCATTTTTATATTTAAGTTTCTGCCTGTGTTCTGTTGATCGCTGGTAGCATATTGTGTTTGTTACAGTTCGAAAGTAAATAAAACAAAACCAAAGCAACCTAAACTTGTGATTAGGGATTATTTTCATATTTTTAAAATTTCAAGCTAAAAATGTCTTTGATTTAAAATTTAGTAAATTTAAAATTTGGCTTCAGTTGTAAATAGATAAATCCAACAGAATCTCAAAATTTTGTTTTCATGTTTCAAAATCAATTTTTTCATGTTTCAAAATTATGTTTATCTTATTTATTTTTATATAGTGAAAAAGTAAAATTACAACTTTTTTAAATTTTATGAATGCTCATATTTTTTTATAGTATTGTTATCTTTCTGTATGACTACATATTACTTTTTTTTATTATGTGCTGTCATCAACTGTAATGTTTTTAGTCAAAAATAACAGTTTACAGTATTTGTAGGTCTTGTACTATTTTCTTTTTATTTCCTTTCTTACTTTTTCACTATAATACATTGTTGAGTGTAAAGAAAGTTTGGGGATAGTGAATAAAATTGATTTTGAGATTTTGGTTAGATTTCATTGCTGGAGATCAAACTAATGGTTACTTTGATTTGATGAAATTTGGAATGTAAGTTTGGTTTTCCCATATCTTTGAACCATTTTTTATTTGTACATAAAGTATTTTGAAGCCCTGTTTAGTAAAGCAAACTGTTAAAATAATTTTTTATAATTATCTCTAATGATTTTGATAAAATTAAACTCAAATGTAGTCCATGAATAACCAAAAAAAAAGAACATGATTATCTTCTTTATACCATCAAAAATACCAGTTGGTTAGCGAATGAAGAAACTGAAAAATAGAAATAATTTCTCTTAACCTAATTCATCGTATTTCTTCACACATTTGGTCGTATGTGACGCTTCATGACTCAAGTCAATGTAGCAGATTTGAAATAAAATAAATTCATAGTTAGGGAGTAAATTGAAGAAATTTAACCATACCATAAATTCTTCATAAAAACAAAAAAATTGAGCAAAATCTGATGAACCGATTTTGAAAAAATATACGTTTTTCTAGCTATAGCTAAAACACAAAAACTTATGTATAAATAATTACAGTATTAAATTTGTGGTTTGTATAATGTTTTTGTGCCATTTATGTAGTATAATGACAGTTTTTAAAAATGAAGTTACTTCTCCAAAAAGATAGTGCTAGCAGGAGTACAGTGCTAGGATTAGCAGAAAAATGTACTTATAAAAATATTATTACAAGTTACAGATACTTAATTATCACATGCTTCAATAAATTTAAAACTCTCAATTAATTTTTTTACTTTTCACAGGTGACATTATAAATATTCATGATAAACAAGCAGATGGTTGGTGGCTGGGGGAATTGAATGGAGTTGTTGGGATATTTCCAGCGACTTATGTTGAAGAAATGAAGTGATTAAATATGCAGCTCCTGTGCTATGTGCTATGGATGTAGAGCCCTTAGGCCTAGAGAAGAATTCAAATATTCTGTGACCAATAAAGTGTCTTGTACATTGGTTAAGTCATTTAGAATGTATGTTTTATACATTTTATATATTAATAATTTATGATTTTACTCAGATGAAAATGTACAGTTAGTGTTGGGCCTTTACTCTTTTCTTTTTTTTATGAAAAATTAATAATGTTTTTAAAATTTATAGCATAAAACAATAATTTTGTTAACATAATCTATTGAAATTAAAAAAAAATAATTAAAAAAAAATTCCTAAAATCTGTTTGCATATTTTTCACAAAATTTAATGTAATGTTGAATTACTTAAAATTCAACTTTGTTAAATGAATATCCTATTTTCATTAAGATATTTATTCAATATTGTTTTCTGATTTCTAGCAAAGTTATAAATCTATTGTTACACTGTCAAAATTCTTATTAGATCTCATAAAAATTTCACAAAGAAAATTATTATTTTTTAATTATTTTTCCATAAAAAAACAAAAAATATATTACTGTTTTAAACGAATTACTTTGGTAACGAATATATGAAATAAAATGATACTAATTCTTTATGCCTAACTGAAAACTAGTGGAAAATCTACTAATTTGAGTAAACTCTATGTAATTATTTTTAATGTCTTTAATAGGCAAGTTTGTGTTATTATGTACACTTTACAAACAATAATGAAAGAATTACAGTATTTGTAAATATTTGCTATTTTATTTAAGCCATAAGTTAACCCAAAGATTGTAAAATTTCTATTGAAGTTTGTTTTACAATTAAATATTATATACATGTGTTTTAGTGTGTTATTTAACCTGCATAATTTTTCCACTCCTTCCAAGTTCAACAAATTATAACTGTCAGATGAACTTGTGTTTTGTTGTAATAAAATCAAGTAACCTATTTCTCATTCACAAACCACAAATAATTGTCACAAGCAGCTGTCATTTCAAGGGTATAATAAAAGTGAATTCTCAAAAACTAGCTAAATTGAATAATACTGTATTACACAAACAAATTTCATATAGAAATTCATTGATAATATTTTACAATCAGTTCAGATTTTTTTTGTATTTTATACAACAAAAGGCAACTAATTTTATTCTTTTTTTTTCTTAAATACAAATGTCTTTTCAAAAGTTATGTAAGTCATGTATACCCTAAAAGATATGACCTATATCATGATAATAATTATCTTTTCCACTGTCTCAATGTCTGGTAGTTTTAGACTGTTTAATATATTGGTGAATCATTTTTACCTCTCCACTTTGATAACATCATAACTAATCAATAGTACAAGTAGACTATTTAAAGAGGTAATAGTTATCTTCAAGATAACTGTTTTTTTCCTTAACACTCATTGAACTGTAGTTTGTCTGTTCATAAGTACATTTATCTGATAGCTAATTTACAAGACTCTCAAATAAAGTGGACAGACATAACTAACATGGGCAGCATCTTATTACCAATTGTACATTAATTGTATCAAGATAATTCAAAATAGTTTACTCTGAAATTCATTTACTTTGATTAATATTTAAATGACCAAATGGGTAGGAAATATATTAAGTAGGTGAATTTAGCTACTTTCCTTCCACATCTTTTACAAGACTGTAATAATGAATGTTACAATCAATTTTGAAGTTTTTGTGTTTATATGATTCCTATGTTGCCTAAAGAAAATATTTATAATCAATTCCTAAATACAGTTTGATTTTGTCACTTCAATAACTAGTCTGACTAGACTTGTAGATATTTAAGGAACTTAAATTTTTCCAAACTTATATATAGTTTGACTATCAAAATGAAATACCTTTATAGAACTTTGAAATAGCCCTTTAGGATTAATTGCTTTAAAATTATTGCACCTAGTTTTTTATTGACTGTATTTTTAGTTATAAATGGCTAAAATAAAAAAAATGATTGCTAGTTTTGTTAATATATAAATAATTTCATTAGTAAAAATAATTATTTAAACAAAAATTTAATTGTGCTTTTAACACCAACTCTCTTTGTTTGAGCCCCAGCAGGCTTGCGATCTCTATACATTGGTTCTCTATTCAAAATTTTATCCCCAGATAAAAAATTTCTTAATAGTAGTTCTTTAAAAAAACAACAGTTCTATGAGTTGGGTACAGTTCTAAGTACTTGGGTGCTGAAATATATTCTTATGTTATACCCTACTATTTACTGGAAAAGCCAATTGATTCATTTTGAATAGGGTATAAAATAATAAAATTCAAATTTTCCAACTGGCCTTATTTTAAACAAATTTTAATGCTGATTATGGTGAAATTAATTTTTTAAAACATATACGAGGTACGTCCAGAAAGTAAGTTCCATTTGGTAATAAAATTAAATTGTGTACAGATACAGAAAAATTATTATTGCACAAAATTCTACAACTCTTAAATTACTTTTCCACATAACTGCCGACATTTTGCAGGCATTTGTCATAGCATGGGACAAGTTTTTGTATACCTTCTTCATAGAAGTTTGCCGCCTGTGTCTTCAACCAGTTGGAAACATTTTCTTTCAGCTCTTCGTCATTGTTGAAGTGTTGACTACCAAGGAAAGACTTGAGATGTAAGAACAGATGAAAGTCGCTAGGAGCGAGGTCAGGGCTGTATGGAGGATGGTCAAACACGTCCCAGCCAAATCCCTGTAGGAGGTTTTTCGTCACATTTGCAGTGTGTGGTTGTGCGTTGTCGTGAAGAAAAACAACACCTTTTGACAGCAATCCTCGGTGCTTATTCTGTATTGCGCGACGCAATTTCCTAAGTGTCTCGCAATAAACATCTGCTTTGATTGTTTGACCACGCGGTAAGAAATCAATGAGTAAGATGCCTTTCCAGTCCCAGAACACTGTGCACATCATTTTTCGAGGTGTCAAGATTTGTTTCGGCTTAACCTTTGCTGGGGATGAAGTGTGCCTCCATTCCATTGATTGCCGCTTACTTTCAGGGGTGTCGTAAGAAACCCAAGTTTCATCTCCTGTGACTATCTGTGTCAGAAATTCTTCACTGCCTTCATCATAACAGGTCAAAAACTGAAGTGCACTACCCATCCGGTTTGTTTTGTGTTGCTCAGTAAGAATCTTTGGTACCCAACGTGAGCAGAATTTATGAAATTTCAGTTTTCGGTAACAATTTCATGAATTAGTGATCATGAGATTTGGGGAAATTCCATAGCAGGAGCACTAATTGTAAACTTGTGGTTTTCCTGGATCTTGAACCAGTTCTTCTGTAACCAAAGATGGACGCCCACTTTGTTCTTCATCGTGAACTTCACTACGTTCTTCATTGAACTGTCGGACCCACCTACTCACCATTGAATCACTCATCGCATTTTGTCCGTAAACTTCGCAAATTTGCCGATAAATTTCAATTGGTTTCACTTTCCTAGCATTCAGAAAACGAATCACAGATCTGATTTCACAAGCTGCGGGATTTTCAATCAACACCGACATTGTAAACAAGCACAACAAAGCGTACGTGGCTGACAGCGATCTCAAAATGGTGCACGTTTCTTCTCCTTGATACAGAGCGTCTACCACGCATGTGCGGAACTACGATCGCAGCGCTGCAGCGTAGAGAAATTGAAACGGAACTTACTTTCTGGACGTACCTCGTAGATGAAAATTAAGTACTTTTTAAAAAGATTTTGAAGGACCACTATTTTGTTTTGTAACAAACTGCTCCAAAATCATTACCAAATACAACCAAAATCAATTCTTGTACTAAGTTTGAATCAAACCAGACCATAGTTATAAGAACTTAATTTTTTTTTTTTTTTTTGGTGGTGTTTAACGTCCGACTATTGTGCACACTTGGGCTAATGCAGACGATAGGATGATTTATAGCGAATGGAAATGCCAAGCCCTCACCGGGAATCGAACCCGGGTCCTCAGGGTGAAAGCCCAGTATGCTATCCACTAGGTCACTGAGGCGGCTTGAGAGCACTTGAGTTCATATCTTGAATATAAAAAAAATTGTAATTTTAATATATTCGTCATTACTAAAAAAATATGACAATTATTCATTATTATATATAACAGTATTTTACAAGACCCTTCCATCTCAAGGAAGAACACATTTTTCAAAATATACCATCCCTCCTTGAAACCTGGAAAAAAAATTGTGATTAGGGAAAACATCTAATTTATGGTCTTTTGTAAGACTGTTGTTTATCGATGTAATATAAATTATTGATGTTATTTATACGCAATAGCTATGGCAGTAGCATAATGTCTTCACAGCATAAAATTTGTACAAAGGGAGTCAACATATCCAGTTAAGGTCAAGCATTAATCTTTTGACCTGTTATCAAAAACAGCCACTTTGGAAGTTCCATTCTGATCATGAGAATAAATATAGTTTGTTAAGTAATAAACAAACAAAAAGACACGACTGATACTTTTCATTAATCTAGCAAATGTTCTCTTCATTGTATTGCCCTAAACATCAAGATTGTAACTATGCCCTATGTATTGTACCTATGCCCTATGTATTGTACCTATGTCCTATGCCCTTCATAATTGTACCTATGCAATTTATACTGCTGTATAGCTCATGTTATTTTTATTTCATCCATTTATTTATTTTTTTTATTTAATTTTTGTTTTATTTACTTATATTAATTACAAAAACTTATATAATACTCTACCATTATTAATTAATTGCTAAAAATGATTAAACTTTCTTATTTTTTTCAATAATGTAGAGTTGAAAAAATGTAAAATTTAGTTTTTTACCAATATAATTACTGGGCAACATAGCACGCTTATCTTCCCCCACTGATGCTGTTGAGTTATGCTGAAGCCATGTTGAAAATATGTTACACATAGTCTTTAAAGTACTTACTAAACTACAGCCCTATACTGTAAAGAAATTTAAAAAAAATTAGAATAATTGTTTTTGCCATCTAATTGTTTTTTGTGTTTTTGAGAGTAGATCAAAACAAGTTGTCTTGACTGTACAGTAACACACACTGCATTTTATTCTATACTTGTACAAGTAGTATTAGAACTATGGGAGTTTTTGTAACAATATATACCTTTTGTATATATATATATTATATATATATATATATATATATATATATATATATATATATATATATATATATATATATATATAACAATATATACTAATGTAACCAGGTTTGTCTGCTCTTCTGACTATTCAGCCATTTTTTTTTTTTTTTTTTTTTTTTTTTATTTTTTAACAGTGTAGTCTATGTGTTCATTTTTAATCAATTAATGGAGAAAAGAGGAAAATCAAATTTTGAGCTTACATAATATCTGTTTTTAATCTGAAAATACAATAATGTTTTTTTAAAGCAAGTAACATTAAATTTAGATTGATGTAAAAAAAAAAATCCAGGAGAGGTTTATCAGACCGTCTGCTAGGAGGTGATCCCTAGCCCACCAGTGACCACTATAGCCTTTCACAAGTCAAGTACTTATTAAATCCTGAGCTATACTCCATTTTGTACCAGATTTTGTCTACACTGTTGTCTGGATGTTCCCTCTTCAGTACATATCCAGCTGGTAGCGTGTGTGGTTTATGTAGCTTGTAATTATTGAATTATGAATTTTTCAAATGTGTGCTGTTATAGAAAATCCTACCAGTTGTGAAATACGATCTATGATCATATTTTTGTTAGCAGAAAACAAGACAATTGAAATTCATCAGAAATTTTGTAAAGTGTATGCAAACAACATAATGAGTACAACAGTGGTGTATTACTTTTAAGAATGGCCACAATAATATTCATGAAGAGCAAAGCAGCTGAACAAACACTGTGTCTGATGAACTGTCTTGAAAAAAAATGAGAAAATTAGTGAAAGCTACAGCTTTACAATCTTTGAGCTCTCATTTGAGTTTCATCTAATTTTACAAAGTTTGTTGCATGAAATTGTAAAGGAGATATTAGTTAGGCTACCATAAATGCTGTGTCAGATGGATACCAAAATTCTTTTTGGAAGACCACAAAAAAAAACTTTAGTGGCATCATTGACATTTTTAGTGACCTACGACAAAAATGACTCACTTCTTGATTGTGTCGTAACTGGAGATGAGTCTTGGCTAAGACATGTCAATTGTGAGACAAAAAAGTCTATGTAGTGGAGAACATACAAGTTCCCCCCATAAAACTAAAGAAATATATACAGACATTGTCAGCAAGAAAAATTATGGCAACTGTTTTTTGAGACCAGAAATGTGTGCTTATTTTTGATTTCCTTGAATATGGTTCAACAAATCCCCTCTGAAAGGTAATGTGAAACATTAAAAACATTGAGAAGAGCAACTCAACACAGGTGTTGGATTGGACTTCCCCAACATCCAAAACAGTATTCAAGGGTCAAAGATTTTTTTACAAGGCTGCCTTGCCTCAAGAACTTGTCAATGGTTTTGGTTGGGAAGTGTTCTAGATCTTCTACCAAGTGACTAGCACTTGTGTCTGCACATGAAGAAACAACCTGACCTGGCTTACAACTGTTGCTTTGAGGATGATATGTTATAGGAAGGTGTGAATGAGTGGTTGAAGTTTCAGGTGGCAAAATTTCATGACAAGACAATGGTATCACCAAACTGGTACATCACTATGATAATTATCTAAATTCAAGTGGAAATTACATAAAAAAGTAGCTTATAAGAGTAAGGCTATCAAATATACATAATGGAAAAACTATCCATACTACATTATTTCATGGTATGTTGTTGATTTATTCATTATCAACCATGATCAGTTTTAAAGTCTGCATAATGTAATAATTACATTTTAAAAATATAACAAAAAATTTACAAATGTTTTTTGTAAACAAAGACTGTGTAAGGTATGGATAAAATCAATTTTTGAAAAGAATTGTCAGATAAAAAAGTTATAAATATTTAATACATTTTGTTTAATGGCTGAACATATTTGGGTGCCAAAAACTTGTATGAGATACAAGCTCTCTCTCTCTGTATGTGTGTGTGTGTGTGTGTGTATGTGAAGAGGAGAGAGAGAGAGAGAGAGAGAGAGAGAGAGAGAGAGAGAGAGAGAGAGAGAACTTCACAGGTTACTAGAGGTGAAATAATTACGTTGACCATTTTCCAAAATGTAAGGGAATTTATTATTATTATCTGCGCATAGACCCTGTTGGATCACGCAAAGCACTCCGACTCATGTCTTGTTCCTTCTAATCCTCCACACCTCCCTCATCCTGTTCCCATGGATCCTCTTCCGCTCCTTCGTCCATTTTACCCCTGCTCTCTTTGGGATTTCATTCTCTGGGACCTTCCAACCGAGCATCTTTCTCCTGTATGCGTGTCTATCTTCAACATCTGTTGAGTCTATTCCTGCGTCATGTAGGTCTATTCTGACTTGTGCGATCCACGACGTTGTTGATTTGACACCTTGTATATACTTAAGGATTCTGTTGGCAAGTCTCGTTGTTGGGAGTCTACTGATAAGGGAATTTATATATATATATATGTTCTATGTTTATATATACTTATACATCTATGTATTTCCTAGTTTTGACTTTTGACTAATCATACGTACTTCATTTTTAAAATAAAAATAAATCGATAGTCAATCATTAATTATGTAGTACAAAATCGATTGATATTGTCACAATCGATTAATCCATTTCATTATCCGCGTATCCGTCGACCGCCATACTTAGCAGTTTTAGGTTATCAAAATCTGCTGTTTGTTTCGTTTGATTTGAATGGTTATGTGAAAGTATTTCATCAGTAATTTTAATCTTTTAAAAATGGAAGAAGATAATGAGGAAGGAAATGGTGTAATTGAAGAGGATTATTATGCTTTTTTGAATGTTCCTAGAGATGTAAGTTGATTAGTTGTTATTAATTTTTTTAACTTTGAAAAGTAAGGTTAGGAAGATTTGTTGAGAATTCTAACCCTACAAGGTCTTGTATTTCATAGAGCAGTTTTAATAATGTATTAGGTAGACCAATCTTTTTCGAAATCAAATATTCTATTAGTAAAATTTCACGTTTAAAATTTAGACTAAATTGTGTTTTAGTTTCTTTATAAGTTAAATGTGTTGCCTAGTTCAAATTAATCAGTCCTAGGCCCTGGCCTCCTGTTTATGATATGGAATATATCCATAGCTTATACATATTATGAATGAGGTGAATGTAGCTTGCAGTATGTCCACCTGATTTTTCTTTTGATAATAACAGGTTTTTTGGAGTATGTTAAATCAAGAGTAAGTTATTTAAAATTGTTTTAACTTCGTACTTTTATGAAAACTACCTGTTTTGTTAATTATAGAATACTATTTTTTTGTGACTAGACTATCCTAGTCTATTAAAAAAATAAGATTTTTTTTTGTTGGTTATGAAATATTCTAGAGTATTATGCAATATCGATTTAGAGAGTAGGTTAGAAATATATATAAATAATTATACTACTTACTCGCTGTTAGCATTTATTATTTTTTTATACAAATGTGTTCAACTAAGGTATTTAACTAGGTAATGCTACTTAAAGTGGTACTAATCTGGAATGATATAAGTTAATAGAAAGTAGTTTAGAAAACATATATGTTGTGCAACCACTTCATTAAGTTAGGTGTGAATAAAAAATGGTTCTACAAAACTTTATTTAATATTTATATATGTAGAGTTTAGCTGCTCTATAATGGAACAATTCAAAATCCTTTATTACAATACTTATAGTAGGCTTATCTATTGTGTTATACTTTAATAGGCTAGACCCTATGTAGGAGTAGACTGTTTAGGTGTATATATTGTTGTGGAAATGAACATTACATTTTGAATTATGTTCTTCTAATTTTCAAACATTCTTTATCCTTGCCAGTTTAAATATTTTGTTGTTTTACTAATAAAATGGTTAAATAAGTATATTTTCCATTGCAGGCCTATTACCTATGAATTATAAAATAAGTTATGTTATTTAGAAATAATTTTTAATTTGTCAATATTGGTAGTATGTAAAAAATGGAGTTAGTGTATTGTGTGCTCAGCAATAATTTATTTCATAGAAGTACATTTTCTACCTTGGTAAAACATTTCTTGGCACCCTCAGAAACATAGAATTTTGGTAATGACTTTTGAAAATTGTTAGGCTAGTTGTAAGGTAGTCTACGAGATACCAACAATAGTTCCTAGTTGCAACTAAGTAAATTATGGCCTATAAATTGATCAGTGAAATATAATTAGATGAAAATCAGATCTAGTAATATATTAGTTCAAGAAAAAGTTAGTGATAAATACAGAAACAAATTAGTAGTATAGACTAACATTTAAATTTTTTACAGGCACCAAATGACGAGATCAATAATGCTTATCGACGTCTGAGTCGGATCTACCATCCTGATAAACATTTAGATCCATTACAGAAGAAAGAAGCTGAAATACTTTTTAACAAAACAAAAAAAGCATATGAAAGTAAGTATTGTAACCTATACTTTTAGTCCTGGATTTAAAAACATTCAAGGCAGTTTTGTCAACCTGAGAATTAACTAATGAATAAGTATTGTTTTTACTAATTTCAATATTTGTGAGGTATAATATTTCTACAATAATAATAATAATAATAATAATAATAATACAATATTTATAAAAGGTATAAACTTTTTAACGCTTATACCTAATTTAAACTTGCACAAATTATGTAAAGAAGTTTTGAAATATTAATAGCACTAACTAATAGTAAAATTAAATCAATTTCCAGTACTCAGTGACCCACATAAAAGAGCAATATATGACAGCCTCGGTACAAGAGGACTGGAGACTGAAGGATGGGAAATTGTACAACGGACCAAAACTCCTCAGGAAATACGGGAAGAGTATGAGAGATTAGCAAGGTGGGTATGGATAACCTGTAAAATGAAACTAAACAAAATACTCTCAGAATCTTGATGCTATTTAGCAAAGAGTATTTGTCTATCATATATTTTCTTTAATGAATATTATTTTATAAAATAAAAAATTGGTAGGTTTTTTGGTTATGAATTTTTATATAGAATTAAAATATGTCTAACGAATTTTTACAAATATAGATTTTCCTAGTTGGTTATTTTATTATTATTTTTTTAAAATAATTCTAGATGGTGATTTCTTAGCGTTTTATTAGAGCACCTTACAAATAATTTAATTTAATATGAGAAAGTTAGTTATCATTTTTCGCAGATCTGCACAGTGCTCACTCCAGATCTAAAAGATATGATTTGCCAGTTTAATTTATTTGACGTTCAAATTACAATTACAAATAAATACTTAGTCACTTTTCTCATATTATGCTTTTGGTTGTATAAAATTTAATCTTTTAGATTTAGACCTATTACCTAAACATAATTTTTAAACTGGTTCAGTTACATCATGTTATGCTATTTCTCATTGTGATTCATTTAGTTCCACGTGAAAGCCACTAGCACCTAAACTGTCATTATCACTACAACTCAAACACAATGAAAGAGAATGTTCTCCCAGAATATGACCAATTTCATTATTATATATATTATAATTAAAATGTGTAGAATGCTTTTATTTTTAAAATGTTTTTAAAATTAAAATATACAAATTTGATATGTAATATAATTCAAAGCTCTGTATGTAATAAATGTTTATTAGCTAGAAGCACAAAGGGGGTGGTTGTTCATAACTATTTCAAGTCTTTAAGTTATATGACTGTATGTTATTAAACTGTAATATAATGCTCCCAACAGTTAGTTTGTTTTCCACCAGATGACAATGTTTACACATCTAAACTAACTATCATTATGGTTTACTATTAAATCAGGACAAATGGTTAAAATAAATTACTATAAGTTAATGTGGTTTATGGTGACATTGTTTTTTTTTTTTTAAGCTACACTAAAGTAAAACAAAGTGGTGACAACTTGCTTTAACCCTTTGAACTGTTCTTAGTTGTTGAACCAGTGTTATGATTTTAATGTACAGAATTATATTTCAGAGAAAGAGAAGAACGTAGATTACAGCAAAGAACAAACCCTCGTGGTAATGTGACAGTCAACATCAATGCAACCGATTTGTTTTCACAGTACGACGAGGAAGACGAATATGATTATGGTGATATGTAAGTTACTTAATTACTTTAAAGTATTGCTTTCAGATTAAGGGTTAAATGCATAAGGTACAATTAGGAAACACATGGTATTATTTGTAAAATTCCTAGTTCATCCTCCTAGAAACGTAGATTGATAACAGATGTTTAGAGGTTATGAAGGGGTCAAAAGGTCTATTATATAACTGTACCTCTCAGGTACTAGGTTAGTAACTAGGTTCTTTTAGTGAGAACAGTCCACTGATTAACTCAAATAAATGGAGGCCCTCAAGGTCCTGTTCGCTTTCTGCTGACAAGGGCTTCACAATCATATATTATGCATCATGCAGTTCCTTCCCACATAGCCTATGCGTGTGGTGTTTATCTGTAATGTAATACACCTTTCAATCACAGTGCCCTTTAATGCGTTCCCTGGAATTCTGAGTTTCCTTTCTTCACAGTGTCTTTATTGTACCCATAGAAGAATCTCTGTCAATAGATGTTCTTAACTGTCAGCCCTCTAGTCTTGGAGTGTTGTTTTCTGTCAGACCTCTCATCACAATCCTATAAGGGTTGTGGTTCTCACACTCATGGTTTGATCTGTGGAAGGTCTTCTGCTTCTAGGTTTAACCCTTTAAAAAGAATGGCTAAATACTGTTAAAGGAATATTGCCAATCCTGTACACTTCTATTGCATAGTGAATAAAGGAGTACAGTTTTTAAAGAACGTTCCGTGCATGTGCGAGTGTGTGTATGTGTGCGTGTGTGCATGTGTGTGTGCATGTGCGTGTATAAGTAATGTATCAGTTTTTTGTGTTTTTGGAATTTTTTTGTAGTGGGAAACGTTGAATTAATAAATAGTACAGTTAGTGTGGGAAGAAAAACCTCAGTCCGTTTCGAATAGGCATAGCACATTGGGTGTTCCCATGTCATTTTGATCACAGAAAACACTGTTAGTAGGTGTTTTTGTGTTCTGTTCAGTTGAGATTAAGTTTATCTCTGTATAAGGCATACTTATCAGCACAATCCAGTGCCAAACAACACTCACAATATCTGACAGCATGGCTCTCTTTCACGACTGACATTGGTATCTTTTGAAGAGAAAAGTAAATTTCAAAAAAGATGTTTTGTCTGCACAAATTCATATTTCAGTACCATAAATGTAACACAGGACTTCACAGATTTATATCCTTGCTTTCAAGAATATCATTTGAAAAAATCATTTTGTAATGTTCTACCCATATTAAGTTTTGTATTTCATTATGTCATTTGTATCGGGTGGTCCACGGAAAACGAATGTTTTTGAATTGCGTTTTACTCGACGACTGGTTGAGGGGGAGACCCGTGGTGGACATCACTCATCTCCCCATTTCATGCCATATAGTCACCAATATGGCACTGTGGATGAAAGATCATCACGTGTTTGCGTACGATACTTTTGTAAAAAGTGGTGAGTCTGTGGTTAAAACTCAATGATACTTCAGGCGTTACTTTCATATCGGGTGTCATGGTGAAATACCGAGTCGCAATACAATTTTAGGGTGGGTGAATGCATTTAGATTAAGGGATCTGTTATGAAAACAAAGCCACCTGGCCCCACTCACTCTGGATAGAGTGAGAGAGGAAAATCACTGCTGTCCCGGCTGTTCTGCTAGGCGTCACACTACTTTGTCTGAGTAAGAGCACTGTAAAGTGTATCTTAAACAAGAACGTAGGGTTACACCCATATAAAATTATAATTGTACAGAAGTTAAATGCTGCACATCATCAAGATGGCAATAAGAAACCAGACTGAGCTAATCAACGAACAATTATTGAGCAGAGTGGAAGCAAATTTTCAAGAAAGACTGGAGATGTGTGTTTGTCACAACGACCGTCATTTGGGTGATATGTAAGTTTTAAAAACTGAAGTAATGTAATTTTTCTTTTAAATGGCATAACTTTACCTTCATTTCTGCATAAATAATAATTATCTGTGTTTAGAAGTAACGGAGCAGTGATTTTTTCAAAACCATCCATTTCCCGTGGTCCATCCTGTACAAATAATACCCCGCAGGGGGGTGCAGACTAGCTGCACCTATTGAGGGATTTAGATGTCCCTCGCGTTACCTGAGTCTTAACACACATTTACACTTACAACACTAAACTTACGACTTTAACACTTTACACTCACACTTACATTGAGGGAGGCAATAATAGCCTCAATGTCCTTTTCACCTTAAAAAAAAATAAATAAAAAAATGTATAAATAACAAACATTAATGGTTTTATTTTAAAACATTTTGAAATTTTTTTCCTTCTCTTGACTACTTGTGTCAGAATGATTAGATGTTTTGATACTATGTATTCAGACGTTCCAAAATGGCAGTATTCCTTAGAAAGTTGATTAGAATAGAAGCTCCTTTTCTACTGTCTCGTCTTTAGATTACATTAGATTAGAGACTAGATGAAGGGATAGTGCAACCCCAGACACTCCGATCGACTGACCTATTGTGCCTTAAACCTAAACCTCTTAAAATGCCAAATTCAGCAAATTGGTGCCCTTAATAAGTTCCAGCAACCCACTGACTAGCTTACTCTGCTGAAGATCATTGGAGTCTTGGAAATCAATAACCCCTAGCCTTCTACTAGCAAGAGCCTCATGTCTCCTCTTTACTTAGTTTGTGCTTTTGCACTCCTGATTGATAAACATCTATCTGATTTGCAATGTTCAACCCGATCTCGAACTTCTTCCATTGTAGGGTGGGCAGGTCATCCTAGCATCCTCAGTTTGCTGTAGTTGACTGCTTGTGGGTTCTACAGAGTTCAGTACAGCCTCGGTGTCTTCCCCTCCACACTGTTTTCACCCCTCCCCCCCCGGTACTCTTTTGCCAGTTAGCAAGGGTTTTTTAGTTTTTGACAGTTAGTTCCCAGCCATACAAAATTGCACATTGCTCACTCTTGCACCAGATTTAAAACTGCTCTTGAATTTGTACTCTGATCCTCCAGATGTACAATGGTGTATGTGTGTGTGGTGCAAATGTGGATGCATGGTGTATGAATATACAGGTTTCACAGTTTTATCCCACTAAAAATGTCTTGGCAATAGTTTGTCTTGAACTAAGATTATATAATGGAATAGAAGAAAGTGATTTATTTTTAAAGCGATATAAATTTTGTTGAATGTTTTCAGAGGCCGTAGTCCGTTTCCTATTATTGAAGTTTCAGCGATGAGTTTAACTCAGTCCATAGAGGCTCCATTAACACTGAGAGACACGTTAATGATGGGAGGCTACCTAAACACGCACAATGGCACTGGTAACTAACATTATGTGGATATCATATCTAAAAAGGATCTTTTTTGTAAAAGATCGAAATTAGTACTTTAAGAGAATATGCACTTTTTTATGTTATTTATTTTTAACTAAATGTTTTACAATCTTTTACCTTCTTGATGTGCATTGTCGTTCCTTTTTTTGATGACCATCTTGTTCTTTGATTTGTCATCAACTCCTGTCTATTAAGACCTAGAACTACTGGATTTGTAAACAAATAAGAAAGTTAAAATGATTTTTATTGAAACAAAAAACTTAGCTAACCAAACTTGATTCAGTTTTATGTAGAATTGTGTGTTATTTCTACAGTTGAATGATAAAAATAGTTTTTTTAAATTTTAAATAAAACTATTATTTTACGTTTACTAAACAACTTTTGTTGTACCCATCTTGCACATAAAATTACTGATTGTCAGAATATCATTACTCCATCAGTGTTTGAGAGCGCCAAGCAGTTTTTTTACTATTAGGGGAAAGTTGCCTTAATTGTACTACTTTTTACCTTTCAATTTATAGAGCTTAGATACTGCTAGTTATCATGTACAAAGTTATTCTATAGTTAAAAGGCTTTATTCCCCCAACCCTATATATTTTTTTGAATGTGATACAACTTCATTTAGTACTTAAAAATTATAAATTACTAACGTACTGCAAGTGGTACGATGAAGGAAACTGGATGCCTTCCTCGTACCAGGGGTTTCCTTGATCGTGCCCTAGGCTATGCAGTTCATTTAGAAGCTATTGGCTGAGCATAAATAATAATTTAAAAAATCTGTATTGAAAGATATCATTTGTAATTTTTAACATTAACTCTTAAGATACATTTTCTTAATTTAATAAAATTAATATATGATAACAATACATCACACACGTTATGTTAGTTGACTTTTGTGTTAATCCTATTTACACTTTTTTAAATTCTATTTACAATCCACACACACACACACACACACACACACACATACAAACGTTTCAGCTCTACTTCCGCTTTTGATACCTGTATGAGTCTTACACCCACAAACTACAGCTTTGACATTGAATCTTGTCTTCTAATTTATTGAATTCACATAAGAAACAATACAATTCTTGAAGTTGCATCTCTATCTGAACATCAGGTTGTTTCGAAGAAGATGCGATGTTAAGTAGCCTCTTAGAAGCAACGTTTGTTGACTTTCCATGCAATTCAAGGGTTTTATTCACAAGTTTTTCCTTTTTTTATAAAAACTTTTGGTTTTAATTTTTTCATTTTTTCCTTCAATGCTTTAACCTTCTCTTGTGTTAACTGAAAAGTTCTTTTGCTAGCTCCAGTTGGTTTTTGTATGGGCTACTAGTCAAAATGGCTGATTTTTGTACTCCCCCACACCTTTCTTGGATTTTGAATGTGGTTTAGGTATAGGAGACTCAATTGAAACTAAAAGCTTCTCAGTTTCAGAAAGCTGGATAATATCATTAACATTCAAGATTTTGGTTGCTGAGTGATCCAAGTTTGGGATTTCAAGCAGTCTTTTCAAGTTATTTTCAGGGCTTATGTTTTTGAAGCTGAATACATTAGGATGGCAAATATTGTCAAGTTCAGAAGTGGAAACTTGGTTCACATTTTCAGCTGCAGCAAATTTACAGTCTTGAAATACTGTTGCTTTTAACCGGCCAAACTCGACTCACTCGAAAGCTGTTGATTGCATTTTCTATTGTTGCTGCTTTCCCGTAACCCTCTGCACATAACCCAGCCACTTGGTACTGCGAAACACACAGTATAATCAATGAATATTAGATTTTAAGTGCATTTGGCAAATATTGTTAGTTCTAAAAGTGACAGGTACGATTAAGGAAACCTCAAAATACCGATATGATGAAGGAAATTTGAAGTAGTACGACAAAAGCAACTCATAAATCTAGTGAATAATTCACAATTCCTAACCAATGAACAAAGCTGAAACCGATTGCTTTTTTAGTACTAGATAGAGTATATTAGATTGAGTATGTAGTAAATTATGTGACACCTTAGTAGAATCTGTGATCTTACAGAAAATGGTCAAAAATCTGGTTCAGAAAAACACAAACTATAACAAAAAACTAATGGCTTTAACTAAACACGTGCACTTTCTGAAGGTCACTCTATATAATAGGAAGTACCCACTGTGGACGCATAAGTGCTCTATCATCATTGCTAGTAGGAAAATTGGTGGTGGTACGATTAAGGCAACTTTTCCCTACTCTGAAAAAAAAATATCAGGAAAAAATAAGAATACTATATTATTTATCATGTTGTTCTACATTAATACACTTTGTTTCAAAATCTTCAATTCAATTACAAGTGATTATAATTCATATACAGTGGTACCTCCATTAATGGTATTAATTCGTTCCAGAACTAAGACTGTTAACTGATCAGACTGCTGTGTGAGTCATCGTTTACAATAGAGATGTAAAATTAAAAAAAAATGTATAAAAAAATAAAACAAAAATTAGCACATCTAAACATTTTTCACTAAGTAAAATTTTGCACACAAATAAATTTATTTTGTTCTTTAACTTTCAATTTAACTTTAACTCTGGTTATTAAAATTTATGATTGACACTATTAATATTATTATTGATTATTCAGAAAAATGTTATTAATCATGCATAAATTATTGATATTTACTGGAACTGATACCTCTTTGAATTACACACATATAAAGAAAAAAAACAATAACAAGATACAAAATTAACAAACTGCTTTAATTCGATGGGTGATTGAATGAATTCGTTCCAGTATAGTGATAATCTTAATAGCTGTTTTCTTATTCAGTTATATTCAACAGATGTTGGCATATAATACATAATAATTTCATGTAAAAATACACACATTTAATTACTATTAATAAATTTAACCAGGGACCTAAATTGATTCTATAGTATTGAGCGAACAATCTTAGGTTAGGTTAATCTTGGAAAAAATTAAATTAAATGAAAGTAAACTGATACTAAGAAACAATCCTTTCCATTACTGAGGGAAAATATATGGCTAAATCATTAAAAAATAACTTTAAACTATTCATAATTGAACAAACATGAAGTTATTCTTATATATCTATATCAAAATTTAAATTGTCCACTGGTCCTTGAGTCTATCACACATGTAACAATAGGATCACAGTAAAGGAATTTTAGTCTTTAAAATGTCTTATTAAATTAATAATCATAATCTCGGGGCTTCTCCGGCCTAACATGCTGGTCTCATTCAAGTTTGTTTAAAATCTAAAAAAAATTCTATCTTGGATGTTTAAAATTGAAAAATGTTCACTATAGGTATTCTTAATAAAGTCTTTTGTTATTTAATATGTTAACTTTGCCTTTAGCTGATTTTGAACTAAAATCAAAACTCAAAATCCATGAAAATAATTAAGTCAGATCTCACCAAATTTCTTCCCAAAATTTGTTGATATTTGTCTTGAATCACACTCACTATCATTTTAAATATATTTTTTATATTTAATAAAAATATAAATATAAATATAAAAATATAAATATAAATATAAATATAAAAATATAAATATAAATATATCTAATATTAATTAATATTTTGACAAAACTTAATAAATTATCACAACTTTTGTATTGGAACGATGCTCATTCATCTCACTTCTTCAAACCCACGCCAAACACTGCTTCTTTTGTATTGAACTAAAGCTTCTTTCCGTTTTCTCTAGAACCTTTTCCACCATTTTAAACAATTTCCGTTGTTCCAGAACATTTTGGCGTCTTTCGTTATCAGAACGCGTCATAGCTTAACCGGATGTCCATGTTCCGTATTTTTTTATCAGGATTAACTTTTGGATAAATTTTCGTCAAGGCTGATTTATTTAATTATCTAATGGTTTTTGAAGAATTGATTTTTCACTTATTTTGCCTAATTTAAATTTTCGTTAAAATGCGTTCCCTAATCCTATTTATCTCGTTTCGCGCAAAAATTGATTAACGTAGTTTCACATTCCTTGTTAACGCTTGGATTTTTTTCTAGCTATGTTGATGGCGTCCAATTATGTCTTCCCTTACTTAGTATATGGAGTTACAGCATGTTACTATCTTAGCTTTAATTTGGACATTCGATGCCTGTGAGAATGTTGTTTTTGTTCCTGAAGTGTTGGTTTGTGTAATACAATTTAGTAATCCTCATCGAATAAATGATTATTTTAATAAAGTGAAATGTGCTTAGCGGAGGCGTGACGCTATGACGTCATCGTTTATGTTTGTTTACGTTTGTTATCATAGGTTAGTACAGTGTTTATATTCGAGTGTTATAACCTATCCTGATATTTGAATTACGAATTGTTACAGAAACTTATCGAAAATATTTTAATTTGTTCACAAATTTAAAACAGGATTTAAACAACAATTTGAAACTTGCAAACAAAGACGTTTTGTTAAATTTAAAAATCAAAAGTAAGTAACACGATAACACCCTAACAAATTAAACACACACAAATTAAACGAATTGACACACGAAGTAAAATTAGATACTATGACAGAAAAAAGAATAGGAGTGGGTATTCTAAAAGAGATAACTAAGAAATATCTTGGAAGTTGTTGTCCTACAAAAGTCAAACATCCATCAATTAAAGGCTTGTTTGTGTTAACTCGGCACAATGTTTATTTTTGTAGCACAGCACAATGGGTATTTACGCAGTGTAGGTTGTTTTTCAAATAGCGTTTTTTAATATTTTTTTGTTTTATTGTATACGTTATTATCTAATTAAAATGTATTCACCTGCGGAAATATTTTTTTAAAAGATTACTTACCATTTTAGACAATTTTTACAGAACTATATTGTGGCGTCATTGCTATTTACATTGCATTAAACATATTAAATTTCATACACAGATTCACCGGTCATGCGCGTTGTTGTTAACTACATACACATACTGTTAATGCACTTTACACATTCTGACAGCCATTACCAAGTGTTAAGGTTTATTCCTTTTGTCCTTGGTTCGTTCTTATAATGAAAACTGTTAAAATGGAGTCCTTTTTTTTATGTTAGGCTCACCATTTAACAACAATGTCAGTCAGGTCATTGAGTATATTAAAAAAAATAATAATAAATTTTTTCCATCGTTTTAACTATCAAAATACGTTACCTAATTTCGCGCGGTAGCAATTTGAGGTTATGCAGATAACTTTTATTTTCGATTTGTATCATATTTCCTGCTTTTTACTTGCTTTTATATTTTGGGTATTGTTTTTGGGCATGTAATAAAACGTTTTAGTGAAAAAATTACAGAAGAATGAAAACAACATACACTGTATATTTACCGTTCTGCCCTTTATTTGAAACTAAGCTGCTCTGCAGGTCATTTTTCATAGACCGTTGTCTAGGCCAACCATTATCCGGGGTACCACTGTATTATTTGATATAATTTATAGATTTGGTTGAGCTATTTAAACGAATAGCTATAGTATATTTGTTACCTCCAACCAAATTTAATTAAAAATAGACAAAAATGTCTATGTTTATGTTTATGTGGCATGTTTATGTTACTGAACCAAATTTAATTAAAAATTTACAAAAATGTTTTTGAGGATAGAACAAAACAGAAATGTTTTTTTTAATTTTCTATATTTCTATAGACTATAATAATTATGTGATAACATTGATTTGCAGGTAGTGGAGCAGTGACGGTATCTGCAAAACGTTTTCTTTCAGAGAAAGGTTGGGTACAAATGGATTTTTCTGCAGGGAATGGACCAATCATAACAATGAAAGGTTTCAGAACACTGACTAAAAGGATATTTGGAACAGCTGAGTTTCAGCTTCAGTTTGGTCCAAATGCGATTAGGACTGGTTTGGAAACAAGTAAGTAACTTTACTATTGAACACATCTTTTGGGGTTTTCAAATTCTTTACAGAAAATATCCTTCAGAGTTTTCAGCGAAATTCATTACATAAAAGCAGATATAATATTTAAAAAATTAACATGTATAGAACCTCATGTTGAATTTGATACCTTAAGCCGAATTATTATTGCTAATAATTACTACTAGTTTAATTTTGTAGAATGAAAAATTGTTAAATAGAAATTTTGTAAGCTTTAAAAGTTTTATAACGCTGCTTCTTACAATTTTAAATTAAGAGTGTTGAGAGGTTCAAATATTTAAAAAAATACAATTTTCTCTTCTTGAAAATGAAAGTTATATCTCCTGAGTTTTTTTTTCCAATATTGCATTGTCAGGCATGCTGACATTTATAAAGCCTAAAATAACAGAAAACTTACTGTGGTTCTCTGAGAAGTTTTTGGAAATTCCTAGTTGAGACAGTCTGTGTTAAGGGCAATGCCCTTGCTTGAAAAATGCTAAATGAAATTACAAAAAATACCCCTTTAGTTGCACTAATGAAAATGTAATTACTTTTGGGTACGAGTGCTTGACATGAATTTTTGAATGCTTTAAAGGTACCCAATTATGACATACCAGTAGCTTACTGTAATGACAATTAATAAGTGTAATGACAAAACTTAATGCCTTAATACTTATATGAGGTGCTACTCAAAAGCTTGGGGAATTTGAATTCTGCGTACAAACCATTTCTGGTATGACCTGCTGCAGGTAGAATGGGTGAATGGCTGACGGTGAGAGGCTGTGTTTCTTAAGTTCCGTATGTTTGTGTAACGTGTTTTGTGACATTTTTTAAAAATTTGTATAAATGGCAGATTTTAAGGAATCTGCATCAAATTTTGCTTCAAGCTTAAAAACTGCTGCAGAAACTCATCACATGCTTGTGGATGCATTTGGTGATAATGCTATGAATCAGAGTAAAAGTTTTTTATGGTACAAATGCTTCAAGAATGGTTGAACATTTGCCAACAATGATGAGCATTCAAGACGACCATCCTCAAGCACAACACCAGAAAACATTGTGAAGTGTGAGAAGTGTTGCAGATATATGAGGGCTATCCAGAAAGTCGGTTACGTTTTGCTCTGTACACACTAGGGGCAGGGATATCGTGCCATCTTGATGTCAGAGTGTTCATCTGTTCAGTGGCTATCCAGCTGTACTAATGCGAAGTTACCATTGCTGCTCGTTCCTGTACAATACTCGTTTGAAATGTGCGCTGATATTGAAAATCCACAAATCTATGAAGTGCGGTGATATGGTTTTTGTTGGCTAAGAACAATAAACTAATTGAGATTTATCGCCAACTCTGTGAAGTTTATGGGAACGATGTGATCACTGAAGGCAGAGTGTGTCAATGGTGTATTAGGTTTAAAAATGGCCGAACTAATGTTCATGACGAAGAATGAAGTGGACGGCCAAGCATTGTGACCGATGAAATAGTTTCTAAAGTCGATGAGAAAATTAAAGAATACAGTCGGTTCACAATAACAAAGCTATCACTTAGTTTTACAGAAGTTTCAAGAAGTTTGTTGCATGAAATTGTTACACAAAAGTTAGGTTACCGCATATTTTGTGCAAGATGGATACAAAAAATCTTGACTGAAACCCATAAAAATCAGCGTATGGCTGTGTCATTGACATTTTTGGACAGTTACAAAAAGGATGGTGACTTACTACTCGATCGAGTCACGGGAGACGAGACTAGGGTGAAACATGTCAACTGCGAAACCAAATTGCAGTCTATGGAATGGGGGCACACAAATTCCCCCCAAAACCAAGGAAATGCATGCAAATGTTGTCTGCAAGAGAAGATCATGGCAACTGTTTTTTGGGACAGGAAAGGAATCTTTCTTGTTGATTTCTTAGAACGTGGCATGACAATAAACTCTGCAAGATATTGTGAAACCTTGGAAAATTTAAGAAGATCAATTCAAAACAAGTGCAGAGGATGGTTGATTTAAAAAATTCTGTTTCTGCTTGACAACGCCCGACCACACAGAGCCAATCAAACTCAAGAAGTCCTAAATGTTTTCAAGTGGGAGGTGTTTCCACATCCACCTTACAGTCTGGATCTTGCTCCCAGCGATTATCACTTGTTTCCTGCAATGAAGACAATGTGTTTTGCATTGTTTTTGCAACGCAGCGTTTTGATGACAATGCGGACCAGCAGGAGGGTGTGACAATCTGGCTGATGAAGTCTCAGATGGCAGAATTCTACAACACTGGAATTTCAAAACTGGTTCACCGCTATGATAAGTGCCTAAATTTATATGGCGACTATGTAGAAAAATAGTATTTTAGTGCCACTTTCAAATGTATATAATACAATTTTTTTCTTGTACTTCATTTTTTTTATACCAATACGTAACTGACTTTCTGGATAGCCTTTGTATATACAGATAACCTACTTAGTTGCAGATTGTACACTACAATCCATGTTTGTGCAATCATAGATCTGTTGTATTGGTCCATAAATGCATCTTGTCTGACAATTTGGTATAAGACACATTGCTGCAAAATTTGAACTGAGATTGGTGAGCAGCGCCAAAATGATCATCATGTAACTGATTGTACTGAATTGAAAATTGTAGCAAGAGACCCCCAATTTCATCTCGAGTGTTGTAACCGGTGTTTAGATATGGGTTCATTGTGTTGTTGACCCTGAAACTAAACAGAAGTTGTTGTATTATAAGTCACCATCTTCACCAGGTCAAAAAATGTGATTAACTAAAATGATACGAGGGCTCTCCAGAAAGTACAGATGTTTTGGCCTATAGTGGCAGTGAACAGGGCTAGAGCTGCCATCTTGGTGTTACAATGTTCCTCCACTCAGTACGCATCCAGCTGTGGTAACCTGAGGTCTGTATCTCTTTTACTTTGCTATGATGTGATAAACTTTGCGCTGCAATAGAAAATCCCGCCACTTGTGAGTTGTGTTCTGTGATTAGGTTTTGTTGGCAAAATAATAAAAACAACAAACAAACAAACCTTAGAAATTTATCGCCAACTTTGTGATATATATAAACAAGGAATAATGAGTGAAAGCCGAGTGAGGCAATGGTGCATTGATTTTAAAAATGGCTGTACCAATGTTCACGATTAGGTAGCTGTGTGTAGGCCTAGCGTTGTGACTAGAGAACTGGTGATGAAAATCAATGACAAAATTTGTGAAAATCTACAACAGTTCCATACAGCAAACCCTGTGAAATTTGGGGAAAAAGTGCAGGGTTTCCTAATCATGAAAAAGGTGTATGTTGTATTTAGGTGCATATAGGGAAACCATTAAAATAAGGATTTCCCAACTAGTGGTATGCTAAGACATTTCAAGTAGTATGTAGTCACGATTTTTTTTTTTAAGTTCCTGAATAGTTTTTTTTTTGTTTTAAAAATACATATGGATACTTCTTGATACTTAGATGTCTGACAATCCATCTACAGATTTATGTTACCTTATTTTACTTACCTAGTTCAGTAGGTCCACTGCTCTGCTTGTAACACAACAAAGTTTGGGAGGGCTTATATTTTATTTCAGTCCATAATAATGAAGTTTTCTGTATCCCCCCTACTCGACTGTAAGGTATTCCTTATTCCCTAGACTCTCTTATATTTAGATGATACCCCGAATTACCATAAAAATAACAAGTGGTACTCGATGATGGAAAGGTTGACAACCACTGGTTTAGATTGTGTTTCTCAAATATTTGAAATTAAGAAGCTGAAATTTTGTAAAATGTATTTTATTTTAATGAACCTAGTATTGTAAATAATGTGGTGGATTTAATTTCATAGCACTTGCAATGCAGCTAGACAAACATACAATGGGTTACTTGACTTGGAGAGGTGGTTTGACCTCTGCCATGTCGACGTCTATTGCACGCGACACAGAGTTCTCACATTTTGGTGCTTCACTACTTCTTGGTATTCCTCATTCCTTCGTTTCCATCAACTATACACACAAAATGAAGGAACAAGAGCTCAGACTAAGAGGTGCTTTAAAGTAAGTAAACATTGTTGTAAATTAATCTATTGACTGTTAATGGATTTTAAAGACAACCTGCAGATATTAGTGACAGTTTTAACTTTAAACTTAAAATTTAAACATATAGAAAAATAAAAAAGTATTAAAACAATATTTGAATTAAAGTAGAAAATAGAATAAGTATTAGCTTTTTGTGAAAATTGTCAAATTTGTTTTCTTTCTATTTATTTGAATTGTATGTAAAATGTATATCCTTTTTCACTTTCCCCTAAATACTAAAAATGGTTTTTACTTGTATGTTTGTCAGTGTATATACATATCATTGGAGGCTAAATCAGTTAACCGATTTAAATGAAATTTTGGCATATAGGTGTGTATGTAAAAATATGGTATTAGACCATTGTATGTGATAAAAAATTTTCAGATATTTTTGTTTCCAAGTACTTGTTTGGTCGGTAACTTTAAAATTTCCAAAAAATCAGGGTGTTTAAAAATTGACTATTATGATTTTAATAACATTTTGCTCTGTTTCTTACATTTTAAATATACTTCTTAAATACATTTATGGATTTAACAGTATTTTTAAACATCCAAACAAAGTTTATGGGATGTTTTCTTCCTAAACAGTCCTAGAGTTATCTAAATTGATTTATCAGGTTTTATTTGGTTGACAAAAAATTTAAAAAAATTAATAAACTGTTTTTCAAAAATTTAGCTTAATTATGTTGTTTATTTTGTTGGTAATTCATGAGCCAGATATATTGTGCACTAGCTACATTATTTGTTTTGTTTTGGGTGTAAGGGTTGGCGTGTCCGATGTGGCTAAAGCGTTTGTCAGTCTGCTGTGTCTTTGAATTTGTCCACCTCAAGGTCGTAGGTTTGAGACTGTTGTAAGCTTTTCACTCTCGAGTAATTCTGATCCCTTGTTAATAAAGAGTATTTCATTTAAACCTCTTTCAAATCAATGTGACAGTGTTTGTGGACTACTTATCTTTTGTAATATGTACTTTAGTAAACACGATGTGCAAATTGTATTAAGTGATAAACGTGTTTGTAGGGCAGGCACGTTTGGAGCAGTGATTGAGTACAGTGCAGAGAAGAAAGTTTCGGAGCACACTTCCATGAGTGCTGGCGTAAGTGTTGGAGTTCCTACGGGTGTGTCGCTCAAAATAAAGTAAGCATTTGTCATAAAAAAAGCTTTTTGTTCTAAATCAAAAATACTTCTTGGTTCAGATATGTCACTATATTTTTTGTATTTCTATCTGTATTTATTCAAAAGTACAGTATATAATTTTCATTCAAGATACAAATTAAATTAATTAATTTAGTTAAATGGTAAGTTACTAAAACATTGTTTTAATTTACTAAATTAAAATTTTGAAACACTTTTTGTATAACACAAATCTAAGTTTTTCATTTTGAAAATTTCTTTCCAGAGTGACTCGTGCGAGCCAGTCCTATGTTTTTCCAATTCATCTGTGCGAAGAAGTGATGCCTAGTCCTATATTTTATGCAACAGTTACACCTGTAATAGTGTATGCTATATTGAAGAAACTAGTCATAGATCCTATTGTGGCGGAACAAAAGGAAAGGAACAAAGAAAAGCAACGAGAAGCAAATAAAAACAGGTTAGTTAATAAAAAAATCAACTTTAAATTTTGTTTTTGTTTTTTTTTTATTAATTACATTTACAATCAGTTAAAAAAAACTGTAGATAGAACTATAGAATTTTTCCAAAGAAAAAATTAGCATTCCTTCAATGTATTTGACAAGATAGGGTTGAAAGACCACCATTCTGTGTCCTCCAATTAACACCATATCTGTCCACTTCAGTTCTCAGGCAGCATGTCTGTTTCAGTTTTATTATAGCACATTATAAGGTCAATTTGGACTCTCGCCACCAATAATTAATTGTAGAATGAAGGTCAATTTGGACTCTCGCCACTAATAATTAATTGTAGAATGACGAACCTCAACTTATATAATTATATAGACATTTTATGAAAAACACACACTTAATATCAAGGAAACAAAATGTCTTTCGGAACTTAAGGTAAGTCTTCAGCTGAGGTTGAAGTTTCTTTCTCACTGCAATAGCAATTTCGGGTATGTCTGAAGTTCATTTCCAAAGAGTAGAAAAGAAAATTAATTGTACATTAGGAGGAAAATTTTGAACTATAAGGTTAAGTAATATTATAATATGAAAAAAAATCAGATGAAAATAGTTTAATTTGTTGCAGTAACATAAGTTTTTTTTTACTTAATGTTTTCAGATTGTTTTCTTTACTTTTCATATATTTAAATTTAATATCTTAAGAAATCATAACAGCTACAAAGCTGAAATTTAGAATGCTAGTTTGACATAGACCAAAGGAGTGTACAGATACATTTTTCTTTTAGTAATTTGATTCAAGGAATCGGAATAGCTCTAAAGCTTTTAAAAAAAAGAAAGTGAAATGCATTTAAGAAGAGTCACTTAGAAAGCATTTGGGGAATCTAAAAAGCTGCATAAATTTTTGTCCTAAGATTTCAGTATTCAGTTTAAAATGAAGCTATTTTGAAAAACTGTTATTTTCTAAATGGGCATTCTGCTAATAGGATTATTAATTAATCAATAACTACTTATATTAAAGTTTTATACTATAAACATTTTGTGTATTTTGTACTTTTTAAACTGATGTTTTCAGAATGGCAGAAAAGATACGGGAAGCAACTGCAGCAGTTAATCTTATGTCTGCGACATTTGCTCGCATCCGTTCTGATGAAGAAACGCGCAAAGGTTTAGTTATAGTAAAAGCCCTTTATGGAAGGATTCTTTCGGTGAACGCAGGAGATTCGTCTGAAACAAGTAACAAGGATGAAGTAATTGATGTTACAATTCCTCTACAGTGCCTTGTTAAGGATTCCAAACTGGTCTTACATGAAGCTTCAAAGGTAAAGATAAAGAAAAATGTGTGTGTTTAGGTTAGGTAAGATTGTTTTATTTGATACAATGGAATCTTGCCAGTTTGAATTAATTGGGACCAAGGTCTATTTGGATTAGAAAAAATTCAGTTAATTAACTAAAGCTGACAGGCAGAGTCATTTACACAACCTGGCTAAACTTAAACACTTGTTTTCATGTGTCATGGCAACACTAAATTATTTTAAAAAAAGGCAAAGCCTGACTAACTGTAATGGGATTCTCGACCCAAACTCTTACCCATTTCCTTATTTTCACCAATTACTAGAACTGAAATTATGATGCCACAGTTTGGTTTCTTTCTTTTCACTCCTCAGTTGCTATGTGGAGGATTGCAAACAGTATTAGTGGTTTTATATTTATTATGCTGTACTGTATTGTGAAAGTTGTTTCTTTTATTTAATGAAGTGTTCTTAATGGTTGTTGCTCGATTAAACACTTCAGGCAAGTGAAAGCATAATTTTTATTGTTAAAAGGAAAACTCAAGGTTTTAAAGCAATTAAACAAAGATGAAAGTGGATACAATTTTTGTGTTTATTTTTTGTTGATACATTTATGTGATTGATTACATATCTTATCACTTTTGAATTATGTGTTAATTTTATGCTTCAAATATGTAATGACAAGCTATTGTAATATAAATTTTAAGTGATAAATTTGTATATCCCAATATTTTTTATATACAAATTTTTGTCTATCTTCTGTTCAGATTATCCGGGTTTTTAGACTGGCAGGGTTTGTATTAACAAGGTTCTACTGAATTGCTACATTTATTAATTAATAAACTTTTTTTTTTAATATACACTTCATACTATATTATTATATGTGTAATGTATATTTTAAAAAATGATTTATTGTACTTTATCTTTTCAACTTGTAAATTTTGAAAAAAATATCAATAAATCTCTACATACAAACAAATAATCAATATCTTATATTTGTATATTAAGTCATACGTAAAATGGAAAAGTGTAAAGAAATGAATATTTAGAAACTATTATAACTATTAACAGCATTACAGTTATTAACGGAAATCTTAGGTTTTTGCTAAAATTTAAAAAAATCATTAAAATTTTAAAAAATTAATTTGGATCATGTGATATAATTTTGCATTTTAAAAACTGTTTTAAAATATATTTTTGCTTTCAAATATATCAGACACTGACTGAAATGAAATTTATTTCTTGTACATAAAGTTGTTTTATTCGTTATCAACAAGATTTTATTTTCAAGTTATGTAATTAATTTTATTTCAGAGTCAGCTGCCTGGGTTTTTCGATCCTTGTGTAGGTGAAGACAAGGTTTTATGTGTTCAATACCTCTTCCACAACCATCTGCATGAAACCACCATTGGTGATACTGAAGCACTTAGGATACCTAAGCAATGTAAGTACATCAGTGTCTAATGAAATTTGTTCACCATAATGTTTATGGCCATTTTGAGTGATTTTTAAATATACCATTTTTAATGCTAATAAAACAATACTGTGACATATTTTTTTTTTTAATGTTTGACTATTGTGCACACGGGCTAATGCAGACGATGGGATGATTTATAGCCTATGAAAATGCCAAGCCCTGGCCGGGAATCGAACCCGGGTCCTCAGGGTGAAAGCCCAGTACGCTATCAACTAGGCCACTGAGGCGGCTGTGACCATCTTAACTTACTATGATTTTTGAAAACAGTTTTTTGTTTAACATATAAAACAAACAAAAAATTATTCCTTTATATTACTGTGTTAATAGTTGAAAAATGTCAACGAAAGTGCTATACAGTCTCTCAGAAACATCCTTGAAGAAATTTGGATAAGTGAAAGAATCCCCCATGATTGGAAGACAGCCCTCATACATCCACTTTATAAGAAAGGATCCAAATCTGACCCTAACAACTACAGAGGGATATCTCTCCTTGACATAACATACAACATATTCTCAACAGTCCTACTACATAGGGCAGAACCTCAATTGGACCATCAACTTGGAGAATACCAGGCGGGTTTCCGGAAAAGGAGATCCTGTCCAGAAGAAATCCTTAACCTCAAACACATCATGAACTACCAAAAGTCAAGGGCTAAATCGTATGTTATCACTTTTATTGACTTTCAAAAAGCATACAACTCTATAGATAGGGAATCCTTATTCTCGTTTTTGAAAGAACTAGACCTTGATAACAAAACCACAAATCTTATCAGGGAAACATTAACTAATACATTCTCCAAAGTTCAATTCATGGGAGAACTCTCCACCCCTTTTGAGATTAAAACAGGAGTCCGACAAGGAGATGGACTCTCTCCATTGTTATTTAATTGTGCTCTAGAAAAAGTTGTTAGAGAGTGGAACGTGAATACGCATAGTGGAATCAGACTAGGAACTAAGAACAAAGGCATTAAGGTAAATTGTTTGGTTTTTGCGGATGACATGGCCTTACTAGCTGAGACATTGGAAGAAGCTAAGGAACAGACTCTTGAACTCCAGAAGCAAGCATTAAAAATGGGTCTCAAAGTTTCATTTGAAAAGACTAAAATATTGACAAACATACAAAAACCACCAAAAAAGCTTCAAGTAGGAGAACAATACATTGAGATAGTCAAAGAATTCAAATATCTTGGGGAATTGATCAGCTGGAATGCCTAGAGAAAAAAAGCTATTGAAGATAGAAGAAATAAAGTTGAATTAGCCTTCCAACTTACCAAGGACAAATACAACAAGAAGTCCCTCTCCTAGAATACAAAGATAAGGCATTAGCATACGGTAATTAAACCAGAAGCCTTATATGCAGCTGAAACATTATCTCTTCCAACCCAGGGCCCACTTGAAAGGCTGGAGATCAAAGAAAGAAAGATATTACGAAAAATCTTAGGCCCCAAATTCCGTAACAACCAATTACTCCACATCAGTAATGAAACTCTTTACCAAAAAAACTGAAACACTATCAGACACAATAAGAAAAAGGAGAATTGATTTTTATGGGCACATCCTCCGAATGCACAAAAATAGACTAACAAAAAAAAATATTTGACTACTTTCGCAATAGAAGAGCCAAACCACTTTGGTTTAGAGAAACAGAGAAAGACATAACAGAACTACAAATCACTGACACTATGCTCATGGACAGAACAGCCAAAACAATAACGAAGGACAAGAAGCAACGGTTCCAAGGCAAAGTCAAATCCAAGCGAACGATCCAAATCTCTGACGAAGAAAGAAAAGCAAGATCACAACGAATGAAGCAATACTGGGCTACGAAGAAGGCACAGAACATTAAAAAGTGATTGATTTAGTGTACCCCAAAGTTGGGTGAAACAAATAAAGAGAGACTTTGTTAACATTTGAAAAGATAAGGTAATACGATAGGAATCAAAAATTGAAAAATCAACTTTATTAAAAGTGATTTATTGGTGACAGTTTCGTATTTTGTGCAAGATCAAGGTTTGTATTTTGAACATAATATCTAAAACGAAAAACAGTCTGTATTTAACCATCAACGTCTATTAATATCAAGGTTTGAAATAAGAAAAATTTGACCTGTGTATTAAGATCAAGGTTCCAAATAGTGTATTAACATCAAGGTCTACAGTCCTGTCAAAAGTGTTGCTGTATATAGATGTTTCCGATACCGCTCCTTGCAGGCGCTTCAGTATCTTCTCTTGCAATTAGCTTCAGCTCTCTTGTACATTATTAAAGGAAGATATTTCAGAAACTTAATTCATACATACATTATAAGTTTAAAAGCTACGTTATAACAAACTACAATTTTACTCTCCTTAATATACCAGAAGCGAGTTCTACGTAGCTATTTGCAAGAGAAGCACCTGTAAGGAGTAGCATCGGGAACAGATATACACGGTGCAACATTCTTGATCTTGATGTTAGTACACAATACGGAACCTTGATCTTATTACACAGTTTGATTTTCTTCTATTTCAAACACTGATATTAATACACATTGATGTTGAAAGACAGATTGTTTTTCTTTTTAGATATTTCGAAGGAAATATGGACCTTGATGTTATGATGTTATTACACCTTGATGTTATTACACCTTGATGTTAATACACCTTGATGTTATTACACCTTGATGTTCATTCACCTTGATGTTTATTACACCTTGATGTTAATTTAATACACCTTGATGTTATTACACATTTTCCATTTATGGACTACTCAACAAAGATTAACAGAGGTTTAGAAAGAAAGTTTGGCAGTAGAAATTATATTTACTTTGTATATTATCTGAGTTTAAAATTTTCTGTCTTGTTTGTTACAGCACATAGAGTGAATCCAACTTGACCAGCTGTCAGTACCGTTAGTCCTTGTGTTGCTCTAGTTGTTAGTGTCTGAACCTTGTTGTACAATAATATGTAAAGTGATTTGAACTTATTAAATAATTATTTGTTTCTTTGGTGATGCTTATTCAACATTTGTATTATGTGTAGTGCGGACTTTAACGAAAACTTATAGCTCACAGAACATATAGTATTTATATCAACTGGTTGTAACTTTCAATAATATTATTTGGTAATCCCAATCAGGATTTATAATTTTGTTTTGAATATAACCTCTATAGCTTTATGCATTCTCTTGAAAGAAGTACTTTTGAAGAACAATGTTCTGAGATATGATTTTTGTTTTTGGACGGTGTAAAATATGGCAAGAGTTTGCATGAACCATGCAAGTTTTTGTGGCTTGTTGGAAAAGTTTAAACATAGTAGACAAGTATTGTTTGCTTGAAACTCGCATTGATGTATTTTTTTTTTTTTTTTTGTTAACGTCCGACTATTGTGCACACTTGGGCTAATGCAGACGGTGGGATGATTTTATAGCGTATGAAAATGCCATGCCCTTGCCGGGAATCGTCCTCGGGGTGAAAGCCTAGTACGCTATCCACTAGACCACCGAGGCGGCTATATTTATTTATAATGATCAACAAGTAACAGTGAAACACATTGCCAAAAAATGTAATGTATGTGTTGGTACAGTCAGTTTCATTATTCATTAAGCTTACTTGTCACACAACTTGTGCTGAATATATTTCTAAAGAGTTTACCAATAATCACAGAGCCACCAAACTTAGCTTATTCATTAAATTTAAGAATCATTATATATCTGGAGGTCATAGATTTTGGAACTGATATGTTGTCTGAGAAATGAAACTTGGATACACTTTTTAAACCCGAGACAAAGTGACAGAGCATGTAGTGGAAGCACCTCATTTGTCCAATCAGAAATAAATCAAAGCTCTACTACTAGCTGGTTTGTGGCTCCTGAGGTCCAAAGACCAGAGAACAATTTAATAGCCATCACTATTGTGACACACTTAAAAATAAGCTAAAGCCTGCACTGAAGAACAAATTTCCAAGATGGCAAAGAAAAGGTGTGATTTTTCTTCATAACAATTCCTGCCCTTATACAGAAAGATTGACTCACAAACACCAAAATAGAGTTCCCTTAGTCCAGTTGACAATTACCCCAGTTTTGCCTATCCCCCCATATTGTCTTGCCCCCTCGTGACTATTTTTCTCAGCGAGAATGTGCTTGACATGAAGTTCAACAACAGCGATGTAGAAGTTCAGGAAAAGTTCAAACCTGGCTTTAATGTTGAAGAAGAATTCTTTCCACAAGAAATGAAAAAGCTTGCAAAAAGATTGGACATTTGCGTAAACCTAACTGCGAACAATGCTGAAAAAAAACAAGATATTGTAATAATTTAATAAATCATTTTTCCACAGCCATTTGCCTGTTTCCTTATTAAATGACCCTTGTATACGAGGTGTGACAATTAAAATACTGAACTCTGCATGCCCTAGCCGTTAGGCTTCCGGTGCAGGCGGCATGTTATTCCGTCCCTCTATCTAGTTCACTTTGTTTTTCATCGTTGTTTGAGTAAGATGTTGCGTCAAAGTGCACCGTTCATGATAAGCTTAAAAACTGAGCAGCTCATAAATTTGAATTTCCTTGTGAAATTAAAAACAATCTAACTGAATGTTTTAAATTGTTAAAGGAGTTGTTTGGAGATAATTGCATATCACATATTAAACTTTTTGAATGGCACAAATGATTTTCGAAAGGTTGGGAGGTTTTTGAAGATGTTGAACATTCTGGCCAACCTGTGACATGAAGAACTGATGAAAACATTACAAAAATTAATGAAATCTTGCGTAAAAACTATTAAAGCAAAGATATTGAGGTCCTGAGAAAGAGTAAAGTTAGAGAAAGAGTAAGGAAGAAAAGGCCAAATCTGTGGAGCAACAACACATAGATTTTGCATCAATACAACACCCTGACGCACAATACGCTCTCTTTGAAACAGTTCTTGGTGGACAAATGTGTTACTATGCTCATGCTCGAGCATCCACCGTACTCACCAGATCTCGCACCAAGCGATTTCTACCTGTTTCCCAAAGTGAAAAGTGCATTGAAGTGAATACATTTTCAGTGTATAGAAGAGGTGAAGGTAAAAACGGCAGACTTACTTAAGAAGGTGACACCTAATTACCTGCAGCACAGCTTTGAACAGTGGAAAAATCATATGCAGCGATGTATTGATAGGGATGGGGAATATGTTGATGAGACTAAAAGGTATTTGTATAACGTTTTCAATAAAGCTAATTTTTAAGAATAGTCGTTTTATTTAATTGTCACATTTTCGTTTATCGACAGGTGTGATAAACTGGAAAATTTTATGCAGAGATTTTAGTAGAATCTTTTTGATATATAAATCTATAATGTATATAATGGTTGTCTCAGCAATATTATGAGTATAGCAAAATATTCCACAAACAAATGATGTTATTTTTTAGAACACAATGAAATCTTATCAATAAAAATAAATATTCTAAAATTTGTTTGAAAATTTTTTCTGCCATTTAGAATGCTATTTTTTTTAATATGAAGGGGTTTACACATCATTTTCATCTAACATTTTGCAAAAAATTCACTAGTGAAATCTGTTTTTAAATAATTTTTTCGGTTTGCAATTACAGCCTGTCAAACTTTGGGACACATTGAAAATGGCTTATCTGGGATGTTTGTTTTATCTTATGTTAGTAAAATTTAGGTTAATGATTAATTTGAGTTGAAATTTGTTATAAATCTGTGAAAATATTGGAGGAAATCTTTATTATCAGATATTCTTGAAACTAATTCTATAATTTATCCCCTAAAAGGGAGGTTATAAAATTTTGATGAGGAAACATATTTTTATTGTCAGATTTTCTTGAAAATCCACAAAAAAAAAACTAAAACACATGAAAAGAAACATGTATTCAACATTCTCCAAATTTCACACCCTAAATTGGAATTGCCTAAAGGGCCATATCGTTTAATAGTTTCAATTGAAAAAATATTATTTTTTATACGAATTTCTTGAACCTTTAGGGGATAGTTAAAACCACCGATTATATGGTTAAGACTATAATGACAACAGCTGATTAATGAATATAATTAATAATTTACATCAGTAAAGTGTAGGCCAAAGACCACTTAAATTGTGATTTATTTTTAAAGAGCAATGAAACACAGAAGGCTGATATATTGTCAAAATCGAAAAGCCAAGTATTGTTAAAAAGAATTTTTAGTGGCTATAAGCTATAAATGAGCAAAAAAAAAAAATTTTTATTGTATTAAAACCACCATTAATAATATTTAAATAAATAACTTGAAAGCCTAGCTAAAAAATAAGTATTTAAAATATAAACTAGATTCCAAGAATATTAATAATTACTGTATATGACATAGGCCCATACAATCCTTCCCAGTTAAAGAATGAAAAAAAGAAACAAATATAGAATAATACACAACAAGAAGTTAAACAGTGTTATAGTACCTCTATATAATCAATGTTTGAAGGGACAACAAAATCCACAGTCAATTTTTGATATAAATGGTATAAGTAGGAGTTTCTATTTTATGACATCTTTTTTTATGAAATCGCTATCATAGTAATTTAAACATAAAAAAGCATGAATTCTGTAAATAAACTAATATTGAAAAATGCTATGTAACATTATAATAGTAACATAATGCACTAATCAAACTTTACTATAAATGTTATAGTTTAGTTCTTTTGTACGTGTTGGAACAGCGAAATTGTGACGTTAAACAAATTTATGTCTAATTTAATGTCTCTTTGTTACATTAAAATACCAATTTCCTAGCTGTCCACTACAAAATGACTAAATAGATTTCAATAAAAGTAAAAAAGTATAGCATTTCCAAGAGCTAGACTTCAATCATGGTTTGAGAATGAATTTAAAAAACAAAACAAATCATGTTGTACAGGCTGTTTACTCTTCTTGCTTTAATCTGAGCCATAAATTACTTTTAATATTTGCTGCACTTAAGTTAATATGATTAACTTTAGTGAGATTACCATTGAACCGATTTAAAGAAATTAGACTTTGCATTTCTAAACCGCTCCTAAACTAGATTTTCAATGATATAGCAGTCCCATATGTTTTGTTTTGGTATTTATAAACTATATTTGAGAAAAGGTTAATAAAAATCGTGAGATGTGATTTAAAAAAATCCATCTTTTAAAAGTTGTAGACAGAAAAAAGTGCTTATTTTATTAATGTATATTTTTTAAATGGTTCTTCCCTATGAATATTGCACCTTCTATTTTTGTAGATTTATTATACCCAATGTCTATAACCTGTGATGCTCAGTTAGCAATCACTCTCTACAGTGCTTTCTCCAGCCCTTTGCTCTAGGACTTGCAGAGGATTCGTGGTGGGTAACACCTCCGACTTCTAATTTGTGACTTTCCATTTAATTATTGAAGTGCTTGCTCTTTTGATTCCCTTTCAACTTTTCTTTTTCCTGACTCATAACTAAGGTTTTGCTTTTAGTTTTGTCTTCTTTTTGTCATGTGGTGAGATCCCATTCAGTCTATTTTACATTCTTACTTTTGGGAACACCCAGAAGTAGCTAGGGAAAAGAGGTACGACTATACAGAGGTTTGCGGTCATGGTTTAGACCAGGGGTCTCCAAACTTTCCAGCCTTAGGGCCATACTGATTACTCCAGTAAGTTCCGAGGGCCAAAACCATATTATCATTGTTGCCGGTGGTAAAAAGTGAAATAGTCCACTGATGAAAAAAAAGTCCGAAAAAGTACGCAACGTTTAAAAAAGGCTGCAAATCGGACTAAAGTCCGCAAAACGGCAAAACTGCATATTATTAATTTTCCTGTCATTATTTGTAATTTCTAGATTAGTCGTAGAGTACGAGCCATGAGTGAGTAACGTGACTTACAAAACAACGCATGGCTGTGGAAGTTAGCATTCTATGTTGATTTGACAAAACATGTGAACGAACTGAATTTGAGATTGCAAGGAGAAAACCAGCATCTTCCTGATTTATACACTAATATCAAATCATTCCGGAAGAAATTGATACTGTTTCAACCACAACTACGAAGTAAATGTTTTTCACATTTTAAAACATGTGAAATATTCAGCCACACCACTGAGACTGAGTTTCCTATCGATTTTGCAATCGAAACTTTGAGTGCTTTGAAAATAAATTTTGATACTCGTTTCTCGGACTTTGATGCCATTGCGAATCAAATTAAGATTTTTCAGAATCCTTTTGATACTGACATTGAAACCCTAGCCCCGGAACTTCAAATGGAAATGATTAATCTATAGTGCAGTGATATAATTAAGAACAAATATCAAAAGTCATCTTTGTTGGAATTTTATAAGAGTCTTCCACTGACACAATTTGATAATTTGCATAAATTTGCTCGTGGGCTGTTTTCTGTTTTTGGTACTACTTATTTGTGTGAGAAGACCTTCTCCAAAATGAAGTACACAAAAAATGTTTACAGATCTAAATTAACTGATGAGCATCTTAAATCTCTTTTAATAATTGGTACAAGTAAAATTAGTCCACAACTACAAACTATTGTCAGTGGAAAATCTCAATTACATAAATCTCATTAGTATTTCATATGTCATTATGCTTGTTATAAGTTATGTTTTTATTTAAAATGTATAAAATATTAGTTGGATTCATTTCAATAATTTCTTAGTTATTATATACTGAAGTTAAATTTTCTGCATATTATACATGTCTTTACTCATTACAATTCTGTGTTTCTTTATCTAACTTATCACAAAAACAATAACAATAAGCCTACAACAATGTTATGAGTAGTTAGCCCATGACCATATCACTGTAGATGTCATATTAATAATTATTCAACATAAAATTAGAATACTTCAGTAAACTAAATTTAATTTGCTATAAAAAATATGTTCTCTAAAAGGAGTTTTCAAGTGTGCTAGCTCTCCGCGCGCCGGACAAAATCTGTCCGCGGGCCAGATGTGGCCCTCGGGCCGTAGTTTGGAGACCCCTGGTTTAGACTAAAGTACACTATTGAGGATCACCAGGTATCCTAAGGCATCGTTTGCCACATCATTCATTCCATCACTACAGGTTCACTTTAAACTTTAGAGTTAGCCTAAAGTCATCAATATATATATATATATATATATATATATATATATATATATATATATATATATAGAGAGAGAGAGAGAGAGAGAGAGAGGGGATCAAACTATCCCTATATAAGAATAATAAATTTTTGTTTCTTTTGTGTGTGTGTGTGTGTGTGTGTGTGTGTGTGTGTGTGTGTGTGTGTCTGTCTGTCTGTGTGTGTCTGTGTGTGTGTGTGTGTGTGTGTGTGTGTGTGTGTGTGTGTGTGTGTGTGTGTGTGTGTGTGTGTGTGTAAGTGCCTTTGTGTATTTGTGTCTTTCTCTGTGTGTCTGTGTCTGAGTATCTGCGTCGAGTTAAAACACCTCCACAACCGAGTTGAGATTCTTAAACGTTTTCTTTAAAAAGGCTATATGTTTTTCATTATTAAAACACACATTTAATTTAACGTTTAAATGATGAAAAACACATTACTTACTTTCGCGCGATAGTCATTTTGAGGTTAGGTTTGTCAAATTTATTTCCATTTTTTTAACAGTATTGTTTCCCCACTTACGTATTTTGGATAATTAATATTGGGTTTATAATAAAGTGATTTAAAAAAAAAAAAAAGATTTAACGTAAAAATTATCAAGACTGACTTAAGTCCCAAACCTCCTCCCAATACAGTTTTACTGCCATTGCACTTTGAGAAAAAAACTTGAACATATTTCATTGCAAACATTATGAGAATAATCTGATCACAATACAAAGCTTCGAAAGTTTTTCAATAGAGCGATGTGTCAATTTTGAAATAGTTTCAGATAAGATAGAAAATATCACAGCGTAAGGTTAACATCTTTTAAATTACACAATGTTTTTCTTAATTCATAGCTAACCTTGTAGATAAATTTTATAGTTAATAAATTCCTAACCTGGATCATTATCTGATGCAATACATGCATACACACGTGCACACATACAAACATATTTTTGACACACGTGAACATAAACAGTGAAAATCTATTTAAAACACGCAAACAGAAGGACAGATAGCCTATCTAATTAAAAACACTTTTTTAGAATCAATATACAAGTAAACGTAAAGATCTCATTAAAATCAGAGGGATATTTTTTTAAATCACCAGATATACTTCGTATAGAAATTAAAAGATTAAAATGTAGGCTATATTAATCTTATTCTGGTTTTTGGTTTGTATTTGTAATAAAATTTGAACTTAAAAATTATAATTTATACACATTTTAACTCTTTCTGTGATGAATAAATTAGTTTGAGCTAATTTTCGTTGGAAAATGAACTATTAGGGCGGCCATCACGATAAGACTTCAAATGAGCACCGATCCTGACTTCTGAATCACTTTTAGAGGTCGTTAAGTGTGTGTGTGTGTGTGTGTGTGTGTGTGTGTGTGTGTGTGTGTGTGTGTGTGTGTGTGTGTGTGTGTGTGTGTGTGTGTTTGTATTTTAGCATGCTCACGTTCACAATTGGGGTTCGTTTCAAATTTAGCACAAAAATCGGAATAGCTTGAACAAGTTCGTTAACCAGCAAAATCCGTTCGTTTCAAAAAGCCAGCCATTTAAAACTTTTAAACATTCACAACTTTTTCTGTGAAGTATTTTTGAAAATCCAATTTCACCATCATAATCAGCGTTAAAAAACTCATGAATTAGCATTTTAATTTTCAAAATCTTTGGAAAATAGAAAATGTTTTGACGGCAATCAGTGTTTGTTTTCGTATTATGCAGTGTTCAATGCTGATTATGTTGACGAAATACAAATTTTAAAAAAGTTAAAGACAAAGATAAACATTTGGGAATTCGCTTCTATCACGTCAGCGAGACACCTGCATATCGTGATTATTTAAAATATACAATAATTGAATTTTGTGATTTTACCTAAACAGCTGATTTCGTACCACAGCTGTTCTATTTATAATAATATCAACGACAGAGGCTTTTTTACTATTGATTACGATGAATAGGCCTATTAAGCGGAAGTTATTTTTGCTGCCTTTTTTACTGAAAACAATTATATTGACCAAAGAATAAATAGGAAATAGGCGTTGATATCGTTTCAAATGTTAATACAGTATTTATGTAATTATCTTGCGAAGTAGAAGCAATTAAAGTGATTATTTTTTCAATTAAATTTGTTTTAAATAATAGGATTGGTGTAGGCCTAAATATAATTTTATAAAGTAAGAAAAAGTTGTTTGAGGCCGCAAGGAAAGCATCTTAATAAATTAATTTAAATCTAGCTGTTACCCGTTGCGGCTTTGCCTGCAATTATAATGTAGGCAATAAAATTTATAGTAAATTTTCAAAATCAGAATAGGTCATTTCATTTCAATATATTTCTATATACAATATTATATTATTTATGGTTTTCAGCCAAGACATATAAATTTTTGCTACTCGATACTCTAAAACAGAGTCCTGTCATATTTTAATAAAATACAGTATTATTAAAAAGTCATTATTATACAATTAAACTGGAATAGTATTGTGTTTATCTCAGATACCTAAAACGTGTTCACACCAAATTTAATATCATTTGGTCCAGTAGTTAAAGTGTGATTGAATAAAAACAAACAATCAAAAATAAACTTTCAGAAATATAATATGGCTAGCTGTTACCCGTTGCGGCTTTGCCTGCAATTATAATGTAAGCAATAAAATTTATAGTCGATTTTCAAAATCAGAATAGATCATTTCATTTTAATATATTGCTATATACAATATTATACGATTTATGGTTTTCGGCCAAGACATATAAATTTTTGCTACTCGATACGCTAAAACAGGGTCATGTCATATTTTAATAAAATACAGTATTATTAAAAAATCACTATTATTCAATTAAACTGGAATAGTATTGTGTTTATCTCAGGTACCTAAACCGTGTTCATACCAAATTTAATCTCAATTGGTCCAGTAGTTAAAGTGTGATTGAATAACAAACAAATAAACAAAAACAAACTTTCAGAAATATAATATGATTACCTGTTAACCGTCACGGCTTTGCCCGCAATCATAATATACATTAAAGATCATGCATCACCGTGTTAGGACCAACAAACGTGTTAGTTAAGTTATGGAGTACTCTTTAAAAAAAAAATTAAGGTTTTTTCCTGCATCACCGTTTAACCCAACAACCGTGTCAGTTAGGTTTGGGAGTACTATTTTAAAAAAAATAAATAAAGGTTTTTTTAATGCATCACCGTGTTAGGCCTATCAACCATATTAGTTAGCTTATGGAGTATTCTGTAAAAAAATATTAAGATTTTCACGCATCACTATGTTAGGCCTAACAACCGTGTCAGTTAGGATATGTAGTATTCTTTAAAAAAATATAAAGGTTTTTTTACGCATCACAGTGTTACACCTAACAACCGTGTCAGTTAGGATATGTGGTATTCTTTAAGAAAATATAAAGGTTTTTTCACGCATCACCGTGATAGGCCCAACAACTGTGTCAGGATATGCAGTACTCTTTAAAAAAATTTAAAGGTTTTTTCACACATCACTGTGTTAGGCCTAACAATCATGTCAGTTAGGATATGTAGTATTCTTTAAAAAAACATAAAGGTTTTTTTATGCATCACTGTGTTTCTCCTAACAACCGTGACAGATAGGATATGTAGCCTAATATTCTTTAAAAAAATATAAAGGTTTTTTCACGCATCACCGTGTTAGGCCTAACAACCGTGTCAATTAGGTTATGCACTATTCTTTTAAAAAATGGGTTTCCTATCACCCAAACCCGTGTTAGACGTATTTTTATTGTTTTACTGATCTACAACACGGTACCGATTTTCGCCCGTAGAAATTTTGAGGTTATGTTGGTCACTTTTATTTTCGATTTTTATCGTACTTCTCCTGCTTTCATATTTTGGATTCTTGCTTTTGGGCACATTATAAAGCATTTTAGTAACAAAAATATCGAAAACTCCAATAGATGCTGCACTGCATATTTACCATTTTTTCATATAATGTAATTACACAAATATATATACTACCGTACAATTAAAGTATCCTAATAAAATTGTATATAATATATATATATATATTCTGCACTCTGCTTCAAAAACATTGAATAGTCTTAAATGAAAAATACCAGATTGTGATTATTAGATGAAAATGTAATATTAAAAACAATAATTTTGCAATAAATAAAACATTGATTAAGATTTGTAAAATGGGATTAGATCTATTAGATCTCAGGTGCCTAAATCTCATGTTCAGTAAACAGTAATTAAACCTAACTACAGTTAACACATGTCACAAAACTAAATACTAATAAATATTCTGTGCTGGGTAAGTAGTATAATGACATTTTTTAAAACGGGAATAGGCCTATATGTATCTCAGTTACTTAAACCATATTCGTACCAAATTTTATCTCAATTGGACCAGTGGTTAAAGCGTGATTGAATAACAAACAAACACACAAACTTTCAGAAATATAATATGAATTAGAAGATAGAAGATTAGCAGTTACCCGTCACGGTTTTGCCCGCAATCATTATATATATTAAAGATCACGCATCACCGTGTTAGGACCAACAACCGTGTCAGTTAGGTTATGGTGAATTTCTTTTTTAAAATAAAGGTTTTTTTAACGCACCACCGTGTTAGTTAAGTTATGGAGTACTCTTTAAAAAAATTAAGGCTTTTTTCCTGCATCACCGTATTAGGTCCAACAACCGTGTCAGTTAGGTTTGGAGTACTTTTTTTAAAAAATAAATAAAGGTTTTTTTAATGCATCACTGTGTTAGGCCTAACAACCATGTTAGTTAGCTTATGGAGTATTCTTTAAAAAAATATAAAGGTTTTTTTTTACTCACCACCGTGTCAGGCCTAACAACCGTGTGAGATAGGATATGTAGCCTAGTATTCTTTAAAAAAATATATGTAAAGGTTTTTTCACGCATCACCGTGTTAGTAAGGTTATGAAGTATTGTTTTAAAAAATGGGTTTCTTATCACCCAAAACACGTTTTATTGTTTTACCTATCTACAACACGGTACCGATTTTCGCCGGGTAGCAATTTTGAGGTTATGTTGGTCACTAAAAAAAAGGTGACTAAAAAAAAAGTTCGATATTTATCGTACTTCTCGTGCTTTCATATTTTAGATTCTTGCTTTTGGGCACATAATAAAGCATTTTAGTAACAAAAATATCGAAAATTCCAATATATGCTATACTGCATATTTACTATTTTTTCATATAATGTAATTATACAAATATATATATATACTACCTTACAATTAAAGAACCCTAATAAAATTGTATATGTTATATATTCTACATTCTACATTCTGCTTCGAAAACATTGAAAAGTCTTACATGAAAAATAACAGATTGTGATTATTAGATGAAAATGTAACATTAAAAACAATAATTTTGCAATAAATAAAACACAGCTTAAGATTTTAAAATGGGATTAGATCTATGTCCATCTCTGGTGCCTACATATCATGTCCAGTAAACAGTAATTAAACCTAACTACAGTTAACACATGTCACAAACTAAATACTAATAATTATTTTGGGCTGGGTAAGTAGTATAACGACGTTTTTAAAACGGGAATAGGCCTATGTTTATCTCAGATACTTAAACCATATTCGTACCAAATTTCATCTCAATTGGTCCAGTGGTTAAAGCGTGATTGAATAACAAACAAATAAACACACAAACTTTCAGAAATATAATATGAATAAGATAAGATTATGGCCTAATAAAAATTATTAACATATGATTTTTAAGAACCAACTTTTGTGTCGTTAAAAAGGTTGTATGTGTATATATATATATATATATATATATATATATATATATATCGCTCGCGCACGGAGATTACTATTACGTAATTAATTTTTGGTTAATCAACATTTAAAGGATACATTCTGTATTTAATTTATAATTTCATATTTAAAGTGTTTTAAAACAAAGACCCCTCAGCGGTGCAGACTAGTTGTATCTATTGAGAGGATTTAGACGTTACTCGCGGTACCCGAATCTAACCCACACTTACACTTACAACAATACACTTACGAATTTAACACTTTACACTAACACTTACATTTATGGAGATGCACATAATAGCCTCAATGTTCACCTCAATTTATTTCAATGTGTAACCTTAAAATAAAAAAAAGTCTGTGTCTTTGTCTGTGTGCCAATGTCTGTGTCTTTGTCTGTGTGCCTGTGTCTGTGTCGTGTCTGTATCTGCATCTTTGTGTGTGTGTGTGTGTGTGTGTGTATGGTACATGTGCTAGTCTTTAGTAGATAAGTAATATGAACTAGAGGTATGGTGGGTGTGCTAAAGCCGTCTAAAGCTCCCTTCAACTGCTTTTGCCCGATATTGATAGTCATGAACTAGGCTAAGTTTCCAAATTTAAATAAAATTTGCCAATTAATTTGGTCATCAGCAATGTGCACTAGAGCGCAGGTGTAAAACCACTTTATAGCCGCCTCGGTGGTCTAGTAGATAGCGTACTAGGCTTTCACCCCGAGGATCCGGGTTCGATTCCCGGCGAGGGCTTGGCATTTTCATACGCTATAAATCATCATCCCACCGTCTGCATTAGCCCAAGTGTGCACAATAGTCGGACGTTAAACACACAAAAAAAAAAAAAAAAACACTTTATTTAAGAGAACCTGAAAACTGAAACAGGTACATCGATACGAAAACAGATACAAAACAACACATTTACATATCGTATATCAAAAAAGTAAAAATGCAAAAAAAATGTTTACAGAAAAAGTTGTTAATCACGTTTGTTTACAATGGAATTTCATTATTTAGAAAAAAACTAGTGGAGGATAAAACGCTTACTCATTACATGTAATTAGCTTTGAACGCATGAACTTGTTACACAACAGTTGACTGTAGAAAACGTGCGATTTGTTTGTTGTGAATTAATAAAAACGTGTCCCTTATTTTAATGGAACGATATTAAAATTTTACGATTTACTTGAGTAAATACTATAATACACACCGTGGCATATAGAAAATAATAATCACGTGTTTTTAAAACTCAGAAATGCCTGTCATTAACCTATATACAGTCATGCGCGTAACAAAATTTGAGACTGTACCAGAGATTCTGTTCACAAAAGTAAAAAGTAATTATCAATAACAGTGTGACCAATGGTTACACACACTATTGTTCGTTTTCCTGAAGGAATTTACCTTTTAATTATTAGTTATGAATTGACGATGAATTGCGGATCAAGATTGCCGTCGCAAAGAAATGACAATACATTCGGGAATCGATTGTAATATATTAGTTAACTGGTTAGCTCGTGAGCGTTATTTAGGCTATATCAAGATGGCAGTGGCTGAATATGACTTTTAGTGGCGAATGTTCTCACACAGTGTTACCAGATGTAAGACAATTATTGTAATTGTATTATATTGAAGTGTTAGCTTCTTATACCACGTTGTGCACTTTGTATTTGTCACCATGGAGTGATTCGGTTATATCAAGTAGGCTTACGAAGCGTAAGTAACACGAGTAGGGGAAGTATTACACAGACCCCTCCCATTTTCAGCTCTTCTTTCTTTCGTCTGCCGGGTCCGACTGAGTTGATCGCGAGCGTATGTATGTGTTGTGCCAGTATGTACATACAATGTGCATGCTTCTCTCTCACTCATTCTCCCCCCCTCTCTCTCTATTTCTATTTCTCTCCACTTTTCTTCTTCTCATGTTCTCCTGTAATCGTAGAATTCAGCAAAAATGATGAGAACTAAATTCCAAATGCTAAGAAAATGTTTGATTAGTTATCTTTCAAATTTTATACTAAAGTGTACGGACTTTACACTTGTGTTTTGTCATGCGGTCAGTGTTTTTATTTGGATAGCTGGCCATCTATATGTTGCACGATTGTGTGCGTATCTGCTGTGCATATTGCCATTGAATAAAACGGACTAGAAGCACAGCCACTATTATAAAAGTGTGCTCGGTATAAGCACCTAATATCCAAGTAAATGGACTATCTGCCGCTACGAACACTGCAGGTTGAAAGGACAAGGGAGGAGACATTTGAGAAAATAAACAGTATTATTATCTATTTAACTCCCCGCAGGGGGCGCAGACTAGCTGTACCTATTGAGAGGATTTAGTCGAATCTCGTGGTACCGGAGTCTAACAAATACTTACAACACTACACTTAAGACTTTAACACTTTACACTCACACTTACATTTAGGGAGGCGATAATAGCCTCAATGTGCTTTTCGCCTTAAAATAACAAACAAAAAAATCTATTTAACCGTAGTTGAACACTGTCGCAAGATGGCACCTACAGCAAACGCTCACATAACTCTCATAAGTGTTATCATTCTAGCACGTTTATATTCAACGATATTGTTAAAAAAGCATAACTGATTTTGACGAAAATAAAGAATATTGTGCACCTTGCTCATCTCAATTTTTTTTTGTAGTTTCCAAAATAATTTCTTTTTGTTCAATGTCATAAATCGGATTTTCTCTAAAAGAGGTCTAACGAAAATTGATTAATATTTTGCTAAAGTGTAGGCTAGTCCGAAATATATGGGTCACTATGTCCTGCTTAATAGTTATCGACATAAATAGGAGAATTTGCCTGTTTTCTCAAAATCGGATTTTGCTCAAAGTTTCGCCATTTATGAAGATTCATAAGTAAAATAACTTCAGTATATAAACAATAATTGAAAAAAAAATAGGTTTAAGAGTGGCGTTACACTGATTTCAGTTATGAATCTCCACATATGACTGAATCTGAATAAAATATGATGAATATATTTGTAAAACAAAGCATAATTTCTGGTTTATTTTGACAATTTCTGAAATGAATTTTTCGGAAAATGGCCATAAAATATTAATTCGTGGAAATAGGAAAAACACATAAGATGCACTGTATACCTTTTGTTTCGGAACTAAAATGTTTCTTTTAATACAACTTTTCGCCGCCTCGGTGGCCTAGTTGATAGCGTACTAGGCTTTCACCCCGAGGACCCGGGTTCGATTCCCGGCCCCAGGGCTTGGCATTTTCATACGCTATAAATCATTTCATCGTCTACATTAGCCTAAGTGTGCACAATAGTCGGACGTTAAAAACAAAAAAAACAACTTTTCTTTATTGTAATTCAATCGAACGTCTGAACGTTTGTAAAATGTTATTGAATCATTTACTTTTTTCTTCTTTCTTATATTACAATTTATTCTTTAAATCGTTTATAAAAAAACTTCAGTTTTACGGATTAATTCTGCTGATGAGGATGGATTTTGCGGATATGAATACTTGTGGTAAACAAAAAACGTACAAACTATGACGTCATATACGCCTTATCTTTCTTCTGTACTGCTTACAGTTGTGATTTTCTCTGAACGCAGTGTCATACGTTTGACCCGGCAAGTGCTTTAAGGAAAACATAATCAAAACTATAATTATACTCATGCAGTGGTCACTGACCGTTCTCACTGTTAACTCACTGGTACAAATTATTTCATAGTTTCAGACGCCTACAGCACAAACAAGTTTGTGCTTGGTACAGTAACGTATCTCACATTTCATCAACCAGTTAGATTCGTAATATCCAAATTTTCAGAACTTATAACAGCTTGATTAATTTAAACTTTCCACAAACAAATATGATCAAATTAATTTTTAAACGCTATTAATAATGCAATAATATAATCTTAAAAAAGTTTTTTATATTTGAAAACACACACACACACACACACATATAGGGTGTTTGTAAACATGTGGCCGAGTTATTACAATCATACTTTTTCTATCTTAATATTTATTATTGAATTGCTGCAAAAATTGTGCAAAAAAGACTGCTGAGCAGTGACCAAAAAGACCAATTAAAAACTCCAGCAAGAGGTAACCATTTAACTTCATTTCCAGTGATGCAACATGGGTTTACGGTTATGACCCACAAACTTTACAGCAGTCTTTGTAGTGGTAGTCGCCATTTTCACCTGTACCAAAAAATAGTACTTAAAGTTTATAACGATGTCAAGTTTTTATCATGAAATCCACAAAGAATGTTTCCCCCTGGTCAAACTGTCAGTGGAACGATTTGTTGTAAAGTTTTTGAAACGGCTACGCGAGAGCAGTAGGCGTAAATGTTCCGAACAGTGGAAGAACAAAAGCTGGATTCTCCGGTGATAACGCGCCTGAGCACATATCGCCAGTCGTTTGGAATTTTTTATCTTCCAAAAACATTGTAGTGATTTCGTACCTACTCTATTCACCTGACTTCGTCCCAAGCGACTTTTTTCTCTTACTCAAAATAAAGTTCGCAGCAAAAGGCCATCGTTTTGACACAAATCGGTGCATGGAATGGAGTTATGGAAGAAAAGCTGGGACTGCTGTATCCATTCCCAAGGGGACTATTTTCAAGGAGACAGAGGAAACCAGAAGTTACTGTAAATAGTTAATTTATTTTTACAGGAAAAATTATCCTATCTTCTGGGTAGCATCTCGTCGCGCTATTAAATTTCTGAAAAATTAAATAGTGGTTTCAAGGTAACATATAGGTGCAGCACATAATAAATTTCAACTAACCTGTCAATTAGATCAATTCACCAGCGATATGCACACAATAGCTAATTTGTCAACAAAAATTCGATAATAATATTAACGAAAGTATATATATGATTTGAATAATCAATTTTGTAACAGTTTAGACAATTTCGTTACCCAGCCAACAGTTACAAAATGGTGACAATTGAAAGTCTTAAAAAAATCATGTTTTCCTAACACTGTTTTGGAATTCTGTTTTCACCAGCGTTAAAACTTTTAAATTTACATTTTAAGAATTTGTATTCCACTGGAAATTCTAAAATTAAATTTACTATGAGTCACGATTTATTTTCGTATTATCAAAGTAATTAGAAAGTTTTAGACCGCTATTTAGGCCTACGTAGGTTTAAATACCGACCATTACGGCAAATAACACACCCCGAGGAAAATGATGCAGAGATTAATGTTTCCATAAAACCGAGTGTATATTTAAATAAAGTAATGAAAGTAATGGATTCTTTAAGTCACTTATTAAGTTCGGAGTTAACGTATTTCAGCTGTACATAGGTCGTAACGTGTTTTCGAAAGGCAAATATTAGTCAAAATTAAATAAGAGATAAGAGCTAAGTATTTGGCGATCGAATTTCGCTTTGTTGAAATTTTATATTAGACTTTTAGGTGTGTACTAATATCGCCCGTATTTTGCTGTTTTTTTTTTTATTAAAACGAATTTTTCCAAAGTTGAGATTCATCAAGATCGTTTTTTTTTAATCCAAAATATTATACTTCGACATTATATCGTAATCGTTACAGCCGATTTCCAGAAAAAAAGATATTTAAACATATTTATATTGCTTGTTTTTCATTTCATTGTAAAATGTATTTATTCCTACCTTATTAAATAAAAAATATTTTTTTAATAATAAGAATTCACACTTTAAAAATATTTATATTTAGGATTATACACCAGATGATTAAACATAAACAATAGTCAAGTATCAGCTGATTAAACATTCAGTTAATTGTTACTGAAAACATACACAATTTTACTGATTTATATCAAAATATAAAAATTCATACTGTTTTCATAATTTTCTTTTATATTTTTATATATGTAGGCTACTTATATGGCCCGAGTTAAAGGCGTTTTTCTAATCAAGAGATATGAAAGAGATAATTTTCTAGATCGATTTTAAGCCCGAAAATGTAATATTACATATTGAAATACTAAAGATCGCTCTATGTAATATTAAATATTGTAATATATTATATTAAATACTGTAATATTAATGATTATGAGTATGTAGTATTAAAGATTGCTCGTATGTAATATTAAATATTGTAATATATAATATTAAATACTGTAATATTAATGATTATGAGTATGTAGTATTAAAGATTGCTCGTATGTAATATTAAATATTGTAATATATAATATTAAATACTGTAATATTAAATTACAGAAGTAGATGAGAATATAAAAAAATTGCTTATTTGTAGGTAGGTTAAAATGCAGTTTTGACTTGGTCAGATAATTTCGAATTTACATGTTTCAAGGTTCTTCAGCTAATTCTGCGTAAACTATTCCCATCGTAGTTAAGCCTAAATGGATGTACATATAATACGTACATTACATATTGTGTAATCTATGAGTGCTCAGGCTTGGAGGAAATCAGTGATAAACTGTACCTTGAAGTGACACGATGCAACTATCAATATTCGTCTTTAGTTTGGTGTTTTGGATCAGCTGTTCTATCGCGACTAAACCGCCTGTTGTTAAAATAGATCAGGGCGATTTGATGGGCAAAACTTTTACCACTAGAAACAGGAGAACGGTTTTAGGGTTTTTAGGCATCCCTTACGCAGCTCCGCCGGTGGGTGTACTTAGATTTGAGGTGAGTAAAAATTTCATTTTTTTTATAACTTGTTAAGAAAATTTTTTATGTTTTGGAATTCGCACAATAATGAAATAATTGCAGCACAGTACTGACTTGATTAAATGGAGTTTCGAAGAAGTACCATTACAAAATCACGTAATAGAAGACATTACATGTGAGATTTTTGTGTTTTAGAATAAGAATATGAAAATGAACCAAAGTCCACATAAAATTCATATTTTCATCCGTTTTTACATGGAAATCGGATTTAATATCTGCATCGGTTTTTTAAAAATATATTGAAAATATCGGTTTTAAAAAAATAGATTGAAGATACCAAAACAATCTACAGTTACCATCAGATTCATTTTCGTATGAAAATAAAATGCTAATTTATATAGTTTTTAACGCTTATTTTAAAAATATTATAGGACAAGCAATTTGAATTACCGCCATATTTTGACACTGTTAAACGGGTTTCACTGGGTAGCGGCTTTGTTCAAACTACCGCCAGAATCGATTTTTGATGTCAAGTTTGAATCAAATCGGCATAAAATTGCAGTTTTAAAGTTTACATTTAAGACTCAAAAATAACCCCTGAATTACATTTTTCGTGCGTGATTTCATAACGTGCGAGATTAGAAAGTTACGATTTTTTTAAATGGCCACTATTTTGAAACTGCTGAACAGATTTCGCTGGGAAATGGATTGGTCAAATTAATACCAGCATGCCAAGTTTGAATCAAATTAGACCAATCTTGTGAATGCTTACAAATACATACAATTTAAACGACCCCCTCGAAAAAGAGATATAAAATCAGGATCGAACACATTTCAAGGTTACAGGTCTGGATTCTACCATGTTGGCAGCTCTAGTGGCTCATTTCCAATGGAAATTTGCTAATAATAAGCTTTGTTTGAATAACAATTGACAATGTTGACAATGCTAGTTTGCATGTTTGCTTGGTTCTAATTGGTTGTTTGTGAAAATATTTAAATTTAATCATATTTTTATAAAACAATCATCCTGTAAATAAAAGTAAATATTTATTCTGAGTGAAGCGCACTTCAGAAGTCAAGGTCAAGCTTGTAATTTATTCAGGTTTTAATATTTTTCTAAATAAATAGTTCTGTGCCTGTATTTTTGAATATTTTATTTTCTAATGTCATTTTATTTTGTGCTGGAGACTCGGTGGTTGATGTAGCTAAAGCACCGGTCAGTCTATTGCGTCTCTGAACTGCGCATCTTAAGGGTCTTAGTTCTAACCGCAGTTACTGCTTTTCCTTTAACGTTAACGCTGATCCCTCGTCCTCATTAGCCTAAATAGCATAAAGTATGTGCATTAAAAAAGCTAGAGAGAGAGAGAGAGAGAGAGAGAGAGAGAGAGAGAGAGAGAGAGAGAGAGAGAGAGAGAGAGAAGAGAAAAGAGAGAGAGAGAGAGAGAGAGAGAGAGAGAGAGAGAGAGAGAGAGAGAGAGAGAGAGAGAGAGAGAGAGAGAGAGAGAGAGAGAGAGAGAGAGAGAGAGAGAGAGAGAGAGAGAGAGAGAGAGAGAGAGAGAGAGAGAGAGAGAGAGACTATAAGAGCCTATACTACACTTTTTTTTTTTTTAAAGACCATTTAAAATCTGTTTTAAAGGCTATGATAGATGCTCATTAATCTGGTAATAAGTCTGTATTGTAACATTATACCTACTCTAATAGCGTATTAGCGAATGTCCATTGCAAATTAAGCTTTTGTAGCATCTATAATTGTAAGACTCAGGCCTTAGGATCTGTAGGGATCCATAGGTAAATCCTACCTTGAAATGAATGGAAACCATAATAAGTTACACAGCCGCCTCGGTGGTCTAGTGGATAGCGTACTAGGCTTTCACCCCGAGGATCCGGGTTCGATTCCCGGCGAGGGCTTGGCATTTTCATATGCTATAAATCATCCCACCGTCTGCATTAGCCCAAGTGTGCACAATAGTCGGACGTTAAACACACAAAAAAAAAAAAAAAAAAACATAAGTTACACATCATCTATAGTTAACTTTTAACTTTTTAGTAAAATTTGTGTGTGTGTATGTATGTGTGTATAGGCCTATATATATATATATATATATATATATATATATATATATATATATATATATATATATATGCCGTGCGTGCGTGTGTGTGCGTGAGTGTGTGTGTGTGTGTGTGTGTGTGTGTGTGTGTGTGTGTGTTGCCCACACTCATGATTGCAATTCAAGTTCGATTTAATTCAAACTGGGCACAAAAATCAATCTTGGTAATAGCTTGAACAAGTTCGTTTACGAGCAAAATTCTTTCGACAGTTCAAAATGGCGGACATTTAACTATTTAAAAAAATAATACCTTTTTTGTTTAAATGTTTTTGAAAACCCCATTTCATCACCGAAGTAAGCGTTAAAAGTTGCTTAAATTAGCGTTTTGAATTTTCAAAATCCATTGAAATTGAGAAATTTAATTTAGCAGCGGCCAGGGTTCATTTTCGTACTTTCAGTGTACCTTTAAAAAGGATAATATATGCAGATTTTAATGCTGATTATTTTGGTAAAATCAGTGTTTCAAAAAAGGATAAAATAAAAAAAATATTTTTGGAAATTCACTTCCATCACGTCAGTGAGAGAGCTGTGTACTGTGAATAAATCCTCCAGTTAAAATTTGCTAAAATTATGCATATTTAAAGGTTTATCTATATATAGACACAAGAATAAAATAATAGCTAGTTTCTTAGTTCAGCATGCTTTGAAGGATAACTGGTTTTAACTTGTAACTTGTGATTATAAAATGTTTTTACGTCATAACGAAACGAACGGAATAAGCGAATTATAATTCCTTCTTATAAATAAATAAACATAATTGTAAATAAATAAATTTTATGACATAGTATATGTCTTTTTTCAGATTTTTTGTGCAGATCTTGTAAAATTTATACCATAATACAAACAATTATACGAGTACATTTATAAATATGAAAATGAATTGAACAAAATACATTGCACAAACATTTTTACGTTCAATTGTATCACATATAGTCTCAAATGCAGCTTTTTACGGAGGAATGGCATAACGGATGCTAGTAAAAACGGAGGAATGACATAATCGATACTAGTAAAGACATAACGGATACAATAGTAATTGACATAACGGATGCTAGTAATGACGGAGGATTGTCATAATGGATGATAGGAAGACGGAGGTCTGACATAACGGATGCTAATAAAGACGGTGGATTGACATACAAAATGGTAGTAAAGTTGGAGAGTGCCAAAAGAAAAAATAAAACGTTAATAACTAAAAACGAACCTCTGGGTAGCGAGCAAAACTCCACTATTATCGCAGTAGAAGATAGACTGCTACAGGTTTTGGTAAATCCTACCCATAACCTACTGAACCACTTTTATATTTTCAACCCCTCGGGAGGAATCAAAACCAAAACCTATCTCTTCTATTTCCTAACCTAACCCTAACCACATCCCAAGCCAAGGTAGAAGAGCATATGCCCGAAGGCTGCGTGACTAAGTGGGACCTTAGCTTAAGTACGCAGACTCTGGATAACAGAAGACTTTCAGTTTTATTCTGGCCTAACCTGAAAATCCTAGCCTCCAGTTTTATTTATGCGTGGGTTCTGGATTAACGGTTATTTTTTCTAGCTTCATATGGGAGTTTAATGTCTGAAAAAACCGAAAAAACTCACAAAACCCTCAGAAACTGTCAAAAGTGGAACTGAGGATTAAAAATAGCACAGAGAAACTGGGACTCTACCTAACTGTATAGAACCTACAAACAGATGGGGTTGGGCATCTGAAAATCAGTAAGGCCATCTACAAACGTTTGCAAAAGCGCAAATTGAAAAGAAAGGAGACAGTAGTAAATGGGGTTCCATTAAAACCTACAAGTAGAAGATCTCCCAAAGATCAAACACAACCCTTATAGGAGAAAGCTTGACCCGCAAGGAGTCATTTATAATTCTACAAATTCTACAAACACTAAAAGGCTGAAATGTGATAGAAGTACTCCGGAGGCAAAAGCAAAGGAAAAATCTTCGCTAAGACGACTGAGGTTGATGGGAACTGTGTTTCGAAATTGGAGAGCTGTCAGCCAGGAACGTCTTTTGAGAAAAGGTTCCTGTAGGTAGACTTAGGGAGACATTAACGGTTCTGTTTAGAGGATGACTGGGAATAACCATGGGAATTTGGCACAGAATAGGAATTTACCGTGGAAAACCTGAGTATGGGCTAAGCAGAATGAATTATGGACTCCAGAATTAATACACGATTGTGAGGTTTATACCAGCAGAAGAAAGGTGTTTGGTTTCGACATTTTAAAGACTGCTGAATGAGCTAGTCAGTGGAGTGCACAAACTCACTAAAGGAACCAACTTTAGTTGCGCCGAAGAGAATAAGTTGCACAATAATCTCGTTGCCAGTGCTACCAACAACCAAACGCTATATTTCTAGACTCGAACCTGAGTACGGGTCAGAGTCATAACGATTTAACAAACTTCCCAAATATCTAAACACCTTTCCAATATCGATAGTAAACAAACGGTCATTTAAAAGATCTGTTTATTTTAAAATAGTTTTATACCGAAATTCAACCGATTTTGTGAACTTGGTTAGTTGATTTTTCGTTAGTTGATACCGAAAACTGATTTTTCGGAGATATAACCAACCATCTCTCCGAACATATACGTACTTGTTATTTAGATAATTAAAGACATGCAGGTAAATTTGATTAAAATCGTCTTAGCCAATTCTAATTAGATTTAAATTGGTTGTTGTTAAATGTTTCTAAGATACGGTAAAAATTTACCAATATATCAACGCTATTTACCAAAATTGTATCGTAAAATTAGCCAATTAATTTTTTTCTCCATGTTTGTGCCCGAACACTAATAGCGAGATCTAAAAAAAAAAAAAAAAAAACACTATTGATCCAGAAAATCTACAAACGAATATATCTTGGGAAATCTCAAGATCGCTATACTTTTCATAATACACTTTGAATATCATATTTGGAAGCATTAACATTGTATCGCATTAATTATTTTATATTTTCAGAAACCAGCGCCTCCACTTTCTTGGAAAGGCGTCAGAGATGCTACTCAGTATAGAAATGCCTGTTTACAAAACGATTATTTATTTGGTAATTCACCACAAACAATTTTTGGAAATGAAGACTGCCTGTACTTGAACGTGTTCACACCAAACGTAAGTAATTATTACAGCCTGACTAAACATTTTCACGTGAGACGTTTGCAGTTTCATACGGAAAACATAACCTCGAAGTTATAATAATCGCGGCAAGAAATAATCTCTTTGACGTGATGGAGACGAATTTTCCGAAAGTAAGAATACCACAACTTTTTTTACCTTACACGTTTTTTTGAAAATTAGCTTTGAAGTTTGCATTAATTAGCATTTTAAGTTTTCAAATATCTACCATTGAAAACACGGAAAGAACCATTAATTTTCGTATTTTCATAGAAACGCTTGAAAGTTTACAGTGACAAAATATGCAGATTTCGTCGTTGCTTAAATATTTTTCAAAAAAGGTTAGAGAAAAAGTTAGGATTTTCAAAGTTTGGGAATAACCGTCATTTTTAAACTAACACACATACATATATGGACACACACGCATTGTTTTTAATTATTCATTAAAAAAGTTACCTAAAGTTAGGATCGCTAATTCCGAGAACCTTGGTCGTCGTATCATGGCAGCTTAAATAACTTATTTTTCAGTGGAAATTTTTTACAATTTTGGTGATACAATGCTCGCCTAACACAGCTGGTCCTTCGAAATACTATTTCAATTGTTGTTTATTGCCATTGTTTACGAGGAATAACAATAATAGCAAATTAATTATTGTTAATTGATAGTGTTGAAATTTTTATGTACTTTAAGAATACAAATATCTTAAGTGATTATTATTACGTAATTATGTTTAATTAACAACATGTTTGGTAAATCTTATAAAAGTTCAGACAGCTTTGAATTCTGACCTGAGACCAAAGGTTATTGACAAAAGCAATAATAAGCTCTTTGAATGCGCGATATAAGAGCGAATTTAGTACTACTGTCTGCTTACTGTCTTTTATGTGAACACGTTTAAATGCGTAAAACTTCCTACGAATTGTGAGAGGTCGTCATTTATCTAGTTTATCTAGTTATTACACATAATATGGTAGGCCGACTACAGATAACACGCTTGTAGTTCAATAATACGTTACTTATAACAGATTCATTTTTATTCTGTCTAATCTGGATGTTTTTTTCTGTATTTACCATTTAATCAAAGCAATTAACTAGCGCTTCGAGTTTGATGTGAAACAACTGGAAAATCTAACTTGTTCGACAAATATTTTGAGTCAATCGTTTTCATCCAGGATATTGCATTTCAAAAACGCTTTAAAGTTGAAAAAAATTGTCTGAAATTAAAAATTATATCTAATTTTGTTTTACTATTGCGTGAACAATTGGTTATTTGCCCGTCTGTCTATTAGTCCGTAGGACTCGGTGGTCAATGTGGCTAAATCACCGGTCAGTCTGTTGTGTCTCTGTCTGAACTGCGCAACTTAAAGGTTCTTAGTTCGGGTCGCAGCCACTAGTCACTACCGTTGCTTTCCTTTACCGTTAACACTGACCCTCGTCACTATTAATCTAACTGGCAAAAAACAACCTCCCAGAATTTTTCCTTGGATTCAAAAGTGTAAAATTTGGTGTAAATATCACGTAAGATATACATTACTATTCGAAACACAAGTACACATATGGAAGAGTGTGGTAGCTCCGATCACTTAAGCGAGAAATTCGTAAAAAAATTTCAGTTTTACCAGAAAAATATGTAATGAGTGAGAACTTTTAGCTATGGTATATTCAGTATTGAAAGTTGAGTTGTGTAAACTTTTTTATAAACAAATTTGTAATTGAAAAATGTGCTTTTATCGATGTTTTCCTGCCTGCGGAGTAACGGGTTTCCTATGCAATTTAAATGGGATTAAAAATAAAATATTTTGCACATAAATAACTTATTATTACAAATTAAGATATGAAAGAATTACGTTATTTTTTACTACATTACTACACATAAAAAAGGTTTGAATTAAAATTAAACATTTTTTCGTAAGTAGTTATAAAAAATATAATCTATTAAAAAGAAAACAAAATTTTAAATTTAATGGTTTATGTTAAACGAACATTAAAAATAATAAGTTTATTAACTTTTTTGTAAAAAATATCATTTAAAATGTTTAAAAACATTTTGAAAAAAATACCAGTTGAATTTTATTTTGAGTTCAAAACTTTCGACCCCTTCACAATTGACTCTGTAAAGTCAAATCCACTACGTAGCGCATGAATCCAAATTCCACAGCCATTATTCACCGTCTCTTCCGAACTCTTCACAAACCAAACAAGGTTCTTCGTTTCCACATCCAGTTAACTAATCATCATCGCAGATGTGATCTTCATTTATGTTATGAACACTGTCGTGTTATACTTTCCTGCATTTCTGATTCTTTTCCATAGGTTTTCGTTAAAAATATTGTTTATCTACTATTTTGGGTTTTTTCACAAGTTTCTTTTTATCTTGCCTATTTTTGTGTTTATTTTGTTTTTCTTCCAAAATTATTTTTTGAGGGGAGCTAGTCAATAACTGTGAATGTTATTTAGAATATCCTTTCCTATTATTTTGGTTTGTTTGTTTTGGAATTAGTTTTTCGATTGTCTTAAACATAAATGCAATTCGTCACTTAATCTTGTTATTGCTGGAAGGGATTGTTTGTGGTGATTCTTCGTCATTTTAAATACTAATCAAAATTTAGGGGGAAGATACAAAAGAAAAAAAAATAATATCTCATGTTTAGTTATGTTATGCTGTTATTTTTATTTCGTTTCAGTTCGTAGCCGGTAATAGTCCTTTGTAAATATTTAGCTTAATGACAAGTGTCATATTATAAACTAAGCCCTTGAACTTGCAAATTATATTCTTTTAACCTACTTTTTAATGGCATAACTTCTTTGGCATTCAATTGGTTGTTTCTTTTATCGTTGCCCTTGACCTCGAGTTGTATAACAGGTTTTCTGTTTACTGTCAGTGGTGGGGGAAAGAAAAGGCTCTGTCATATTTAGACTATTGTCATGTTAACATGTACTAGGCGAGTGGCATTTCCCCGGAAGTTCCCCGCCACTAGCCTTCTTCAGAAAACTTGCCTTTCAAGCGCCAAGACAAAACAAATAGTATATAGTGCTTAAACTAAGGTCTTAGACACAAGAAAATCCTCACTGGTTTCAACATTCTGTGTTGATAAAGATATATAGGCTAGAAAAAAGATTTCTGTTATTGTACCGAAAATAAAAATCACGCATCGTTAGTTAATTTTTGCGTAATCTTTGTTCTCCTGTTAACATTCTCTTATTTCATTTTGACGAATTCGTAACTTACTTGTATTTATTGTAATAATTGTTATTTTATTTATGATTTTTTTTACGAAAACACGACTAGTTTTTAACAATATAACCTGAAAATTTTCAGCCTATCAGCTGTTCAATGGAATCAGCTGATCGTTACGAATTAATATAATACTGATCTTTTCATATAAACACCAATGTGAAATGAGCGATTCATTTCATATATTTACAGTTTCCGTAGTGTAGTGGTTATGACGTACGTCTCACTCGTGGAAGTTCCCCGGGTGGAAACGCAGGAAACTTTAATCGTAATTAATTTAATGAGACCTGCGACGTACAAAATATACTATTATATATTAATATAAATTAATGTACTCACATCACGCAACGCGCAAAATACACCAGAACTAGCCCTAAGGAATATGTTAATAATAACAATTCTATCGTTTTGTCTGTTTATCATCAATGGGAATGTAGATTGCATGGTTTTACAATGATATGTTAGACGAGAAAGAACCTATCGTATTATGCTCGAGACGTGAAGACCTCAGTGAATGAGCAATCTGCAATGGTCAGAGAGGAAGTATTGAATAGCCAATCAGTATCTTGACTTAAACCTTTTAAATTTCTTCCTGTGGGACAATTAAAATAATCGTACCATGCAGCTAACACGCTGACGTAATGAAAGGCGATTTCAACAATGTTTTTTTATTTTACACATATTTTAAAATCTTCAAAACTATTTTACCATTAAAATTGTTTATGTTTGTTCATGGTTATGTTGTTTATGTTTATGTTGTTTATGTTTGTTGTTTCATTTTGTACTTTCAGATTTCATTATAAATATGAAAATGAACCGCAGTTTAAAATTTAAAGAGAAAATTTATGCAGATTTTAAAGCTGATTGGAACGATGAAATAAGGTGAAAAAGTGACGATTTTTTTAATATTTGGAATGGTCACCACTTTTATATTGTCGAACTGAATTTTTTACACAAGGAAATATGTATTTAATTTATGTGTTTCCTTAGAACAAAGTTTCTATATAACGAATTTTTTACATTGACAGTATTTTATGTAGAAGTTCGATTGTACTTGTTTTAACTAATGCGTACATCGATTGTTGAGCCAAGTTTTAATCAAATCGGACCAAAAATTAAAAATTGTACAAGTGAGAATGCTGATACACATTCATATATATATATATATATATATATATATATATATATATATATATATATACTCAGTTTTATTTCAATATCTTTATCTGTACGTGAAATATGAACACTTTAGAAAACAAAGTGGCGGCTAATGTAGTATTTTAGGACATACTTTGACATGATTCTTTCATTATCCTTAAATGGAATCGTATCCTAAATTTCTTAGTTTAAAATCCCTATAGTATAAAACACACGCACATACACACATACACACACACACACACACACACACACACACACATATATATATATATATATATATATATATATATATATATATATGTGTGTGTGTGTGTGTGTGTTTGTTTTATACTACGAGTATAGGGATTTTAAACTAAGAAATTTAGGATACGATTCCATTTAAGGATAATGAAAGAATCATGTCAAAGTATGTCCTAAAATACTACATTAGCCGCCACTTTGTTTTCTAAAGTGTTCATATTTCATGTACAGATAAAGATATTGAAATAAAACTGAGTATAGATGTTACAATTCGCTAGTCCCACAAATGTACAAAGAAAAAAAATTGTCTTATACTGTTTCAAAAATGGCAGTCATGTAAAATTTTACAAGAAATAGCAAGAAAATGGCTGATAAATATGGAAAATTAAAAACAACGGTTTTTTAGTCCATTCTGTTAAAATTCAAGTTTATCTTTTTAAAAATAATCGAATGAAGACCAACGGATTTATATCAAATGGACATGATTACAAGTTCGATTACAATTAAACATCAGTGCAGTTGTACATCAACACATTATTTCCGGTTTAGTAACAGTTTAATAACAATATTATATAAGTTATGTACTTATATATACGTTATGTAATTAATAACTAGTTATATAGTTTAATAATTATATTATAATGACAGCTAATTCGTATTAATATTATTTATTTTTTAGATGCATTACTAAATAACATATAACATTAACAGTAGTACTACTGTTTCTCTATTCCAGATTAATTAACTCTTTACCTGTCACAAAACCTATGGTGTGACTGGTAAAGATACTGGTAGAAAGCGGAGTTACTTTATTGTTTTTTAACTCCATTCTTGTAACCCTCCAATCTGATTGCAACGCGAGGCATCAATCTCTTAAAACAATCACCGATCATCAATCTCTTAATCCAATCACGGATCATCAATCTCTTAAAACAATTACGATCTCTTAAAAGAATCACCGATTATCATTCTCTTAAAACATTCACGGTTTATCAATTTCTCAAAACAATCACAGATCATCAATTTCTTAATTCAATCACGGATCATCAATCTCTTAATTCAATCACGGATCATCAATCTTTTAATTCAATCACAGATCATCAATCTCTTAAAAGAATCACAGATTATCAGTCTTTTAAAATAATCACGATCATCAGTGGCTTAAAACAATCACCAATCATTAATTACAAAATTACAAATCATCAGTCTATTAAAACAATGACAAATGATCAATCTATTGAAATAATCACCAATCATATGTCTTAAAGCAATCACCAATCATCAATATTTAAAAAAAAAATATTAATAAAATCTTAAAATAATCACCACATGAAACTCCATAAAGACCACAGTTCTCTGATCAGATTGTCTTCATTATTGCCAACAAACTTGTAGTAAATCACTTAAATGTTGCGTTTGTTAAGAACCCTGCTGAATCTGTCAATGGCACCTGTAACATAAGGTAGAAAACCTTCAGGTTTCTTGTTCACACACACACACACACACCCTCCCACCCACCCACCCACCCACCCACACACACACACACACACACATATATATATATATATATATATATATATTTTGTTCTTCACGAATGGAAAAATGTAAATCACATTGAAAACCGGTTTACATTCGTTTAACGCAATTGTTTTTAGAAGAATCATTGTTCCGACGTTTCGTCAAAATAGTACCTGACATCTTCGAGGTTATTCTCGCTCCAAGTCTGAAGTCGAACAGTTTTAAAGCAAGAAATTAATGCGCATAAATAATTCTTAGTACAAGAACTATTTATTCTTTTCAGGTTGAAAAGCAAATTTAACGACATTGATTTTGATAAATGTTTGAAAAAAAAATGTAGACAATTTCTTTGAAATTTTCCTTTGCATTAACTTGAGTTTTCGGAACAGAAAACGATTTGCAAAATCTTTAGAAACCTTGCATAAAAAGATCAAAGGTTTAACTAACAATGAGTTGTGAACTTGTAGGTAAATGCGAAGTACCCAGTGATGGTGTTTATCCATGGAGGGTCGTACTTTTCTGGTTCTTCGGACATGTTCATTGGGCCCGAATATTTGCTGGACAAGAATGTGGTGCTGGTATCAATCAATTATAGACTCGGAGTTATGGGTAAGTGACTTAATAGATGTTCGACTTAATGAGCGTGTTTCCAAAAATATGTTTTTTTTTAGCGAATTGTCATTAAGAAATGAACTATCACGGAAACAGATCTTGATATATTGCTATCCTGACGACTAGATTAGACTATGCAAACAAAATAGAAACTGTGATGCAGTTTATTTATTGCTTTTAATCTGTTACTAAATCATACTGACCGATTTTGATGAAACTTGGGTTTCTCATATTTCGGACCTCTTTTTCAATTTCCAAAGTTTTTGAAGTTCTGCTCAGGACGAAAAAATAAGTATCTTATCAGAATAAGGCTAGATTTTAATTTTTCATTGCAACTCTGTGTGTGTTTGTGTGTGTGTGTTAGCGTATTTCATATAAGTAATTTTGTTAAGATTTGATTCCAACTTGATAAACAAATTGAGGTTATGTTTATTGTTCTTGTTAATTTTTAATTTCTGTTACTGAACCAAAAATAAAGATCATGCGTCATATTTTCTCTTCCTTTTTATTTTAATTAGGATAATTTCTTTTGAAAACACGACAAATTAGGATAGCTAGTCTTGTTCTGAACAACATAACCTGAAACCTATTATAGCAAATCAACTCTTCAATTAAATCTGCTGATCGTTACGAATTAATATAAAACAACTAATCTTTTACTAATAACTATCAATATAAATTCGAGCACTCGCAACAAGCGACGCGCAAAATCCAACATCACAACCAGCCCTAAAACATGATTCAAGTTAAAATAAAAATCGGTTTTTATAAAAATTGACTCTAATAGTTTTGATCATATTTGCTTAAATGTTCGTATGGATAGATATATTTTAAAAAATCGAATTCGAAAGCTAACTAAATAAAATAATAATAAGAATTAACCTAGTATCTCAAAATTTTTGTATCACATTTTTATCAAAATTTTGGTCAAGATTTGTAACTGAATTCAGTGTAAGGAATTGCAAATACAGTATTAATACGCGCATTTTGAAACGGAGTTCAACTATTGCATTTTCTCAAGAAAATAGCGCTAAAGTGCAGGAATTTTTGAAAGAGCTTCAACTAAGATTTTTTAATATAAATTGAATGAAAGAAGTGTGCAGTGTGTTAACATTTGTTGCTTCTGCAGGGTTCCTGGCTAAAGGAGATAATGTGATTCCTGGAAACTACGGCCTGAAGGACCAAACGGCAGCGTTACGCTGGGTGAAAAACAATATCCAAAATTTCGGAGGGGATCCGAAATCAGTAACTATTTTTGGGTTCAGTGCGGGCGCTGGATGTGTCAATTTGCACATGATGTCTCCACTTAGTAAAGGTAAACACAATTTTTTGTTTAGTAAAGTTAGAAAACACATACACACACACATAGGTACACACTCAATATGAGACTGTCTTTACAATAAAAAGTAATCTAGACTTTGATGTGATATGCTTAGCTTGCTGACGTGTTGGAAGCAAAGTTTTTTAACTCATTTCGTTATAAGAAATCTGATTCAATCATCATAAACAGCATAAAATCTGAATATATTCGTACAACTTAGATGAGATCAGAAATTAAAGGAAGGAAATACAACCCCAAGCACTGCGATCGATGGACCTATTGTGCAACTAAACCTTTTAAGTATTATTCCAGCCCTTATATTAGTATATAAGTATATAAGTAATAGTAATATAATAGTATATAGTATATAGTCTACTATATATATATACTATATATAGTATATAGTAAAGTAATAGTATATAGTAATAAGTATATTAGTGCCCTTAGTAAGTTCCAACAGTCCACTGATCTAGCTCATCCTGCTGGAGGTCACTAGAATCCTGGAAACCAAAAACCCTTAACTTCCTGCTAGCAAGAGTCTCACAAAAATGAATTATGTATCCTTCCTTCTCTTTACTGCATAACCTACACATGGTTTCTCCGTGGCATATAACTATCCTGTCCATGTGCTCCTTCACACCACAGTACCCTGTATCCCATGATTTTTCATCTAAGTTCTACATGGGGAAACTTACATAAGAGGCCAAGAAGGCTCCCAAGGAGGTAACCCCTTCTTGCCTGGTGTTGCTTGTTAATTCTAGAGCATACTAAAGCCGGCCTAGGTTTGATAAACTCAGAGGCAAATCCTAGTCAAATCAGTCGGTCTGCCTCCTCATTACTCTCAACCCCTTATGCCCCGGAACCCAGTGAAGAGTAAACCGGTTAACCAGACACAGTGTTGAGGTTCTCCCGACACTCCCATACCAGCTTGGACCGAATTATAGGACCTGCAAGTGCTTTTATTGCTGCCTGCCTATCTGTATAAATATGAAGGCCAGTTACAATTTTCCTGAACACATTCATTAATGAACATTACTTCAGTCTGGAATACTGTTACATACTGTCTCAGACGAACAGCTTTCTTTGCCCTTAGCCTCAGGCATCCCAGCACCAGTGCTTGTCTTTGTCTTTCAGCCGTCTGTGTACCATACGGTCTCTAGAGTTTCTTAACGACGATCTTCCCTCTTAAATGTCATCTTGACATCAAAGGCTCTGGAAATATATTAGCATAATTTCAGATTAAGTTTGAAATTTAAGGTACAAAATGCAGATTTTAAACGGTATTTATTACTGTGAAATAAGATTTTTCAAAAAAAACGTATCATAAAAAAGCTATGAATTTTGTAAGATATGTAATGTTCACCATTTTGAAACTGTTGAACGGATTTTTCTTGGTAACGAACTTGTCCAAGCCATTATTGAATTAAACCAAGCTTAAATCAAACAGCATACATTATCATTTTAAGTAACTTTCGATTTCCATTGACAATAAGAAAACAAATTCAGCTCAAAATATAACATTCTATACTTGTTGCAAATTTTATTGCTGATTACGATGGTAAAATCAGATTTTTGTAAATTCAAGATAAAAAAGTTATGGTTTTTAAATAAAATAAAGATTTTATAATTGTAGTAATTTTATAATTGTTGAATAAATAAGGAACTTGTACAAGTACAGTTAACGAAATTTAACTGCGTATTTGATACTGACACGAAGAGATGGAGGTCAGTATAAGGTGAGAGGACGAAATTCACGAACTTTAAAAACCGTGTTCTTCTTTATCCTTACTGCAGTGAGATTCATTCAGTATAACAAGCGGTTAGTTAAACAAGGCTACTGGTAATAAGGGAATTATTATTTATTAACGTGCTTTTTTGCGAAAGACGCTCTTATTATTATGATTACACAGACTGATATTTTCTAAATGACTAGTACAAATTTGGTCAAAGCAATGTTGAGAGGGTATATAGCCTAAACTATTCAACTGTACCAAAGTCGATTTGTGTGGCGTTTGAATTGAATCGAAAGGTACGTTTTAAAATTACTACGTGTTTGTAAGCATATACCATCGTGCGTCCAATAAAGTTATAGTATTTCAATATCCGCGGAATAGATTTTTGGGACCTTTATCTATTTAAACATATATTATTTTAAATTAACTGTACGTGTACAAAGCTCTTTTATATTTCCCGTCTATCTCGTTTGTTTTCCCTAGCAACCAATCAGTGCTATTCCATTTGACGGCAGTCCGCGTACTATACGTCATATTTCTTTGCTCTTTAAACATGGATTACCATCAATAATTATTTCAAATTGTAAAATATTCAAAAAATTTCCGATAAACTGAGGTGTACAAAATTCTGACATTTGGTATAAAATGTTTTCATCTGTAAGTTTTTTATATTTCCGCTTATATTTAATCGCGATTTCCAATTCAACTGTAGACCTAGGGATGACGTAATCGCTCAAGCCTTCAGTCGTCATTACAGATTCATTCATTAATTCCGTACTACGTCATTGGTTTGTTTAACTCAAAATTATTGAATTATTGCACTTCTTTACATAAATCGATGTCATATAATAATCGAAGTGTAAAGGGTGAGGGGATTAAATATGTCACTCCGCTTGAACAGAAGTGACACAATTTTCAAATTATCTTATTTACATATATCAATGTCGTTTTAATAAATTTATTTAAATAATTTTACAGACAATAAAGTGTCAAACGTTTTGGAGTCAATATTTTTGTTTACTGTATTTATATAAATCAGTGTCAATTTAATTATGTTAATTACACGAAGGTAACCATGTGTCCTGAGTCAGATCCGATTTCAAAGACCATGTACCAAAAAATATTAATGTCTGGGACAGGGAACAAAGGACTGGATACACTACAAGTCAATCATTGATGTTTCTTAAGTAAACACTCTGCTAGAACGGGAGTACCATTTACTCAATATATCTTAATTACATTCATCAATGTCAATTTTAAAATTATTTTAACAGGTAATTATCAATACTACCTTATCGCCAAAATAACGCGTACAAGTGCCCAAAAATTGCTAGTCAGTCTTTTATATTAATATACCTACATGAATCATTGCCAATTTAATCACTACATAATTTTGTACTTTAGGTGTCTCTAACTAACAATGCTAATTACACACGACAATCAATTTATTATATTATAATATAATAAATAATAATATAAATATAATAAATTATATTATAATCAATTTATTGTATTATAATTATGCACTTTTTGGTAGATAAAGAGATATTTTTAGTTAACAACGCTAATTACAGATTAACATCAATTTATTGTATTATAATTATGCAATTTTTGGTAGATAAACAGATGTCGCTAGTTAACAGAGCTATTTATAGATTAAATCAATTTATTTTATTATAATTATGCAATTTTGGGTAGATAAGCAGGTGCTCCTAATTAACAATGCTAATTATACACGACCATCAATTTGTTGTATTATAATTATGCACTTTTTGGTAGATAAACAGATGTCTCTAGTTAACAAAGCTATTTACAGATTAACATTAATATATTGTATTATAATTATACAATTTTTGGGTAGATAAACAGATGTATCTAGTTAAAAATACTAATTATAGATTAACGTCAATTTATTGTATTATAATTATGAAATTTTGGGTAGATAAGCAGGTGCTCCTAATTAACAATGCTTTATACATGACTATCAATTTATTGTATTATAATTATACACTTTTTGGTAGATAAACAGATGTCTCTAGTTAACAAAGCTAAGTACAGATTAACATCAATTTATTGTATTATAATTATGCAATTTTAGGTAGATAAACAGATGTCTCTAGTTAACAAAGCTATTTACAGATTAACATTAATTTATTGTATTATAATTATACAATTTTTGGATAGATAAACAGATGTATCTAGTTAAAAATACTAATTATAGATTAACGTCAATTTATTGTATTATAATTATGCAATTTTGGGTAGATAAGCAGGTGCTCCTAATTAACAATGCTAATTTTACATGACCATCAATTTATTGTATTATAATTATGCACTTTTTGGTAGATAAAGAGATATCTCTAGTTAACAATGCTAATTACAGATTAACATCAATTTATTGTATTATAATTATGCAATTTCGGGTAAATAAGCAGGTGCTCCTAATTAACAATGCTAATTTTACATGACCATCAATTTATTGTATTATAATTATGCACTTTTGGTAGATACAGAAGGCGTCTCTAATTAACAATGCTAATTGAATATGACAGTCAATTTATTGTATTATAATTATACACTTTTTGGTAGATAAGCAGGTTCTCCTAATTAACAATGCTAATTGTACATGACCATCAATTTATTGTATTATAATTATGTACTTTTGGTAGATAAGCAGGCGTCTCTAATTAACAATGCTAATTACATATGACAGTCAATTTATTGTATTATAATTATACACTTTTTGGTAGATAAACAGGTGCTCCTAATTAACAATGCTAATTATACATGACCATCAATTTATTGTATTTTAATTATACACTTTTTGGTAGATAAGCAGGCGTCTCTAATTAACAGTGATAATTTTACATGACTATCAATTTATTGTATTATAATTACGTAGCCTACGTTTTGGTAGATAAGCAAGTACTCCTAATTAACAATGGTAATTACACATTACCATCAATTGTATTATAATTATACACGTTTTTGTAGATAAGCAGGTGTCCCTAATTACTCATCACCATCAATTTAGTAATACTGTAATTACACAATTTTTGATAGATAAGCAACCGCCACTGTTATGTTGCAGTACAATTTACAAGTACAATTTACTCACTTCCTAATGTTTTCATTAATCAATGTAATTTAATAATATTAATTAAATAGTTTTAATAGATAAAAACGTGCCCCAGGATTGTAAGTCGGTTTTTATATTATTTACGTAAATCAATTTAATTTAAATAATTTTAACTAGTAAGCAGGTACACCTTATTATTAATGCTAATTACACATGACCATCAATTTAATAATATTATAATTACGTACATTTTAACAGATAAGTGTCCCTGATCAGCTTCACTAGATATACATTTTACTCATTCTATCTTATTTAGATAAATCAATGCCAATTAAACAATTTTAACTGATAAGTAAGTGCTCCTAATTAACAGTGCTAATTAAACAATTAAATAACGTTATAATTACGTACCTTTTAACAGATAAGGAAGTGCCCCAGAATTGCAAGTCGATCTTTTCTTTATTTACACACATCAATGTAAATAAACTTGTAAGCAGGTGCTCCTAGTTAACATTGTCACCCCAAGTATCCCTGATCTGTTGGTGCCAATATCATCCAGGTGCCCCTCATTAACATTATCACCAAGGTCAAAAGGTCAGTTAACATAATTAAGCAAGTTCCTCTAATTAACCAAGGTCAAAAGGTCAAATGTCTACCTCAAGTACCACTTTTAGTTTTTTATAGCATTTATAGTACATATTATATAATAATAGTACCGAGTTTACAGTATATATATAACAGTTTCACAGTGGCGGCAATTAGAAATCTTTAATATGTTTTTTTTTTTTTTTTTTTACTGCGATTGAAACTGAACATTAGTCCATCTATCAGTATATCTATGAAATGAAAGCGTTAATTGATTGCACATCCTATGACGCACTCCAAAAAATCACTTGATATTGTGACAGTTGTATCAATTTTGTCTTAGTACAAATCAGACGGTTTTATCCCGTCTAAACGCCGAATTTGAACCGAATTGTCGAGAACTTGTAGCATCTCGATATTATGGTGCTTATGCAGTCTTACTTCATGCTTCCTAGCAAATCGCCGAACCTCTTCATGAACTGTAGCAATTTGTAAATCCTTATGAAGATCATCATTGCATATGTACTATGGGACATTAACAATGCCTCTCAGTACTTTATTTTGAAACGTTTGAATAATTTTAATATTGCTTCTTTTCGTGCAGCTCCAAAGCTGCACTCCATATGTCCAGATGGGTTTTAGGACTTGTTTATAAAGTAATAGTTTATTGTGCACTGACAACTCAGAATGTCGCCCAAGAAGCCAATGCATTTCCTTAGTTTCAGATTCAGTTCATTACGTTTCTTTTTGACATGTACCTTCCAGCGCAGTCTTGCTTCCAGTGTCATGCCTAAGTATTTTGCATTATTATCTTGTGGGATCACTTGTTCATTGATAACCACGGGAAGATAATTGAATTTTCTGTTAGTAAAAGTAACATGAACAGATTTTGTCTCATTCAGCTTTATTCGCCATTTTTTAGTCCAGTCACAAATTCCATTGACAGCTATCTGCAGCCTTCGAGTAGACTCCTCAATGCTATTTCCATCTGAGATAACAGCAGCATCATCTGCGAATGTAGCAACGATGGCCTCGTCACAGACTGGAATATCACTTATTTTTAAGCAAGTATAAGAAGGGCCCCAACACACTTTCTTGTGGAACTCCGGCAGATATCCGATTCAAATCAGAGTAACTATCTTCATACTTGATTCGAAAGTGCCTTCCTGAAATATACGACTTCAGCAATTGACTATGTTGTTTTGGCAAGTATTTGTCCATTTTGTATTCCAATCTTCGATCCCACACCTTATCGAAAGCTTGGGAAACATCCAAAAACACAGCAGAACAGATTCGTTTTTCTTCAAGTGCATTTTCAAAAAATTCTGGCAATTCTATGAACCTGGTCAATCGTTGAATGTTTGTCTCTGAAACCAAATTGATGGTTTTGAATCAGATTTTCCCATTCAGTAACTTGCTTAAATTGCTATAATAATAAATTTTCAAAGATCTTAGAAATTATGGGTAACAATGATATTGGCCGATATGATATTTTATCATTAGGTGCCTTACCAGGCTTGGGTATCATTATAACTTCAGCAATTTTCCATTGCATTGGTACATAGCACAATCGAAATGCAGCATTGATAAGATGAGTAAGTTTAACTATTCCTTTCTGTGTCATCTCCTTTATTGATCGTCCATTTATCAGGTCATAGCCTAGAGCTTTTTTCAAGCTTAAATTGGAAATCTCCTTTGCTACCTCTTTAGGAGTAACAGGCTTCAACTTTGTCATATCTCTATTCTGTATTCTTGGGAAGTACTCGTTTGCTGTTTGTCTGGTGTGCGGCTTAAAAGTGTCAGCCAAATATTCTGCAAACAACTCTGCTTTATCTGCTTTACTCCTTGCCCATTTCCCATCTTCTTTACGGATTGGAGGTACATGATATTTTGGCCTCTTTAGATATTTAGTTGCCTTCCATAAGGAGTAATCGGTATCCTTATCGTCAGTCAGATTGGACAGGTAACTTGTCAAACTTTAATTTTTTATATCTGCTTCAGCTCTCTGCAGAGTTTATTCAAGAGTCGTTTATCATATGGTGGTCTAGTAACCTGCCACCTTTTCCTTGCTTTCCTCTTTTCTATAATCATTTCTCTCCTCTTTAACAAAGTTAATGTCTGGTGCTCTTGGTTTCAGCATTGGTGTGTTATTCCATGCTGCTTGTTGTATATCTATTACAAACTGTTCTGTTTCTTCATCAAGCTGCTTTCTAGTTTTTAATACTACCTTCAGTTTGATTCTACGTTCCAACTCTGTTCTGTATCCATCCCAATCAGTAAGTCCGTTTGATAATAAAGGAGGCTGTTGGGTTTTAATTACTGTTCCACTTATGGTTAGGACAATGCACGTGTGGTCAGATACTAAATCATGGTTTTCCTCTTTGCATGTATATTTAGTTGATGTTCCTTTCATCACAAAGAAATCAATTAAATCAGGTATCTTCTTTTTATTACTAAGCCAATAAGTAGGTTTTCCTGTTGACAATACTTCACAATCCAAATTTTTGATTGCTCCATACAGTTCCTTACCTTTAGTAGTATCTAGCCTCGAGCCCCAAAACATATTTTTTGCATTATAGTCTCCTCCAACTATAAAGCATTCTCCCAGGTTTTTAAAAAGGCGAATAAAGCCCAACTTTTCCAGTTTAAATCTTGGCAGACATGCAGCTACTTTAATATATTTTGGTTTGGATTGAATAGAGATAGTAGTTACTTACATCTCCTTAGTTTCTAAACTTTCCTCTTGCCAGTGCTTTATGTTATTCTTCACCAATTATGCGTGTAATATTTAAACTTTTCTTGTCCAGTGTCTTGTCTAGTCTGAGTCCGGTGTGATTCAATTCAGTAAGCTCTTCAAGAAAAAAATTTAGTAACAACGTGGAATTATATAACATATTCGATGATAATAGATGTGAGCATGTAATTGTAGATATGAATTTGTTAAATTTAATGTTGGCTAAAATTACAGTTTGGAAGAGTTGTTGTAGTAGTGTTTCTGTGAATCGCAGCAAAAATATTGGTCTGGCTTTTAGAATTTTGTTGAAAAAATTGTTTATATATAAATAAGCCTACAGCAAACAATTAACTTCTGTATTAACTATAGTAAAAACACCGAGTGGGAATTTCAATATGTTTGATATAAACATTAGGTTTATGTACGGCCTTTTTGCTATTGGCAAGGGTCAGCAAGCAGCTGATATGCTTTGCGCTAATATGAATTTGTCCAATGCTAAAAAATGAGCAGATATTTAGATGCTTTAGAAATTGTCACTAAAATAGTATATTTTGATAAAATGAAAAGGGCTGTAGAAAAGACTGTAGCAATACCCTCATATTCAAGCGGCTCTTGTTGAACATAAGGTAGTTTAACTTTAAATGGTCTTATCTGAAAATAGTAAATTTTACATCTTTTATAGTAAAGATGTATATAGATTGTACATCTTTTTTCAGGATCTAATTAAGGTAAGTAGCTGAAATTTTTACTATAATTTTTCCTTATTGTTTTGTAAGTACTGACTATATTTAGTTATGATTGTATGTTAACAACTTCAATTATTAATGTCAAAATGTTTAAAAAGAGGGGTAAAAGTTTTAAATTAAAAAAATATATATTTTATACATAATGCAAGGTTGTATCATCATCTCTCTTACTCTATAGCATAAGCACAGTCTACTAAAGACACCTACAAAAAATCAGAACATCTTATGGATTCTGACAAAAAGGAACATGAATCGTACTAAATTAACATTAGCGAGATAGGTCCGGACCATAACCTTAACACTTTTTAGAAAAAGAAAACATTAATAATTAAACTGACTTTCAAAAATTATTAGAAAAATGAAAGTATAAATGCCCATCCAATGGTAGAACATTTATATTTTTCATTATACAGATTTTCTGTAAAAATGTATTGTTGTTTTTAATGACGTTATAAAACTTAGTACAAGAAAGTTTGGTATTCAACTTAATATTCATAAGCTCCCAACAGTATACATTTAAAAACTACCTCTGTCTTTTTACCGGATATTATGCGTGATTGAAAATACTGCTGCATAAGTTGAAGGTAGACTGATAGAAAACTCTGCTAATTTAAAAACTCACTTACAGGAAGTATTCGTTTTTTTCAAAACATTAAAAACTTTTTAACATCTTTCGATTAAAGAAGGCTTAATTGTGTCCGCTTTAGATTTTCAAATAGATATCAAATTTTGAATCACATGGTTGACAAAAGTTCTTCAGGTAACTCAAACCAGTGGAATTTCTATTCCAAAACACAGGACATGACTCTTCCCCTGATATTTCCCAAGGGAGAGTGAAAATACCCGACTCTTCAGGGAAAACCTGGACAAATAGTAGTCCTAGTTAACTACACACAAATTATTTTTAACGACCACTCTAAAAGTGATATAAAAGTCTCAATCTGTGCTCACATTAGATAGCCAGTGGCTGCTATAATAGCTCATTTTCGTTTAAATCTGTGTTCCAGGTTTGTTTCACGCGGCCATCTCTCAGAGCGGCACCGGCTTGTCACTATGGAGTACTAACACGAAACGCATGTATGAACAAACTGCGAACGATATTGCAGCCATGTTTAATTGTTCGCAGACAAATTCTAAACTTTTATTACAATGCTTGCGTGATGTACCTAGTGACATGTTTTACAAAGAGGTCAACAAATATGTAGTAAGTTATATCCTTGAGCCTATAATACATAGAGATTTCATTGTATAGGAAGTTGAGAACGCAATCTATCGGAAGGGAAATGAAACGCAGAGTAAACGTATCCTTGAGTCTATAATACATAGAATTATCACAGTATAGGAAATTGTGTGACTGAAAATTGAGAACGCTATCTATCAGAAGGGATATAGAACGCAGAGTAAACGTATCCTTGAGTCTATAATACATAGAATTATCACAGTATAGAAAATTGTGTGACTGAAAATTGAGAACGCTATCTATCAGAAGGGATATGGAACGCAGAGTAAACGTATCCTTGAGTCTATAATACATAGATATCTCACTGTATAATAAATTGTGTGACTGAAAATTGAGAACGCTATCTATCAGAAGGGATATGGAACGCAGAGTAAACGTATCCTTGAGTCTATAATACATAGAATTATCACAGTATAGGAAATTGTGTGACTGAAAATTGAGAACGCTATCTATCAGAAGGGATATAGAACGCAGAGTAAACGTATCCTTGAGTCTATAATACATAGAATTATCACAGTATAGGAAATTGTGTGACTGAAAATTGAGAACGCTATCTATCAGAAGGGATATGGAACGCAGAGTAAACGTATCCTTGAGTCTATAATACATAGAATTATCACAGTATAGGAAATTGTGTGACTGAAAATTGAGAACGCTATCTATCAGAAGGGATACGGAACGCAGAGTAAACGTATCCTTGAGTCTATAATACATAGAATTATCACAGTATAGCAAATTGTGTGACTGCATATTAAGAACGCTATCTATCGGAAGGGAAATGAAACGCATAGTAAACGTATCCTTGAGTCTATAATACATAGAATTATCATAGTATAGCAAATTGTGTGACTGAAAATTGAGAACGCTATCTATCAGAAGGGATATGGAACGCAGAGTAAACGTATCCTTGAGTCTATAATAAATAGATATCTCACTGTACAGTAAATTGTGTGACTGAAAATTGAGAACGCTATCTATCAGAAGGGATATGGAACGCAGAGTAAACGTATCCTTGAGTCTATAATACATAGAATTATCACAGTATAGGAAATTGTGTGACTGAAAATTGAGAACGCTATCTATCAGAAGGGATATGGAACGCAGAGTAAACGTATCCTTGAGTCTATAATACATAGAATTATCACAGTATAGGAAATTGTGTGACTGAAAATTGAGAACGCTATCTATCAGAAGGGATATGGAACGCAGAGTAAACGTATCCTTGAGTCTATAATAAATAGATATCTCACTGTATAGTAAATTGTGTGACTGAAAATTGAGAACGCTATCTATCAGAAGGGATATGGAACGCAGAGTAAACGTATCCTTGAGTCTATAATACATAGAATTATCACAGTATAGGAAATTGTGTGACTGAAAATTGAGAACGCTATCTATCAGAAGGGATATAGAACGCAGAGTAAACGTATCCTTGAGTCTATAATACATAGAATTATCACAGTATAGAAAATCGTGTGACTGAAAATTGAGAACGCTATCTATCAGAAGGGATATGGAACGCAGAGTAAACGTATCCTTGAGTCTATAATACATAGAATTATCACAGTATAGGAAATTGTGTGACTGAAAATTGAGAACGCTATCTATCAGAAGGGATATGGAACGCAGAGTAAACGTATCCTTGAGTCTATAATACATAGAATTATCACAGTATAGCAAATTGTGTGACTGAAAATTGAGAACGCTATCTATCAGAAGGGATATGGAACGCAGAGTAAACGTATCCTTGAGTCTATAATACATAGAATTATCACAGTATAGGAAATTGTGTGACTGAAAATTGAGAACGCTATCTATCAGAAGGGATATGGAACGCAGAGTAAACGTATCCTTGAGTCTATAATACATAGAATTATCACAGTATAGGAAATTGTGTGACTGAAAATTGAGAACACTATCTATCAGAAGGGATATGGAACGCATAGTAAACGTATCCTTGAGTCTATAATACATAGATATCTCACTGTATATTAAATTGTGTGACTGAAAATTGAGAACTCTATCTATCAGAAGGGATATGGAACACAGAGTAAACGTATCCTTGAGTCAATAATACATAGAATTATCACAGTATAGGAAATTGTGTGACTGAAAATTGAGAACGCTATCTATCAGAAGGGATATGGAACAACGAGTAATCGTATGCTTGAGTCTATAATACATAGAATTATCACAGTATAGGAAATTGTGTGACTGAAAATTGAGAACGCTATCTATCAGAAGGGATACGGAACGCAGAGTAAACGTATCCTTGAGTCTATAATACATAGAATTATCACAGTATAGCAAATTGTGTGACTGCATATTAAGAACGCTATCTATCGGAAGGGAAATGAAACGCATAGTAAACGTATCCTTGAGTCTATAATACATAGAATTATCATAGTATAGCAAATTGTGTGACTGAAAATTGAGAACGCTATCTATCAGAAGGGATATGGAACGCAGAGTAAACGTATCCTTGAGTCTATAATAAATAGATATCTCACTGTATAGTAAATTGTGTGACTGAAAATTGAGAACGCTATCTATCAGAAGGGATATGGAACGCAGAGTAAACGTATCCTTGAGTCTATAATACATAGAATTATCACAGTATAGGAAATTGTGTGACTGAAAATTGAGAACGCTATCTATCAGAAGGATATGGAACGCAGAGTAAACGTATCCTTGAGTCTATAATACATAGAATTATCACAGTATAGGAAATTGTGTGACTGAAAATTGAGAACGCTATCTATCAGAAGGGATATGGAACGCAGAGTAAACGTATCCTTGAGTCTATAATAAATAGATATCTCACTGTATAGTAAATTGTGTGACTGAAAATTGAGAACGCTATCTATCAGAAGGGATATGGAACGCAGAGTAAACGTATCCTTGAGTCTATAATACATAGAATTATCACAGTATAGGAAATTGTGTGACTGAAAATTGAGAACGCTATTTATCAGAAGGGATATAGAACGCAGAGTAAACGTATCCTTGAGTCTATAATACATAGAATTATCACAGTATAGGAAATTGTGTGACTGAAAATTGAGAACGCTATCTATCAGAAGGGATATGGAACGCAGAGTAAACGTATCCTTGAGTCTATAATACATAGAATTATCACAGTATAGGAAATTGTGTGACTGAAAATTGAGAACGCTATCTATCAGAAGGGATATGGAACGCAGAGTAAACGTATCCTTGAGTCTATAATACATAGAATTATCACAGTATAGGAAATTGTGTGACTGAAAATTGAGAACGCTATCTATCAGAAGGGATACGGAACGCAGAATAAACGTATCCTTGAGTCTATAATACATAGAATTATCACAGTATAGCAAATTGTGTGACTGCATATTAAGAACGCTATCTATCGGAAGGAAATGAAACGCATAGTAAACGTATCCTTGAGTCTATAATACATAGAATTATCATAGTATAGCAAATTGTGTGACTCAAAAATTGAGAACGCTATGTATCAGAAGGATATGGAACAACGAGTAATCGTATCCTTGAGTCTATAATATATAGAATTATCCCAGTATAGCAAATTGTGTGACTGAAAATTGAGAACGCTATCTATCAGAAGGGATATGGAACGCAGAGTAAACGTATCCTTGAGTCTATAATACATAGAATTATCACAGTATAGCAAATTGTGTGACTGAAAATTGAGAACGCTATCTATCAGAAGGGATATGGAACGCAGAGTAAACGTATCCTTGAGTCTATAATACATAGAATTATCACAGTATAGGAAATTGTGTGACTGAAAATTGAGAACGCTATCTATCAGAAGGGATATGGAACGCAGAGTAAACGTATCCTTGAGTCTATAATACATAGAATTATCACAGTATAGGAAATTGTGTGACTGAAAATTGAGAACACTATCTATCAGAAGGGATATGGAACGCAGAGTAAACGTATCCTTGAGTCTATAATACATAGATATCTCACTGTATATTAAATTGTGTGACTGAAAATTGAGAACTCTATCTATCAGAAGGGATATGGAACACAGAGTAAACGTATCCTTGAGTCTATAATACATAGAATTATCACAGTATAGGAAATTGTGTGACTGAAAATTGAGAACGCTATCTATCAGAAGGGATATGGAACAACGAGTAATAGTATGCTTGAGTCTATAATACATAGAATTATCACAGTATAGGAAATTGTGTGACTGAAAATTGAGAACGCTATCTATCAGAAGGGATACGGAACGCAGAGTAAACGTATCCTTGAGTCTATAATACATAGAATTATCACAGTATAGCAAATTGTGTGACTGCATATTAAGAACGCTATCTATCGGAAGGGAAATGAAACGCATAGTAAACGTATCCTTGAGTCTATAATACATAGAATTATCATAGTATAGCAAATTGTGTGACTGAAAATTGAGAACGCTATCTATCAGAAGGGATATGGAACAACGAGTAATCGTATCCTTGTGTCTATAATACATAGAATTATCCCAGTATAGCAAATTGTGTGACTGAAAATTGAGAACGCTATCTATCAGAAGGGATATGGAACGCAGAGTAAACGTATCCTTGAGTCTATAATACATAGATATCGCACTGTATATTAAATTGTGTGACTGAAAATTGAGAACGCTATCTATCAGAAGGGATATGGAACGCAGAGTAATCGTATCCTTGTGTCTATAATACATAGAATTATCACAGTATAGGAAATTGTGTGACTGAAAATTGAGAACGCTATCTATCAGAAGGGATATGGAACGCAGAGTAAACGTATCCTTGAGTCTATAATACATAGAATTATCACAGTATAGTAAATTGTGTGACTGAAAATTGAGAACGCTATCTATCAGAAGGGATATGGAACGCATAGTAAACGTATCCTTGAGTCTATAATACATAGATATCTCACTGTATATTAAATTGTGTGACTGAAAATTGAGAACTCTATCTATCAGAAGGGATATGGAACACAGAGTAAACGTATCCTTGAGTCAATAATACATAGAATTATCACAGTATAGGAAATTGTGTGACTGAAAATTGAGAACGCTATCTATCAGAAGGGATATGGAACAACGAGTAATCGTATGCTTGAGTCTATAATACATAGAATTATCACAGTATAGGAAATTGTGTGACTGAAAATTGAGAACGCTATCTATCAGAAGGGATACGGAACGCAGAGTAAACGTATCCTTGAGTCTATAATACATAGAATTATCACATTATACCAAATTGTGTGACTGCATATTAAGAACGCTATCTATCGGAAGGGAAATGAAACGCATAGTAAACGTATCCTTGAGTCTATAATACATAGAATTATCATAGTATAGCAAATTGTGTGACTGAAAATTGAGAACGCTATCTATCAGAAGGGATATGGAACGCAGAGTAAACGTATCCTTGAGTCTATAATAAATAGATATCTCACTGTACAGTAAATTGTGTGACTGAAAATTGAGAACGCTATCTATCAGAAGGGATATGGAACGCAGAGTAAACGTATCCTTGAGTCTATAATACATAGAATTATCACAGAATAGGAAATTGTGTGACTGAAAATTGAGAACGCTATCTATCAGAAGGGATAGGGAACGCAGAGTAAACGTATCCTTGAGTCTATAATACATAGAATTATCACAGTATAGGAAATTGTGTGACTGAAAATTGAGAACGCTATCTATCAGAAGGATATGGAACGCAGAGTAAACGTATCCTTGAGTCTATAATACATAGAATTATCACAGAATAGGAAATTGTGTGACTGAAAATTGAGAACGCTATCTATCAGAAGGGATATGGAACGCAGAGTAAACGTATCCTTGAGTCTATAATACATATAATGTATTATATTGTGATAATGCTAACAATTATCACAGTATAGGAAATTGTGTGACTGAAAATTGAGAACGTTATCTATCAGAAGGGATATGGAACAACGAGTAATCGTATTCTTGAGTCTATAATACATAGAATTATCACAGTATAGGAAATTGTGTGACTGAAAATTGAGAACGCTATCTATCAGAAGGGATATGGAACAACGAGTAATCGTATGCTTGAGTCTATAATACATAGAATTATCACAGTATAGGAAATTGTGTGACTGAAAATTGAGAACGCTATCTATCAGAAGGGATACGGAACGCAGAGTAAACGTATCCTTGAGTCTATAATACATAGAATTATCACAGTATAGCAAATTGTGTGACTGCATATTAAGAACGCTATCTATCGGAAGGGAAATGAAACGCATAGTAAACGTATCCTTGAGTCTATAATACATAGAATTATCATAGTATAGCAAATTGTGTGACTGAAAATTGAGAACGCTATCTATCAGAAGGGATATGGAACGCAGAGTAAACGTATCCTTGAGTCTATAATACATAGAATTATCACAGTATAGGAAATTGTGTGACTGAAAATTGAGAACGCTATCTATCAGAAGGATATGGAACGCAGAGTAAACGTATCCTTGAGTCTATAATAAATAGATATCTCACTGTATAGTAAATTGTGTGACTGAAAATTGAGAACGCTATCTATCAGAAGGATATGGAACGCAGAGTAAACGTATCCTTGAGTCTATAATACATAGAATTATCACAGTATAGGAAATTGTGTGACTGAAAATTGAGAACGCTATTTATCAGAAGGGATATAGAACGCAGAGTAAACGTATCCTTGAGTCTATAATACATAGAATTATCACAGTATAGGAAATTGTGTGACTGAAAATTGAGAACGCTATCTATCAGAAGGATATGGAACGCAGAGTAAACGTATCCTTGAGTCTATAATACATAGAATTATCACAGTATAGGAAATTGTGTGACTGAAAATTGAGAACGCTATCTATCAGAAGGGATATGGAACGCAGAGTAAACGTATCCTTGAGTCTATAATACATAGAATTATCACAGTATAGGAAATTGTGTGACTGAAAATTGAGAACGCTATCTATCAGAAGGGATACGGAACGCAGAATAAACGTATCCTTGAGTCTATAATACATAGAATTATCACAGTATAGCAAATTGTGTGACTGCATATTAAGAACGCTATCTATCGGAAGGGAAATGAAACGCATAGTAAACGTATCCTTGAGTCTATAATACATAGAATTATCACAGTATAGGAAATTGTGTGACTGAAAATTGAGAACGCTATCTATCAGAAGGGATACGGAACGCAGAATAAACGTATCCTTGAGTCTATAATACATAGAATTATCACAGTATAGCAAATTGTGTGACTGCATATTAAGAACGCTATCTATCGGAAGGGAAATGAAACGCATAGTAAACGTATCCTTGAGTCTATAATACATAGAATTATCATAGTATAGCAAATTGTGTGACTCAAAATTGAGAACGCTATGTATCAGAAGGGATATGGAACAACGAGTAATCGTATCCTTGTGTCTATAATACATAGAATTATCCCAGTATAGCAAATTGTGTGACTGAAAATTGAGAACGCTATCTATCAGAAGGGATATGGAACGCAGAGTAAACGTATCCTTGAGTCTATAATACATAGAATTATCACAGTATAGCAAATTGTGTGACTGAAAATTGAGAACGCTATCTATCAGAAGGGATATGGAACGCAGAGTAAACGTATCCTTGAGTCTATAATACATAGAATTATCACAGTATAGGAAATTGTGTGACTGAAAATTGAGAACGCTATCTATCAGAAGGGATATGGAACGCAGAGTAAACGTATCCTTGAGTCTATAATACATAGAATTATCACAGTATAGGAAATTGTGTGACTGAAAATTGAGAACACTATCTATCAGAAGGGATATGGAACGCAGAGTAAACGTATCCTTGAGTCTATAATACATAGATATCTCACTGTATATTAAATTGTGTGACTGAAAATTGAGAACTCTATCTATCAGAAGGGATATGGAACACAGAGTAAACGTATCCTTGAGTCAATAATACATAGAATTATCACAGTATAGGAAATTGTGTGACTGAAAATTGAGAACGCTATCTATCAGAAGGGATATGGAACAACGAGTAATCGTATGCTTGAGTCTATAATACATAGAATTATCACAGTATAGGAAATTGTGTGACTGAAAATTGAGAACGCTATCTATCAGAAGGGATACGGAACGCAGAGTAAACGTATCCTTGAGTCTATAATACATAGAATTATCACAGTATAGCAAATTGTGTGACTGCATATTAAGAACGCTATCTATCGGAAGGGAAATGAAACGCATAGTAAACGTATCCTTGAGTCTATAATACATAGAATTATCATAGTATAGCAAATTGTGTGACTGAAAATTGAGAACGCTATCTATCAGAAGGGATATGGAACAACGAGTAATCGTATCCTTGTGTCTATAATACATAGAATTATCCCAGTATAGCAAATTGTGTGACTGAAAATTGAGAACGCTATCTATCAGAAGGGATATGGAACGCAGAGTAAACGTATCCTTGAGTCTATAATACATAGATATCGCACTGTATAGTAAATTGTGTGACTGAAAATTGAGAACGCTATCTATCAGAAGGGATATGGAACGCATAGTAAACGTATCCTTGAGTCTATAATACATAGATATCTCACTGTATATTAAATTGTGTGACTGAAAATTGAGAACTCTATCTATCAGAAGGGATATGGAACACAGAGTAAACGTATCCTTGAGTCAATAATACATAGAATTATCACAGTATAGGAAATTGTGTGACTGAAAATTGAGAACGCTATCTATCAGAAGGGATATGGAACAACGAGTAATCGTATGCTTGAGTCTATAATACATAGAATTATCACAGTATAGGAAATTGTGTGACTGAAAATTGAGAACGCTATCTATCAGAAGGGATACGGAACGCAGAGTAAACGTATCCTTGAGTCTATAATACATAGAATTATCACATTATAGCAAATTGTGTGACTGCATATTAAGAACGCTATCTATCGGAAGGAAATGAAACGCATAGTAAACGTATCCTTGAGTCTATAATACATAGAATTATCATAGTATAGCAAATTGTGTGACTGAAAATTGAGAACGCTATCTATCAGAAGGGATATGGAACGCAGAGTAAACGTATCCTTGAGTCTATAATAAATAGATATCTCACTGTACAGTAAATTGTGTGACTGAAAATTGAGAACGCTATCTATCAGAAGGGATATGGAACGCAGAGTAAACGTATCCTTGAGTCTATAATACATAGAATTATCACAGAATAGGAAATTGTGTGACTGAAAATTGAGAACGCTATCTATCAGAAGGGATAGGGAACGCAGAGTAAACGTATCCTTGAGTCTATAATACATAGAATTATCACAGTATAGGAAATTGTGTGACTGAAAATTGAGAACGCTATCTATCAGAAGGGATATGGAACGCAGAGTAAACGTATCCTTGAGTCTATAATACATAGAATTATCACAGAATAGGAAATTGTGTGACTGAAAATTGAGAACGCTATCTATCAGAAGGGATATGGAACGCAGAGTAAACGTATCCTTGAGTCTATAATACATATAATGTATTATATTGTGATAATGCTAACAATTATCACAGTATAGGAAATTGTGTGACTGAAAATTGAGAACGTTATCTATCAGAAGGGATATGGAACAACGAGTAATCGTATTCTTGAGTCTATAATACATAGAATTATCACAGTATAGGAAATTGTGTGACTGAAAATTGAGAACGCTATCTATCAGAAGGGATATGGAACAACGAATAATCGTATCCTTGAGTCTATAATACATAGATATCTCACTGTATAGTAAATTGTGTGACTGAAAATTAGGAACACTATCTATTAAAAGCAAAATGATCCATGCACTTTTAGGTTAGCTTTTTAAACTACAATTTTGTTATTTATTAACTTATGAATCACTAACGATATTAATTAGACATCTTAATCGAGTGTAAGATAAATTTTGGTCACGGCAGTATTTTATTGACTCAAGGATGGACAGATAGAAGAAAAACGAGTTCAGAGCGCTCTTACACTGCGTTTGCGTACTATGTATTTTAAGTTTCATTCTGACATCCTGATTTTAAATTTTATGGAGGTTGTAGGTATTACAGGTTTAAGAGTTATATTTTTATGAAAAAACTATAAAAGTTGTGCGGGGACTGTATACCGGGTATTTCTGTAATACTCGAACAAAATTTAGGCAATGGTTATAAAGGGTAAAAATGAAGGAACATTGTTCCATAAACATAACATATCCGGAAACACTATCAGCAATTTTTTTCTCATTAAATTATTTAATACCTTTAGAATGGTTTAACCACTTGAGTTGAAATTTTGCACGTCATTAATCATCGTATAGATTTAGTTTAAAATATATAACTAATTTATTCCAATGAGAAAATTACTCAAAAACATTACGTTTTTTTAAACATTGAGAGTCATTTTTTGATGTTTTTTTTGATATGTAATGATGTAATTGTCAAACAAAAAAGATATGATAATTCAGTGTACAATGCTGATATAAGAAGCCTACACATTTGTCGATAATGAACGAACGGTTTAAAATGACCTAATATTTTAACTGAACTACTCCGCGAACTAGTTCGTGGTGAAATATGTAGATCGTTCTAGCAATCAACGCTCCTAACGGATTCTTATAAAACTACAAAACATTAACGTCAATAATATGCAGAACAAGCAAAAGCAACTATTTCCGTATTTTATCCAAATAATAATGCTAATTCGGCATTCATGCCTTTTATTGTACTATGTCTACACATTATGCCTTTAATTGTACTACGCATTATGTCTTTTATTGTATACACATTATGCCTTTTATTGTACTATACCTACATATTACACCTTTTATTGCATTATGCCTATACACTATGCCTTTAATTGTACTATGCCTATACATGACACCTTTTATTGTACTACGCCTACACATTATGCCTTTTATTGTACTAATTCGATTAGTTCAGTAGTTCATTTCGTTCACTAGTTCAACTTTACAATATGTCGCGAGAGAATGAAATGACCTACATCAATATTATTATTTTCCCCGCCACTGCAGACTTACTATTGACTCTTCTTTAGTCAATGTTTGTCAATTGTAGATATAACACTATTTATTTGTCAATTTCAACTAAGCATAAATTTTTATTATTTATTTACTTATTTAGTAATACATTCTTAGATTAAAAGAAACAGTCTTCTGCAAGCTTATACATTAAATAAAGGAGAATCAGAATGATATCCTCGAAATTAGAAATGGTGGTTTTTTTTAAACCAAAATTTGTAAATAAATAATTTTTTTTTGCTAATGCACAGAATGTATCAATAACATTCAACAGGACTGATGTATTTATTAGTGTTAATATTTACACTACAGTATAGCCTATCAATGGGCATTTAACATATATACTATGATAAAGCCTACAGCTCTTAGTAATGCATACTGATGACCGTTATTCCAACTGTTGTTCGATAGTTATAATACTTGAACCATTCGATAAAAATATAAACGATCTATAAAAATTTATTCTTGACATTTTTACTTAAATTTTGTGTACATTATTCAATTTTTACGATTGCAGTCCAACAACTTTGAGACAAACCCGGCTATGTTCCGTCCAATTGTCGAACCAAAAGGAAAAGATGCTTTTCTGCCAATACATCCTTCGCTGGTAAATACTTCTGTTCCTTGGATTGTGGGACTAACGGCACAAGAAGGAGCCATGTCAATTGGACGTAAGATGAATAAGTATATATAAAGTTTAAAGAATAAATTTACATTGTAGGTTATAGCTCACTGTTATCGTGGAGTTGTTAACTGGGTATGTTAGGTTTAGAACAGAAAATCGCACAGTGTACTTATATGCCGATATGTTGCAGGTGTTTGCTACGCTTTTCTCGCCTCCCCCCACAAATTTTACCGTTATGGTTTCACTCAAGTAACCGTGAGTAGGTTACTTGGCAATACGAAATCTACCGTTGAGAATGCAAAGCTTCTCCGTTCTTTTAAAATTTAATATACAAATATTCGAAACGTTTTTGTATTTTATAGAACATATTTGTATTGCAGTTTTGTACATATTGCAAATTTGCATGAATTAATTTGCATTTAAAAATGCTAATTTATACAGTTTTTAACACTGATTATGATGGTGAAAATTATGTTTTAAAAAAAGTGTAAGGTAAAAAATTTAACGTAACTTTTCAGAAATTCGGTACCACCATTTCGGCGTCTTCTATTTTGTGTGTTTTCATTGTTGTTACCTATTTGAAATATTATTTTTAATTACTTCCTGCGTTAGTTTTTCTCCAGTATCACTGTATACATTAACATGTTTAATATTTTTTCTACGAGCTAATAATTTGTGTTACATCGAATAGTTCCGATTTTTGAAATACACCTCTCGCTGATTACAAACGATCATTTCGTTCGCTTAAGGCCGTTTTTGAGAAGTTATTACGGATATGAAACTAAACATGTTCTGTTCTGTTTTAAAAATTCAGTGTTATCCAGACTGGATTTGGAAAATTATATTCTTCCCAATCTGAACAATGGATATGGCGCTTTTGTTGCATCAGCTGTTTTTTTACAAGACAAAACCAACAATATGAAAGAGATCGTTGAGAGGACGAGGCAGTTTTATTTCGGCAACAGTGAAATCAACAAAACTTCAATTCCAAATCTAGTCAACGTAAGTAATAACATGTTTTGTAAAACGTTACTATTTAAATATATCCTGTTCAATCTAGCGAGATATCTAAGTTATTTCACTAGCGCACGAACATTACCGGAAAGCGTAAGAATAATTTGTGGCCAACTCTCTAATGGTTTTAATAACTTGATAAATTGAACCCAAATTTATAAACTAGTAATTTAAAGAACAATAAACCTCGCAGTATATTTTTAAATAATTTAACTACACAAATTTAGAAAATACACATTTTTAAAATTAACAAGAACAAGGAATATAACCTCAATTGAAATGATATTGAAGCTATTGTGCAAAATCAGCTGTTTAATAGTCACTTCTAGTCTAGATGTGCATTACGGATTAAGGCGTGACGCAAAAACAAATGTTTATACCCACTTTTTGTCATTTTTGTCAACCGCGACGATACAAATTTTTGATTCAAAAATACGTGTTATTAATCACTAAAATAATAATAATAATAATGTGTGTAATAATGTTTATAGTAATAATGTTGTAATAATAATGTTTGTAATAATAAGGTTCACTAGAGCGCGCGTATGGATATGTTAGAACGTTCCGTGACAGCAAAATTTCCCTACTAAAAAACACACCATAGCCCGCAATAAAAAAAAAAAAACGTAATTTTGCCGACCTGAAATAGCTCAAGAATATCAGAGCTGTGAGACAGTCACCAAAACTTTCTGCAAGGAAACAATGAGCAGCTGTTGAACTTCATAGGAAGAGTGTAAACAGATTTTTCATTTGTACTTGCACCCTTATAAAATGACAGTTGGTAAACACTTGAACCACACTTTCCAGTTTAAAGTGGAAACATCCATGTGAGAACACTGTAAAGTATTCAGAAAGATGCTAATTTTTGTGAGAAGGCAATTTTAATAAATGATCGGTGTTTAAACACATACTTTCCAATATTGGTTTCATCATAACCCACGAATCCAAAAAACCATTGCACTCTGATGAAGTGTTTGTGTGCAATATATGAAGTGTTGTGTGCACGAGATGACTACTATCGGTATACATATTGTTTTGAAGAGTATGGCATAACGTTTACAGAAGATGCTTACCGTGTGAAGCTCGAGAACTTCATAAGACTTCAAGTTGAAAATTAGAACCGGAAAATTTGGGTCCTCTGGGATATCAGTGGCAATGCTGAAGACCTGTTTCGTGGAAAACGTATCGCGTTAGACATTAATGTTGGTTGGCCGACCCATTCCCCAAATCTCGCCCATAAATTCGTTTTCTGCTGGTGACTTTATATCTACATTTTTACAGTATGACCCCACAGTCTCGATTACCTCAATACAGCAATTCAGGAGGTAGTAGATATTCTACAAGGCAAGTCGAGTAATAACAGACCTTTAAGTTTCCAATGGAAATTTGTAAATCGAATCGCTGTCAAAACACACCTATTTTATATATGAAGAACATTAATGCAAAATTTATTTAACTGATTTTGAGAAATTACAGCTTCTTGATTTCTCCCGCTCCCGATTTCCTTTTTCTCTAGCTTATGTACTGATTTTTTTATTGGCATTTTTATGGTATCCATGTCACGATTAAAATTTTCAATATCTTTTAATTACCTTATGTGGTCTGTCGTGTGGTTTCTTAGTCCATATTCGACATGTTTCGGAGCCGCAAATCCATCATCAGGAATTGCTAATCGCTCCGAAGGGATCGTCGACGATCAATTGATGATGGAGTTACGACTCCGGAATATGTTGAATCTCGACTAAGAAGTCACATGTAGGACCGAATATGGTAATTAAAAGATATTAAAATGCTTTTTAATAATAACGCCAAAGCTTAATATTTAACTTCTTGATTTTAATAATATTATTGAATACGATAACTTTGTGCAATATGTTTTACTATTTTATCACTGTTTCAGTTTTTAACAGACGATATTTTTCTTTACGGCCACTTAAAAGCTCTCAAACAACACAAAGGTCTTGTTTACCAATATTTTTTTGACTATAGAGGTTCACAAACTTGGGCGCAATGGTTTGGCTACAAAGGAAAAGATGATTTAGGTTAGTATCAGTAGAATGTTTCTAATATCATGTTATGAAAAATACAAAAGAAGGTGTTTGGCAACCTCCAATAGAGTAGTCTTAAAATCTATCTATCACTGGTCCAAAATGTGCGTTATGTGTGGTCTGAGCAATTGTTTGCAGACGATGTTGGGAGATAGTGCCTCGGCCGTTGACTGGATCCTAGACTTCCTTCATCGTCTGAATGTTTTAAATAAAATTTAATTTATAATTTTGTTATTGTTTTGGGTAGGGCCCCTTTACAGCCCTGAAAAGATTGTTAATATTTACTGTTTTATTAATTTAATTTTTAAGTTGTTTTAATTTTGTTATTTAGTTTTAGGTACGTTTATATTTCTTTTATTTGTCATGTTATTGTTGTAGGACCAATTTACAGCACTACAATAATTTGTGTGTATGTTGTTTTAAGATATATTATTGTTAACTAGTTTTAGTCATATATCTATAACTGTTATTATGTTTTGTTTTATTTATTTGCTTTTGCTATTATAGTTTGTTGTTTGTTTTCTTATTAAACTTAAATTTTTGTTTTATTTTATTCGTTATTTTATATTTTTATTTTGAGTATCGGCGATAATAACCACATCGGTTTTTCGCCGGAAAAAAAAAAGTTTTCAAAGCCTCATATATTTTATCGTAACTTTAAACAGTTCAATGTTACGTGAAATTGAACGTAGCGAAATTTTTTCGTAAGTAGGGCCAAACGCCTAACTTGAACGTAAAATGTCAGGTTTTAGTGTTAGTAAACACTTTACTATACGGTTATAGTACTAAAATTTTGTCCCGTATGTTGTTCATGTGTTTAAACCCTTAACGTTTTTTGCTATTTGCTTTCTTTATATTCTGGAAAGTGCAGACGACTAATTTGTATTAATTTTCACTAAATTGTAGGAAGACATTTAATAAAAAATATAAAATCAATAAATATATTCCGTTGAGAATACCATTTTGAAATAAATAATGTTGAAGCCAAAAAAACAATGTATTTTTTAAAAATTTAGTGGAATATATTTTGAAAACGACAACTTATTATAAGATTATTGAAACATACTAGATTTTTTTCTAAAGTTATTTTATTTTCAGGTGTTTGCCATATGGACGACCTACTGTATTTTTCTAATATATATAATTACTTTCCAAATCGCACTATTTCTGAAAACGATTTAAAAATATCAAATAAACTGGTCACAATGTGGACTAACTTTGCCAAATACAAGTAAGTTATTGATTCCGTTTGGATTGTATTCATTGTTAAACTGTAACAGTTCATTTAAAACAATAACATGTTTTCGGAGTGGTTTAACGTTTTTATTTTAAGCCAGTAAGACCCATGAAACGCGATATCCATGCAACAATCGGAAAAATTAACGAGTTTCGGAATAAATATCAGTACAACATGATTTAACTAGAAAGTGAGAACAGAAATTAAAATAAACGGAGCCAAAACAATACGGACTTTTTTATATTTCATTTTTTTTCCATCTGTTCACACCCAACGACAATATAACTCTGGGAAAATCGGCTTACCTGACTCCACAAGTTTTGATGATATGAAGATTTATAGTGCAAATTATTGTACCAAGTTTGAAATAAAATTTTACGATATAAGAGCAAATAAAAAAAAACTAACCATCGGTCATGGTTTATTTTTGTTTTTTTAAATTTACTTCAGACCGTAAATTTTATTTTCCGAATGGTTTCAAACTTGGTCCAAAAAATCGAATATGATATGAAATTTTTTACAAGTTTATTAATCAACGAAATTCGTTTAGCTGTTTAAAAATAACAGCCATTTGACATCTTGAAAAATTTATAACTTTTTTTGTTTCAAATTCTCCTAAAAATATGATTTTTTAAATCGTAAAAAGCGTTAAATCAACATTAATTAAATTAAAATAACTGCATAAATCAACATTTTTCAATTTGAAAAATCCGTTTAAATTAAAGAATTTGTCAGATGTTAGTTCATTGCAATTTGATAGTTTAAAATGCAGATTATGATAATGAAATCAGAATTTAAAAAACAGGTAAGATAATGAACAATATTTTTGAAAATTCGCTTAAATCTCCACAGCGAGACAGCTGCGTGACAGGATTATTTAACTCCAGTAAATTAGTAAGATTTTCTGTAATCACTTGAATTATAAATTTTATACCAAAGAACATATTAGTGAGATCTGATACTCTGAGAGAATTTGAGAAATTTTTCCGGTTTCCCATTGCTCTTAAACCGTTTTGTTTGGTACTTAGAAAAAATGTTTGAAAACGTGTACTTAAAGTGCAAGGTACAGTATGTAGGCCTATTGTACTAATTATTGTTTTTCTCTTTTATTTATTAGTTGTTTTTATTATTTCTCTAAGAACAAAATATTTTATTTTGGTTAAAACAATTTAAAGTATAATATTTAATTATACTTCCAATAAATTGTACTTCTAAATAATGTAATTAACTTCTATTAATAACTGACTGAGGGCTAAAAGACTGTAGGCAAAAAAACTACAATAAGACCTCTAGTGACCGAAACCATTTCAACTGAAATAGTGTTTAAACTAGAAACTAGGACAAATCTACTTTCCAAGTTTCATCGAAATCGATCAATTCGTTTAAGTCTTCAGCAATATGCGCCATAAAAACGGAGATATATCCAACAAAAAGCCATTATATTATACAAAATTTTAAAACTGATTGTTCAAAATCAAAATATATATTAGAGCTCTGTACTTTGTGCAGTGATAAATAAAAATTGTGTGTTTGTATTGGCAATATATTAAAATCTGAGTTTTTTTAGACCAGATATAATGAATGTTAAGAAACGCATGCGAATCTATTTTTACTTATTATTATTTTTTTGGTTTAGGAATCCGACTCCCAATAGGAAGACCTCAGTTTGGAAACCAGTCACCTCACCGGCCATGGAGTATCTTCATATAAAGAAAAGTGGAATTGTAATGAAAGAGAATTTATTAAAACCACGAAGTGACTTCTGGCTTTCGTTGCCCATCAATGATAATCCAGACGGGCTTACAGTTTGACAATCAACTGATGATATTTAAATGTTAAGGCGTATAAAATGTAATTAAACAAGAAAATAAGTTAAAAAAATGTTTATAAAACATCATAAAAATGGAAAAATTAAATCGATGTGAATAAAATCTATCGCTTAAATAATTATATGGTTAATATTTGACAACGGGTATTGTTTTTTTAAATAAATATTGATACTTTTATTTTTTATATTTTGAAGATTGTTTCATTTTAAAAGTTCAATGATTAATAATATTATATATATATATTTGCCCTCTCTCTCTCTCTCTCTCTCTCTCTCTCTCTCTCTCTCTCTCTCTCTCTCTCTCTCACACTCACACACACACATACACTCACTCACTTACTCTTTCTTTTTCTCTGTCACTCACTCACTCACTTACACACACATACACACACACACACACACACACACACACACACACACACACACACACACACACACACACACACACACACACACACACTTTCTTTCTCTCTCTCTTTCTCGATAATGGTCCTCTCCGTAGCTTCGTTCACCTCCTTTAACCACGACCTTTAAGATTTGCCTTTCTTTTTCTTCTCTATTAGCACAAAAATCGGAATTTACACAATAGGTTCATTGATGTTGAGTTGTTAACTGGGTTTACAATTCAGATTAAGATCGAACTGTTTACTGCATATGCCGATTTGTTGTAGCTGTGTTGCTAATTGATGCATGCTACTGTTTCCTCCGCACTCAATCCACTGTTACAAATGGAGAGTAGGTGACTTGGCAACACTGCTTAATGTGTTGCTACAGTGGCGCAGTCTAGCGCCGAAAAGTAAACAGCCCCGTCGATCTGATTAACATCATTTACTGTGGACGTGAGAATTCTATATACATTCGTTGTTTGTGCTATAAACCTCCATTTGCTCCCTCCCTCTCTGTTTTTATTCCTCTAACGTGGTCTTACCTAAGAATTTGTAACCTCCAAATATTCCATCCTCTCCTTATTCTGACGTATCGCTTAATCAACTCATAACACTAACTCCGATAATTCATCTATACCGCTTTTATTTTCCTTGCCATTTTTTACCATGACCAAAATGTTGTGGACAATCATGTTGGACCAAGTTAAAAGATACTGGTTTTTGAGTACATAATAAAAAAAATTACAGTTGTACAATGTTCAGTTAAATTAACAGATTTAAAAATGAAGTGGCACCAGAACAGTAAACATTGAAAACAGTTTACTATATATTTGAAAACAGCTGTTTAAATAATACTAATTTAACCGAAAACACTCAACGTATTACTTGATACATTTAATGATCAAGTGTAAAATATAGCCATAGAATTTATACAATGCTACTTCGATTTATTTTAAGTTCTGTTCTGCGGAAACAATCAGCTGTTTTTTTTTTTTTTTTACTGAACAGTTTGTTGCGAGCGATGAACAATGGTACAAAGAGATATGAAATTTCTTACGTAGGTGGACAGAACACTTTGAAGCCGGTTTTTAAAATTTATATTTTTAAATTAAATATTTACCTGAAAATGACATCTCACGTTAGCTACATATGAAATGCAATATGAAAACGTTTGAATATCACGGATTATGCAGTGCGGGTACTGCTCATTAAGTAAATGCGGTAAGAGATCACACCCTTATCTAATTCCCTTTTGAATAAGATGTTTTATCAATGGTTGTAGACTCTGCACGTTCCTCAGCAGTCTAATTCCAGTACAAATTGATAATAATTTTGATATCACGTTCATGCAATCCAGATGTGAACAAATTTCTATCAGCAGGATGATATTGTAAAACAATATTGTAGCAAATGTTAAATTTAACAAAAACGGAGCTTACAAAACAAATTATGGATTATTATACAAATAAATATTGGTTAAACTGGATAAAACATGGAACCAGGTTTGAAGACCGTGAAACATTATAATTAATGTGAACGGTGTAACTAAAATTTTGTAACTATTAATTCAGGAAAATAATTTTGACGTTTCGTGAAGAATGGGCGTAACATTTAATAAAGTTGGTCCTTAACTTGACGGCTAACGGTTAAATTGGCGGTGTTAAAAGAACGCTGTTGAGGAGCGGTGGCCAGGTAAGCAATTAAGAACATACTGCGAAGTCCACTGTTCTTTCAACTACCAGTTATAACTGCATAAATTTCACTGCTGAAGTTGGCACACCTGCATTGTAATCATGAAGCTCTTGTGGTGCGTTTGTGTACTGGGCGTCTTGGAATCTGCGTTCGCTGCAGCGCCTGTCGTTACAACAGCTCAGGGCCAGCTTAGTGGTAAAAATTACGTTACTAGAAATGGAAGAACCGTTTATGGGTTTTTGGGAATACCTTTTGCAAAACCGCCAATCGGAGATCTGAGATTTAGGGTGAGTCGTAAAATTATTGTTTTAGTATCTATGTCACATTAGCGAAATTCTCTGAAGATATGCTGAAAACAATAAAACTTCTAAAACAGTTTTGAATATTCACAAGTAGAAAATAAAATTTGTATTTTTGTACGCCGAAACATTTTTTTGCACGTACAGTGGTATACAATTTTCGAAATAAGTAAATATTGCTCAAATAATTTTATCGTATTCAATTAAAATATTTTAAAGAGTAAAAAATAAAAAATGTAAGTGTAAAAATATTGCACCCAAACAAGGAATAGGGTTTGGGGGGGGGTATATAGCTATTTTATCTTTCAAACAAAAAGTTTCAAAATGTTTCAAAACTCTATCAAAAACTCAAAATTATTAAAGGCATGTCATATTTTTGTATCGGTAAGTAAATCTTCATAAATGATCAAAATGTGATGAACAATTTGAGATAATAAGTGAGTCTTCAGGGTTTTTTGTTGATAGCTTACAAAACGGATTCGGACAAACTGATGAAGGATTCGTTTCTTTACTTAAGAAATATTTTAGAAAAACTTGTTCAAAGTAGTTGAAACCAATTTTAAGAAACATTTTAGTTTTTTATTGTAAAAGAATGCTCGACAAGTTTTAAGTAATAAATCGTATTTCAGAGATATTTGAGATAGTTAAAAATTTAATTAAATTGTATTTAATTTTTGTATTTGTATTTAAATCGGTTTTAAACGTTTCGATCAAAATTTATTGACATGTTTTCAAGAGCCAAAATAAAACGCTTAAGACACCAACTCCTTGCAAACTTTGGTTCGAAATCATTAACGTCAATTCTGCCTTCCTGGAAATCGAATTATTGTTTCTTGTTTATTTACTTTGTTCATGAAAGTTCATAATTTATAAAGATTTTGAGAAAACAACAACACACACTGTTTTTTAACTTTGGAGTCTCATTTAATCCAGTTTTTAAAAATTTATTTGTGAAGAAGTTTGCACAATATTTACGAATTTTTTATTTTGCATTTTAGCAAACAAAAAAACTAAGATTTTAAAAATTTTAATACCAATCCTACCTATTAAAAGTAGATTAATCAACAATTAATTCTGTAATAGTAATAACATATCCAAAAATATACATGGTCAATTTCTGTTGAAATTGGTATTAATGTAGATAGAATTTAACTTATTTGCAGATTTGGTGTAAAACCTGTTGTTTAGTTAAATATTGCCCCAACCCCCAATGTATCGTGGGGTTGAACAAATCCTTTCCTCTAGGGATTTGTTCAATCGTATAATCGTAATAGAGCAGTAATCTTTCTATCTAAGGTGTGATAATTACTAACACGGTGATGCTTGAAAAACCTTTATATTTTTTTAAAGAATACTACATATCCTAACTGACACGATTGTTGGGCCTATCACGGTAATGCATGAAAAAAACCTTTATTTTTTTAAAATAGTACTGAAAACCTTAACTGACACGGTTGTTAGGTCTAACATGGTAATGCGTGAAGAATACTATATATTTTTTTAAAAGAATACTCCATTAGCTAACTAACATGGTTGTTATGCCTAACACGGTGATCCATTAAAAAAACCTTTATTAATTTTTTTTTAAATAGTACTTATAACCTAACTGACACGGATGTTGGGCCTAATAAGGTGATGCATGAAAAAAACGTTATATTTTTTTTAAAGAGTACTCCATAACTTAACTAACACGGTTGTTAGGCCTAACACAATGATGCGTGAAAAAACCTTTATATTTTTTTAAAGAATACTACATATCCTGACACGGTTGTTGGGCCTATCACGATGATGTGTGAAAAAACCTTTATATTTTTTTAAAGAATTCTACATATCTAACTGACACGGTTGTTAGGCCTAACACGTTGATGCGTGAAAAAACCTTTATATTTTTTTAAAGAATACTAGGCTACATATCCTAACTGACATGGTGGTGCGTAAAAAAACTTTATATTTTTTTAAAGAATACAACATATCCTAACTGACATGGTTGTTGGGCCTATCATGGCGATGTGTGAAAAAACCGTTATTTTTTTTAAAGAGTACTCCAACCTTAACTGACACGGTTGTTAAGTCTAACATGGTGATGCGTGAAAAAAAACCGTTATTTTTTTTAAAGAGTACTCCAAACCTTAACTAACATGGTTGTTAGGCCTAACGCGGTGATGCATTAAAAAAACCTTTATTTATTTTTAAAAAAAGAGTACTTCAGAACCTAACTGACACGGTTGTTGGGTCTAATACGGTGATGCAGGAAAAAAGCCTTAATTTTTTTTAAAGAGTACTCCATAACTTAACTAACACGGTGGTGCATTAAAAAACCTTTATTTTAAAAAAGAAATACACCATAACCTAACTGACACGGTTGTTGGTCCTAACACGGTCATGCGTGATCTTTAATGTATATTACGATTGCGGGAAAAGCCGTGAAGGGTAAGAGGTAATCATATTATATTTCTGAAAGTTTGTTTTTGTTTATTTGTTTGTTATTCAATCACACTTCAACTACTGGACCAATTGAGATTAAATTTGGTATGAACACGATTTAGGTACCTGAGATAGACACAATATTATTCCAGTTTAATTGAATAATAGTGACTTTTTAATAATACTGTATTTTATTAAAATATGACAGGACCCTGTTTTAGAGTATCGAGTAGCAAAAATGTATATTTCTTGGCCGAAAACCATAAATCGTATAATATTGTAAATAGAAATATATTAAAATGAAATGACCTATTCTGATTTTGAAAATCGACTATAAATTTTATTGCCTACATTATAATTGCAGGCAAAGCCGCAACGGGTAACAGCTAATATATATATATATATATATTTGCGTATTTGTGCTGAGATGAGACTAGAGTAGCGGAGCTGAACGGAATGAAGTCAATTCGCCTAGGCTTTTTGTACCGTGTGGGGTACACTCTGCCTGCGAAACCGGCAACCAGAAGCGGAGTTCAGTGAGTTTAAAAAACGTGTTCCTATTTTTTAAAACTAAATATTTAGGCCTACTTTAATGGATTCTAATAACTATTATGTTTAAAAACCGTAACCTAGGCAACGGTAACTTCAGTAACAAGAAATAATAAGTTTGGAGGCGTGGTCAACGTGGTGTGAGAAGCGGGGTCAGTTGGTGTGAAAACCGAACTAAGCTACGCGAAGCGCCGCCAAGCGACGCCCCTTGACTTCGCTGCACTTACATTAAAAACAATAGGTTAGTTTTTGAAAGCGTAGTCCGTTCCGCTCAGCGCTACTTCGCTCCCCATTTGGTGACCATTCGGCGTAAATCAGTTATCATACAATAGGAATGGAATGTACGAAATATGAGTTTTTCCACATAAAGAACCTTTGTCGGTATGAGCACTGACAAAACAACAAAGCCTTAAACTCAACCAGAAAACTAGGAAATTAACAGTTTTCTTACAACCGTTGATGACGGTTAAGTTTAAAAAAAAACTAGAAAGCTGTATTCTGACTGGTGGTTTTGAACGATACGATTGTTGCTATTAGTCATAACGTAATAGTATTGTCTCTGAGATATTTATAAATTGAATTTCGAGGAGTCAGGATCCGTTGCACCATGTATTCAGCCGTGGAAGGTCTTTTTCAATTCATACTATTAGTTCACACTCTCACTATATATATATATTTATATATCTTGTTCAAATTTTCAATCATTAATCAAGTACTTTCTTTTCATGCAGTCAAGTTCAAATACATTTTTAAAACTTGTAATGGATGACACTTGATATTAATACAGTTTTTTTCAAATATTAAATAATTAATTAATTTTAGTTTTATATGGGAGAAAAAAATTTCTCTTATATAAGATATTTAGCAGGATACAAATTTATCACATGAAATAAATTAGAAATTTTGAACAAGTTGGAAATTTAAAAATACAATTTATGTAGATAGACTTATAAATATTATAGTTGGTATTAATAAATTATAGAGATCTTAGCAAAACTAAGGTTTACTCTATTTAAATTTATGTTTTGTTATGTGTTCAGATAAATGAATAAAATTTTAGTTATAATCAAAGCCAATCTGGTTTTTTGTGTACATTATTTTTTTTATAAACTTTATTTTTATGTTATAAATTGGCGTCCAAAGTGTTGCAGTTTACATTAAATTAAATTGATAAATTATTTTTTTGTAACATATTAATGTTATGATATATATATATATATATTGTATATAAATTTTAACGTCCCCTGTTAACGACCCCAAGTAGGAAAAAGTGATCTAATGTCAGGATCGGTGCTGGATCTTATCATGATAGTCGCTCCAATAGCTAATTTTTCTAATGGAAATACGCTGGAAAATATCATTTTTAAAAAGACATGCCATGTATTATAGATATGAACGCAATAACTTAAATTTTTGAAACGCTTAATAAGGTATTTAGTGTCAGTTGGTAAAACCCTTTAGTCTATAATACATACAGCTCCCACCCAATGTTAAAATCAGGATGTCAGAATGAATGGTAAAATTAACGTAGTACGAAAACCCGACTCCAGAGCGCTCTGAATTCTTTTTTCTACTACCTTTCTTTCAATCTGTAAATTACAGTAGTAACTTGAGTTTATTTTACACTCAATTAAGATGTTCAATTAACATAATTAGTGTTACATGCATTAGCAAATAATGTTATCGTTGTGTCAAAAATTAACATAAAAGTAAAGGTTCATTTTACTTCTGATAGATAGCGTCCTACATTTTCAGTCACACAATTTCCTGTGCAGTGCTATCTCTATGTATTACAGACTGAAGGATAAAATCAAGGATCCTTATAAATTCACGTATGTGACTGTCTGTCTGTCTGTCGGTAACATACAGTCTTACTGGTGAACATGTGATGGATCGCTATAAAATTTGGCGAAAATTTTCTTTGTAGTGGCCAAAGCCCAGGGAAAATAAAGGATGTTTGACAAAAGATATGTATTTATTTTTAGCTGCCCGAGCTATTCAAAATTTCATGGTTTCATATCCCGCTTTTTATTTCGAAATTATAAGTCAGAAAAATCAACAAAATTAACCTATTTTGGACGAAAACAAAAAGTTATTTTCAGGATTTTTTTTTTGATATCTTACAAACCTTTGCAAGCTCCAAAAAGCTGGTTTTGAAAAACTTACCAAAAATTTTAGAAGGTTTATTAACACAGCTTCACCTTTGCATAAGTAAGTAAAAAAATATCAAAAATTCACTTTTATGGTTTGGCATTACGTATATGTCAAAAATAACATTAAAATTGTACACTAAATGCAGTACAGTGTGAACAATGTGTTCTGAGTGACTTGCACGGTCTAACCCGCGTCACGTAAGTACAGACGATACGGAAGTCAGCTGATCTATTCTTAAATCGGCTTTAAAAGTCTTAAAAACAAAACATTCAAGTTTAGATCTCAACAGTCGATCCTACAGACCCGCCTCAGTAGAGCTTCAAAGTATGTGCTTGACAATTTTATTTACATCTGTTATCGTAAGGACTGAGGGTAAACGGGTCATGCGGATGACATATTTTTAACCTAAATAATTTTGGAGGTTTGGTTTAGTTTTGTTATTTTTTACACACGGCGTAAAATTAAAAAAAAAACGAGCAAGATAAGAAATTTAGTAAACTAACCTTCAACTACGATAATGTTTACAGAATTTAATGCTGAAGGCCTGATAAAGAAATTAATTTATAGTCAGATGTAAGCCCTGCAATAAGGCTAGTATCGTCAACGTATTACTGCACTAAAAGCATATATCTCACTGCAAAAAAATTAAACAGGTTATTCAGAATTACAAGACAAATTCTCGGGTTCTGCCTACAGTAAAAAAAAAATCACGGAAGCTGTTCGCTGACGTGATGGAAGCGAATTTCCAACATTAATTTTTTTCTTATACTTTTTTGAAAATCTGCTTTCATCGTTATAAGCAACATTAAAATCTGCATATATTAGCATTAAAATTTTTAAAACTGTTTTTGAATATACGAAAATAAACCCTGACCGCTGTTTAAAGTTAGGCGAAATTTTAAAAAATTCTAAATTTTGCAACTTTTACGATGATTTTTTTTACTGATGATGAAATAAGATTAAAAAAAATATCAATCCAAGATAACAAAATGTATTAATTTTTAAAGATTTTGAAACAGTTGTACGGTAATACAATGGCAATAGCCTACTCGTTACAGAACAAAACCTGTCCAACAATTTAAAAATCACGGATATTTCGAATCTTAAAATAAATTTTCCAAAATCTAATTCCATCATCGTGATCAGCATTAAAATTTGCATAAAATGATGAAAATAAAATTTCTAAAATCTTGCTAAAATTCCTAACAATCTCTGCTTTGATATGGGAAAAATCATGATTTGTGACATCAATAATGTTTCCGATATACAAGAGTAGCAACAGAACCTTTTTCAAATTCTTCTTCTTCTGGTTCCGAATATTGGCGATCGTCCTCGATATGATAATTTTGTTCACGGCTGCTTTAAACAGTTCGGCGACAGTTTTCGAAAACCATGTCCTTGAGTGTTTAAGCCAAGATATCCTTTGTCTTTCTGGCCCTCTTCTACCATATACTTTCCCTTGGAGAACGGATTTCACTAGGCGATATTTCTTTCGTTTATCATAATATATCAAAAATATTTAAGTTCTTTTGTCTTGATAGTGTTCGTTACGTCTGGGTAATTCTTCAGACAGTCCATCGCTGCTCTGTTGGTCACTCTGTCCACCCATGAAATCCTCAACACTCTCTTATTTCCACATTTCGAAGGCTTCGAGTCTTCTTTGTGTTGCCAAGGTCAGATTTTTTTTCAATAATGCTATTGGGAAGATACTTAGTTGATTGATTTTGGAAAGACTTACATATTGGCTTGAAGTGAATCATGTTCTGCTAGTATTTCAGACAGGGTTTAGAAAAAAAGTAGTCTTATGAGTGTAATTAAGGTAAAACTAAATCAGAAAAGACAAAAGGTATACACTTTTTTGTGGATTTTCTGTTGTTTTTGACACTGTGGATAGGATTCTTTCTTGCTGAAACTGAACACATGTGGCGTCTCGACGAAAATCATTACAGAGCCTTCTTACTAACCCACATCCACGGTATGGTATAAAAAAGTTTTGACAGAATACTTCCGTATCAAGACAGCAGTGAATGGGGTTGTTTTCTGTCTCCAACAATGTTCGCTTTATGCCTCAATGATAGTGTTGAAGGAGTTTTAAAGGGAATGAAAAAATTAAACTTATGGCATACGCCGATGATATCGTTCTCTTGGCTGAAACTAGACGCAGCATCCAGTTTATGATTCGGTCACTGGATGATATGTCAGCAGGCGGAATCTAAGGATTAACCTGGACAAATCGCGATTATTGTGTTTAGAAACGTCAGGGTAATTGTCAAGATTGAAAAATGGCTTTACAAAAATCAGCCAGTATGTGTAGTCAAAGAATATTAAACTAACTTCGCAGGCATTATTTAATAAATATCTGGAAAAATGGCGAAAAAACCTAGGTAGGTTTTAATTCGGTATGTAATCAGATGCTGGTAAATAAATTAATATGTTTTTCGGCCATGGAGGGTCTATTTAATGCGTTTAGCCTGCTAGGTCTACCTTGTGCTATGGTGCGCAGTTCTGGTACAGCAGAAGGTATAAATAAGTAGAGAGAATACTAAATATTTTCTCAAGAAGTTTTTTAGGTTTCCGTAGTCTATATCTACTACTTTGTTACTAATAGAAACTAGTGTAAACCGGTTTTCTTACGTACATAATTAAACTATACAATTAAAATCTTAATAATATTACATGTAGGAATGTTAACTTGCTGCAGTCAGAAAAAAATATACTGGTTGAAAATAAGTAAATAATTTAATTGATGAATTCTGCTTGGGGTTAGCCATTCCAAAAGATGCTTTTCGTATTGATATTTCGGAACGCGTTTTTGTGAATGTACGTGTTGGAGTTGAGCAGCTTGTGTAAGAAATCTTTCACAATAGTATCAAGAACTCGTCAGGAACTGAACTATTCAGGGAATTAAATTAATAAAAATTATCTGCATGCGGACTTGTTTGAGAAAAGCAAGTGGTTATTGAAACTAAGATTTGACTTCTGAAAAGTACTCATTTACAATGTTCTTCGTGTCACTCAGACAAAATAGATTTGTTATATTTCCATGCGGTGTGTCCCGTTTTAACTGAATTGAGAAGAAGATGGCTGTAGTCAGACATGACAGACAGACAGAGATGAAGTTATCGACTTGAATGGATTTCATTCGTTAACTACTGTTGGCCAGATAATCTGCAGTACAGATTACATGTACTGCGTGGCAGTACAGTACAGATCTGATGTTTTGAATGAATTGAATTACTGTTTAATTTAAAAACAATAAAAATTTTAGAATTGATTATTGTTCATAATGTTTGTGGTTTTAAAGATTATAAATAAAATTTAAAAAAATGATTATTCATTACATTTTGTCCTATATTTGTTATGTTTGAGGTTCAGTATTTTTGTGTAAAAAAGAGAAAAAAATGTTTGTAATGTTTTTTCCAGTGTAAAGGCGCCTCCCTAACGGCCATGGGTGTGTTTTTTATGTTGTAATTTATATATGTATTATTATTTTGTGTACATTTCGTCACAATCGTTTTCTTGTAAATCGATTTTAATAACCGAGATATTGTCAAATAATTCATAACTTACTATTAACTCTCTACAAACCCCATATTTTACTATAAAACCCAAAATTAGTTATATTTCATGGTATTAACTTGGAGTCGAATTTGATAGTTTAGTACAGTATTTGAAAGGATAATGTTTTAAAAAACATGAACTAAAACATGTTTTGAATGAACTAAAACATGAATCAAAACATGTCTTGATTTTTAATCACTTTTAAAATAAATCTTTGTTTTACTCTCTTAAGATTGTTTACGAAAAAAATTTTATTGAACAGTTCAAGTAGAAGGGTATCCAGTTTGCAAAATTTTATGATCGCATTAGATTTCTTAAGACACCGTGATGAATGCATGAGTGGTAATTAGATTATAGCTAATCAAACAACAACAAATTGCCCATCTACAAAAGTAATACATTTTGCGAAAACGTTACAAAACCGTTTAAAAATTATTTTCACAGAAACGTATGCGTTAGTAGCTGCAAAAACACAAAAGCGGCCTGATTTCTTCAAATTTGTGATCGAGTTTTGATGAAATTTTTCATATTTTAATATTTATTTATGGTCAGTGTTGTATATTTCAAACAAAAAAAGTTATTTTATGGTTCCGAAGTAAATAAAAAAAACCCGAAGCTGGTTAATCTTTAGTTTTTTTCCAAACAGTATATTCTTTTTATTTCGAATTGCATACACTATCCATCTGCTATGAATTTTCGCTTATGGCAAAAATTTGAGAAAAATCTAACAAGCCAATTTTAAGATATCTAGTTTTTAAATTATTTTTTGATTTTTTTCCATATTTTTAGAAATTAGCGACATTAAGTTTAAGTATTTATGTACTATAGTTGAGCAAAATTTGAGCAAAATCGTTTGTGCTGAATTTGAGAAATTTAGATTTTTAAACGTATTTGTCCAAAAAGAGATAAAAAAAAAATTATTTGAAAAATTAAAAATGATCCCGAAAAAGATCATTATATAGGCAAAGCAAACGTATACCTAGGCTACATGCCAAATTTCATCAGAATCGATTAATTAGCTTAGTATCTAGCGATGTGTTTTTAAAACACGCACTAGAAAAAACAAGGACATACATTAAGAGCCGAATTTTTACAGAGGTAATCTGTAAATGTGTAATTAAATCAAAATCTAAAAAAGATTTTTTCATGGTGAGAAAATTTGTTTTGTATTTCGTTTTGTTGGAAAAAAGAGCCTACGTTAATGAAATAATGAACTATGTATTCATGTATATATGCGTGAGTATATAAAAAAAAATATAGGCTATTTTTCTCAAGGCTTTTTCCGTCTCAAACCTTTTGCACGTGTCACCCAAACATTTAAGGTATTCTGTTATTATAACTGCATAAATGTCACTGCTGAAGTTGGCACACCTGCACTGTAATCATGCAGGTCTTGTGGTACATTTGTGTATTGTGTATTTGTGTCTTGGAATCTGTTCGCTGCAGCGCCTATCGTTAGAACAGCTCAGGGCCAGCTTAGTGGTAAAAATTACGTTACTAGGAGTGGAAGAACCATTTATGGATTTTTGGGAATACCTTTTGCGAAACCGCCAATCGGAGACCTACGATTTAGGGTGAGTCATAACTTCCTTAAGTAGAAAAATTAAGTAAAATTTCTTTACTTAATTTGAACTCTTTAGTAATTTTTTTTTCAAATTCAAGATATATCTGCGCATTAAATTTCATCTCTCTATGTGTTCAGATCTAAAATAAACTGTGAATTTCTTTTTTACCCCATTTTAACCTTTACTGGTGGAGTTTGGAAAAATCCATTCTTTGTGCGCCACTAAAGCATGTGTACGAAATTTAAACTCTCTACGTCTTTTGGATCTGGAGATACGAGATAAAATGTAAAGTTTTTTCACCCTTTTTAACCCTTAATGGGTGGACTTTTTTAAAATAGTTTCTTACTAGTGTCTACAACCAACCTTGGAGGAAGTTGTATTCCAAGTTCCATTGTAATCCATTGAGTGGTTTTGGAGAAACCGTGATGAGTTATTGAGTGTTATTTGGTTCATATAGGCTACACACTTTTCTAAAACCTATAAACGTTTCATGATCTTTAAAACGTCTGGGTCATACCATGATGGCGGCTTAAGTAGATCGTGTTTTTGTAAACGTGCTAATAAATAGATAAAGGTATATTATATAAAAAAGATAAAAATAAAGCCTACACCTTTTATCGTTACAGTGTCACCTAGATATAAGGTATTCTGTTATTATAACTCTTTAAATTTCACTGCTTAAGTTGGCACACCTGCATTGTAATCATGAAGCTTTTGTGGTACATTTGTCTGTTGGGCGTTTTGGAATCTGTGTTCGCCGCAGCTCCAATCGTGAGAACAGCTCAGGGCCAGCTTAGAGGAAAAAACTACGTTACTAGAAATGGAAGATCCGTTTATGGGTTTTTGGGAATACCTTTTGCGAAACCGCCAATCGGGAACCTGAGATTTAGCGTGAGTCATACAATTTCGATCGTTTTTAGCATTAATGTTACATACAGCAACACTTAAAAATCGAAAGTAGTTTTCAAAAATTACAAATTAAAAATACATTTTGTATTTTGTTACATACTTAAATACAATTTATTTAATTTTGTTTTGTTGCGGCACAAACTCTCTCACATTCAAATAAACATTTAAAAAAGTAATTTAAAACTATATCAGAAAAAACATATAAGATGTTCTTCCCTGTAAAAAAATTGGTAAAAATTCTTTAATAAACACAAAGATCGAATTAAAATAATTAAATGTTGTTACAATATTTTTCGATTTACTACCGAACAATAATTTGCTTTATTGCGCTAAGTGCACGAGTTTTAATCTCTATAAAATTAAATAAAAAAAGAAACTTGTTGGTCGATGTGGCTAAAGCATCAAACAGTCTGCTGCGTCTCTGTACTGAGCACCTTAAGGTTCTTAGTTCTAGCCGCAGTTACTCCCGTTGCTTTTCCCTTACCGTTAACGCCGATCCCTCGTCTTCATTAGTCTAACTAGCATAAAATATGGATCTAAATTCAAGCAAACTTGATGAACGATTTTTATTAAGTAAATGTTCCGCTTTTTCAATACATTCCATGTTGGAAAAGATTTGAGAAATTAATCTTCTATTTTTGCTAATTAATCATTTTAAGTTTTTATGAAAATGTTAAATCAATTTTTATTGTAATCAAATGTATTTTTTGTATTTTATACATACTCTATTCTTTGTTTTAAAACCTTTTAACTATGACATTATTAAATGAATACAGATCGTATCCATTAAAAGTTGATAAAGCATATAATTAATTACATTATAGTAATCCATGCACACACACACACACACACACACACACACACACACACACACACACATATATATATATATATATATAGGCCTATATACAATTTTTGTAACGACACAAAAGTTGGTTCTTAAAAATCATATGTTAATAATTTTTATCAGGCCACAATTTTAAATAAGTTTATTAAGATACTTTCCTTGCGGCCTCAAACAACTTTTTTTTACTTTACAAAATTATATTTAGGCCTACACCAATCCTGTTAATTAAAACAAATTTAATTGAAAAAATAATCACTTTAGTTGTTTATACTTCGCAAGATAATTACATAAATACTTTATTAACATTTGAAATAATATCAACGCCTATTTCTTATTTATTCTTTCGTCAATATAATTGTTTGCAGTAAAAAAGGCAGCAAAAATAACTTTCGCTTAATGTATTCATCGTAATCAATAGTAAAAAAAATTACTTAAAAAAATAAAAAACACGACTGCTAAAACACAAAATACAAATAAAACATACACAAAAATTATATATTTCATAATTAAAAGAAATATAAATCTGAAATACAGTTGACTTAAAAGGATGAAAACATGGTATTAGAAAATGTTGAAGAATATTTTCCGAGTATTTAGTTAATTTAAATGTTAAGGTCATACAGTAAATGCAGTCGGGGGCTGTTTAATACAAATATATTGAGATGCAGCTCCTGACTGCATTTATTGTTTGAACTTAACATGTAAATTTTTAAGTTATTAAACTAAATACTCCAAAAATATTCATCAACATTTTCTAATACCTTGTTTTCATCTTTTTAAGTCAACTGTATTTCAGATTTTCATTTCTTTTAATTATGAAACATATAATTTTTGTGTATGTTTTATTTGTATTTTGTGCTTTAGCAGTCGTATTTTTTTATTATTCTAAGTAATTATTTTTATTTAGTCATTTTTAGTGACAAAGTCACTAAAAATACCCTTTTTAGCCATTTTGATATTTTTTGCGATTTTTAAAAAGAAGAAAACTGTAAAGTAGGCACTACGAAGTCCTGGTGCTGATCTGTGTTCCCTCTTATTCTCCTGTCCCCATGTATGTCATACACCGATTGGAGTTAGCATGTATTGGATTGAAAATTTTTTATTTCAATTTAAATCAATTATTTGTGATTTTTAATTTTCAAATTATTAAATTTTTTTCGCGCCAACGATTGAACGGTATTCGCTATTTACTTTAATTTGAAAGACCGGTGTCGTCCCAGAGCCTGACCTTTGGACAAAGCCTATCGCTAGATTATCTACCATTTATTCAGATTTTCATAACACCGATTTGGCTCGGCCGGTTTTTGTGTTCAGGGTGTCATTTTTCCCTGCTCTACGCCCTGAATCAGCTGAAAGTTAAGTGGTAATTCTAGGCCTATTGGTTTCGAAGTAAGTGTTTTTCTATTGTTTTCTCTGGTTGAGTCTGAGTGATTCCTAATGTATAGTCTCTAGTAATTATGTTTTACCCTTATACATCAGTTATTTAAGAATGTATGAGTACATTAGTAATTTAAGAATTTATGATTTCATCCTAGCAATTAATTTATCCTATATGAAATTAGTTATAAGTTCATCCTATCTACTTCACTCCAATTTTACCCCATTAAGGGTGGTTTTGGTAAAGGTATGTAACCTATGACACCCCTAATGAAGTGAGGAATCCAACGAGCTAAAGTAGATCAAAATCGGAAAAGCCGTTAAGAAGTTATGATGGAACATACATACATACATACTTACCCAGGTACTGAAAACATAACACGCATTTTTTTCAGTCGTGTAATACAACAGCTGTGGTACGAAATCAGCTGTTTAGGTAAAACCACAAAATTCAATTATTGTATATTTTAAATAATCACGATATGCAGGTGTCTCGCTGACGTGATAGAAGCGAATTCCCAAATGTGTTTATCTTTGTCTTTAACTTCTTTTAAAATTTGTATTTCGTCAACATAATTAGCATTAAACACTGCATAATACGAAAACAAACACTGATTGACGTCAAAATATTTTCTATTTTCCAAAGATTTTAAAAATTAAAATGCTAATTCATGAGTTTTTTAACGCTGATTATGATGGTGAAATTGGTTTTTCAAAAATACTTCACAGAAAAAGGTGTGAATGTTTAAAAGTTTTAAATGGCTGGCTTTTTGAAACGAACGGATTTTGCTGGTTAACGAACTTGTTCAAGCTATTCCGATTTTTGTGCTAAATTTGAAACGAACCCCAATTGTGAATGTGAGCATGCTAAAATACACACACACACACACACACACACACACACACACACACACACATTATCGACCTCCAAAAGTGATTTAGAAGTCAGGATCGGTGCTCATTTGAAGTCTTATCGTGATGGCTGCTCTAATAGTTCATTTTCCAACGAAAATTAGCTCAAACTAATTTATTCATCACAGAAAGAGTTAAAATGTGTATAAATTATAATTTTTAAGTTCAAATTTTATTACAAATACAAACCAAAAACCAGAATAAGATTAATATAGCCTACATTTTAATCCTTTAATTTCTTTAGGAAGTATAAGTCCAGTGATTAAAAAAAAATCCACATTATTTTAATGAGATCTTTACGTTTACTTGTATATTAATTCTAAAAAGGTGTTTTTTAATTAGATAGGCTATCTGTCCTTCTATTTGCGTGTTTTAAATAGATTTTCACTGTTTATATTCACGAGTGTCAAAAATATGTTTGTATGTGTGCACGTGTGTATGCATGTATTGCATCAGATAATGATCCAGGTTAGGGATTTATTAACTATAAAATTTATCTACAAGGTTAGCTATGAATTAAGAAAAACATTGTGTAATTTAAAAGATTTTAACCTTACGCTGTGATATTTTCTATCTTATCTGAAACTATTTCAAAATTGACACATCGCTCTATTGAAAAACTTTCGAAGCTTTGTACTGTGATCAGATTATTCTCATAATGTTTGAAATGAAATATGTTCAAGTTTTTTTCTCAAAATGCAATGGCAGTAAAACTGTATTTGGGGGGGGCAGTTTGGGACTTACGTCAGTCTTGATAATTTTTACGTTAAAGCACTTTATTATGTGATCAATATTAACTATCCAAAATACTTAAGTGCGGAAACAATACTGTTAAAAAAATGGAAATAAAATTGACAAACCTAACCTAAAAAAGACTATCGTGCGAAAGTAAGTAACGTGTTTTTCATCGCAAAGACGTTTAATTAAATGTGAGTTTTAATAATGAAAAATATATAGCTTTTTTTAAAGAAAACTTTTAAGAATCTCAACTCGATTGTCGAGGTTTTTTAACTGGAAGCAGATACTCATCGGATACTCAATAAGATACTCAGACACAGACACACAGAGAAAGACACAGATACACAGACAAGGGCACATACACACAGAAAAAGTCACAGAAACAAAGGCACAGACACAGACACAGACAAAGACACAGACACAGACACACAGACACACACACACACACACACACACACACACACACACACACACACACACACACACACACACACACACACACACACACACACACACATACACACACACACAATCAAACAAACAAAAATGTATTATTCATATATAGGGATAGCTTTATCCCTATATATATATATATATATATATATATATATATATATATATATCGCTATACATCATCCCATCGTCTGCATTAGCCCAAGTGTGCACAATAGACAAACGTTAAAATATATATATAGCCTATATATATATATATATATATATATATATATATATATATATATATATATATATATATATATATATATTTTAGGCTAACTCTAAAGTCTAAAGTGAACCTGTAGTGATGGAATGAATGACATGAATGATGTAGCAAACGGTGCCTTAGGATACCAGGTGATCTCTCAAAAGTGCACTTTAGCCTAAACCATGAATGCAAACCTCTGTATAGCCATACCTATTGAAAAACTTTCGAAACTTCGTATTGTGATCACATTATTCTCATGTTTACAATGAAATGTGTTCAAGTTTTTTTCTCGAAGTGCAATGGCAGTAAAACTGTATTTGGGGGGAGTTTGGGACTTACGTCAGTCTTGATAATTTTTACATTAAAGCACTTTATTATGTGCCCAATATTAACTATCCAAAATACGTAAGTGCGGAAACAATACTGTTAAAAAAATGAAAATAAAATTGACAAACCTAACCTCAAAATGACTATCGCGCGATAGTAAGTAACGTGTCTTTCATCGCGAAAACGATTAATTAAATGTGTTTTAATAATGAAAAACATATAGCTTTTTTTAAAGAAAACGTTTAAGAATCTCAACTCGGTTGTGGAGTTATTTTAACTAGAAACGGTTATGTTGTGATAACGCGCATGAGCATCGTTGGCTAGATTGGCGTAATAATCGAGTGTAGTAAATCTAGCACGCTCCACGCAAAGAAAACAGCAATGACGTCACAAAATAGTTCCGTAAAAAAGGGTTAAAATCGTAAATTATATTAATAAATTTAATACTTTGCAGTTAAATATCTCTTAGCTCAATAATACAGTACATATTGATACATACAAATTGTTAAAATCAACACTTTATTATAAGTCCCAAAAACTCACAAATCCCTAAATTACCATTCATTGTTTCCTCATTGTGTAATGTAGGTAAACACCCAACTTTTTAATACTAATTTATTATATTGTAATTATGATTTTAACTACAGTTTCAAAATTTTGTTTAGGTAATACTGCATGTGATTTTATTTGAATGTTTAAAGTTTATTATATTTTTAGTGTTCACAAGGGTTTTTTCCAAATTATTTATTGGAAATAAAAATATAACTTATAAATTGATGTTAGGCCTTATTTGCAATGAGTAGCAAAAATTATGATATTAGTAGTTCAGATGAAGAATTAATAGAAGTACTTGAGTTATACAAGTATTAAAACTTTAATTTCACTTAATTATTTTTTTGTTGAAGAATTCAAAATTAAATTTAGATCCAGTAAAGAAGGCACTGTTTATGTTTTAAGTTTAATTTCAAAGTATCTGACCCACACTACTGCTAGGAATGTGTCATTTTCTCCAAAAATTAATATCCTACAAAAAACATATAGCACAGTATAAACAGCAACAATGTAACTATGGAAACAAAAAAAATAATCAATCAACATAACCTAAAAATTACAGTAGACGTTGATCTTATGTTTGAAAACAATAATTTTCCCTTAAAATTAATGAAATGTTAACTGAAGAGTAGGTAATCTTTGATTTAATATTTTCTAGAAACAGAATGCAAAGTTTAATTAACAATTATCCATGTTAAACTAGCATTTTCTATTAAAGCATGAAATAAGGTTTCTAAAAGCCATTTGCATGGCTTATACATGCATATTTTCTAAGAATATTGTATTTAAAAACATTTTAAATTTTACTTTTTTTACTGGGAACATTGAGTTAAAAAAATATTTTCTAAAAATTCGTAACTTTTTTTCTAAATTCTCTCAGATCGTACAGAAATTGAGACTGCAGAGGTTATATTTATTCTCCATCAGCTCATTCTATTGTCGATAATTTCCATTTTAAAGTGTTTATATTTACTATCTACTCTTGGTTTATTGAAGCAAATCTTATAATGTTAGATTCGATGAAAGGAATCAATAAAAAAAATCTGCCCAAAGGAAGAATGTAACGGAAATATGGAACGAACGAGCAAACGAATTTCGTCTCTATTTTGGTTTTTTCCTCCTTTTCGATAAAAGTACACGCTTATTATATGAAAACATTGTGTTGCTTTCGTTTCGGTATTTTTCCTTAGTTGAAGGACACGTGCACGTAGTAACCGTTTATAATACATTCGAAATTAATATAAACGTTTATAATAATTTTGTTAATATTGCTGGTTTTTAGCAACATAACCTAAAACTTATAGTCTATCAGCTGTTCAACGAAATCAGCTGATCATTACGAATTAATATTAAAACAACTGATTTTTTACTATAACTGTAGTAAATAATATCTAAGCTAGGTTCACGTATTTATTTATTTAAACAAAACAACATATTTGTAATCATATCTTCAAAATAATCATATATTCAACAAATATATCATTAACAAAAGCTTCGCTTCTGTCGGTAGCTCTCCGAGTTTCACACGCTGTTTTTACGCTGAAATAGTTTTTACTATCAAAGATACAGAATTGGTAGTTCCTGTTGTGAAAGTTTAGCAATAACTGTTAATGACTTTCAATAAAAAATTTATAAGCCGTCATTTAGTGCTGACGTAAATGTTGAAAACTTACATCGTACAGAAAATGTTTTAACACAACGGAAATGTACATCCAACACTGTGATATCTCTTAAGAATTACGGTATGTTGTCGAAAAAATACTACTGCAAAAAAAATCTGAAAATATATATATCAGTTTTTAGTTTACAAGAAGAATTTTTAATAATTTTGATGGATTTTTTGTATAAAAATCAAACTGGTCATTGTATAAATGTCAAATCAAAAATCTAGAATTTAAGTCTATTTTACATAAATGTTTGCGTAAGAAAACATCAATCCTGAGTATCTTTCCACTTTATGGTTTTGAGATTTAAGTCACAGCCATCTAAACGGATTCATTAACAGTAAATATATTCCTTGGATTTCAACGACCAGCTGTAGTCATGGAAAAAAACCTTATTTTGTTCTTGTACACTGTAAACCAAGAAAGTTACAGGAAGAAAATCATCCGAACTGTTGAAAGAGATGTTTGAAGATTTTACCGTGCTAGAAATATGGTTTATGCTTCCCAGTGGATTGCAACAGGATGTAACTATAATTCACATTTCGTTGGACACTACAACCGTTTCAAGAAATTTTTGGCAATCACAGAGAACCGAATTTTCATACTGTTCTTCACTCATTTGAAGTCTTTGTTTGGGGGGGGGATACTTAAGGAAAGCAACTATCGTGATTATCTACCAGCATAGTTCGACTAAGAGAAAAAATAATTACTTTGGACGAAGCACAATATTTGTTTTAGCTGTACAGTGGCTATTAACTCTGTGTAACAAAATGTCATCGCCTAAACATCGTAGGAACTGAGTTACATAACCTAGTTGCGCTTACTAACACCTGAACAACTAATGCCTATAATTTCCAGCCATAATTTCGAGTATAAATACAGCTCGAAAATCGTTCTTCGGCAGAACATCGACGAGGACCTACCTATTACAGAACAACTATACGTAGCCTACCAATACCCGGAACAACTACACAAGACACCACAATTTGCTCGGGAAGAAATAGGTGGAATCGGACCAACACCAAACAAGAAACGAATTTCTTTCACCATTCCGAACAAGAAAAGTGCCTCTCCAGCCCGCGGGCGATCTGGTAAACGCCCGAGCTTCTATTTCTCTATGAGAATACAATAAAACCGGAGATTATAAAGAAGACATTTTTCTAATGAAATGAAATACGTAACTCTGTCACTACTGTATTTTGTAAATAAATAAAATTTGTAATAAAGATATTCTTTCAGTATTGTTCATTTTGACGCATACTTTACGTGGCTTTTGTAAAAAATTTTCATAAAAACGTAAAGCTGGTAGTCTAACATTCAAAGTTTTTTTAAGCTTGTTTGAATTTCATTGTTAAAAACGTATTTACAAAAATAAAGCATTCAAAATTCAAATAACATTAGACAACTTAGGGAAAATCAAACTACAGCATTGAAAAAAAAATTCGTGATATGTGTATACATTTCACATTATAAAAAAGGTATAATTTTAATTATATATTCGGTTTCAAAGGAGAATTTCCTATTTATCTGATACCCCTACATGACCTATTTAGGTCAAAAATTCAAAAATTAGTCTTTTAAAAGCATTAAATTAAACGATATGTACAGTTCATGTGATATATTGGGACTTACCATTGAATACCCTGTACAGAGTTAAACCATAAACTCCAAAAAGTACGGGTTTTTCGTTTAAAAGTTCAAAAATCGTAAATCCTCCAATTCCAGCGGCGTATTCGGATTCAATGAATAATTCCCTTTAAATTTGATACCCCACTCGAAATAACCGGTAAATTTAAGGTGTAAAACCCCTTTGGAAATATTTATTCTCTTTAATTTTTTTTTATCCCCTGAATTTTTTTAACAAGAATTTCCTTAGGTTCTATTCGTATTCCTTGGGTAATCTTGTTTGAAAATGTCGTGACACAGAAGACGCAATTCGGAAATAGATCCTGAGCTTATGTGTATAGAATAAATTTCCATTTTGAGATATTTTAACGGTTTTAGAATTTTTGCTAATAAACACAACATATTCTCCGTCCTTGACTGCGAAGACAATAACAATCACTCGTACACGATTTCATACGTACATGATAATTTACTTTGTAACAATGTAACGATAAAAATAACTACTGTTTTATTTACCTTTGTTTAACATTTTATTGTTACATTGTTATATACTGCTTGGTTAAAAAAACACCTGACATAATGTATTTTGTTATATAATTTATATATCAATAATAAATTGTAATAAAGATATTTAACTTACAAATAACTGTTTTTTTAACGTAGTTTTATAATAAAATAATATTATCAATTTTCTTGAAAAGCTTGCTTTATTCAACAAGGTTATATAATGAAAATGGAGAAGATCTGATGATGGTTGAAAAACTTTATTAATTTTACCTTAACACATAACAAAACAAAAATTTTAAACCTAATGATGACTTTCTGACACCTCTACAGTTTATGAGCACTAAAATTAATACTTATGGTATTACTTACATAACATTTAAAAGATACACACAAATATATATATACAGTATAATAATTGTAATAACCCCTCAAAAAGTGATTTAAAAGTCAGTAACAGTGCTCATTTCAATGTCGTGGTCCCACGGGGGGGGGGGTTACAGACTAGCTGCACCTATTGAGAGGATTTATACGTCCCTACGGTACCCGAGTCTAACACACACTTACACTTACAACACTACACTTACGACTTTAACACTTTACACTCACATTTACATTTAGGGAGGCGATAATAGCCTCAGTGTGTTTTTCGCCTTAAAATTACAACAAAAAAATCAATGTCCTGGTTTGGATATTACTATAATGGCTGCTCCAGTAGCTCATTTTTCTAATGGAAAGTCGTTAGTAACTACTAGCTTAATATTAAACATTACATTGTTACTTTCAGAGTCCACAGCCGCCTGCAAAGTGGAGTGGCATCAGAAATGCTACAGAAGACGGGCCACCGTGCATGCAAAACAACTTGCTTGACTACAGAAACCGAAATGTCACTTTCGGGAACGAAGACTGCCTGTACCTCAACGTATTCACCCCAACGGTAAGTTTATTAGGATTATGACCTATTCTTCCCGTCAGTGGTCTATCCACTCACCTCATAAAGGCTAACGCGGTTTCGAAACTCTATCGTTTCATCTTCAGGCCGTTATACAAAATGTTAAATCCCTCTGTCGAGGTCGTCACAAAGTCAAACAAAACATTAAAACATACATCACAAACACTAAGCACAGTTACACATTTAAAATATTCATAATTAAATTCGGCTTGGCCAAGCTACACACGTGACTCGTACGTCGTTACATTCCGGACTGAACGTCGTGTAAGTTTATTGGTGAGAGCTCAGGAGTTATTAGTGAGAGGCAGCAAACTACAACCTTGCGATGACTTGGGGGCATATTACTCTGTCAAAGATATTTGTTAAATATTTGATGAAACTTTCACCATATATCATGTAGAAATATTTGCCAAAGTGCGTCAAAGGAAACATGTGGCATTTGTAAAATTTCTTTGATCAGCTGGGTTATTAATTTGATATATTTTGGGTTATGTTTACCCCCAAATTAAAGCACAGTAGCGTCTCGATTAACAGTGAAGTTATTGTGTTAACTGACATTTAACAGTCTTCCATAGTAGATAATTTGTAATAAATAATAAAAGTAACCTTCTAGACAAAACAAAACATTGCAACTGGACACGACTTGTTTGTAGCACAGGCGAAGGCAGCTGACACTAATTAATTGTTATCCTATGCAAATATCGATAATAGAAAAATAAACGATTCTATCATTTAGTGGAATGAGATAGTAACACTTCAAATAGTGTCAACAAATTCGGAAAGAGTGCATGAATGTTTCTGTTGTAAGGTAAACACTGTCACACTATTTACGATAATGTCATGCAGCATATAAGTCGATCACGTAACAGTCACGCAAGTATTCTTACTTGTCAAAACGTTACGGTCGGATAATTTATTGTATTAAAGACTTTCGTTTGTCAAAATTGTATGCATAATAATAAAACATTCTTTGCCATAAATATAGTTTAGCAAATTACTTTTATTGCTCACCGAAAATACATGTTGTATATTTCCCTTATCTGTCTATTCTGCCATCCGTCACACCAACTGTTCCAATCGAGACTCTACTGTGCTTATATTTCATTTCATAGCCCAAGATTGTGACAGCTGATTCATTGTAGATTTTAAAGTCTTCTTACATAGATCAGCTGTTCAGTTAATTAACCATGATAGTATAATGTAGAACCCAGTGAAGTGTAAGCAGTTTTCCTTGTACTGTGCATGGTAATGTTTGAAATTCAAATAAAAATATAATTTCTGTTTGAAGCTTAAAGAGTTGTATATCATTTTTTTCTGAAAGAACTATAGAATTCAGTGATGGTTCCAGTGAAATTCCAAAAAAAGTTTAAAGGTAGTTATTACCGTTGGAATATATATATATATATATATATATATATATATATATATATATATATATATATATATATTTTTTTTTTTGTGAAATAAAATAATTAACTTAGAGCCCCATTTAAAAATAAAATATTTTTTTGTAATTTTTTTCAAAATATACAAAAGTTTCCAAATTTATTTAAAACAGTATACACAAACATATGTTTGTTTTATAAGTTTTAGTGTTTAAAACGTAAAAAGACTCTGAGTAACAATTTTTGAAAATTGCCAAGTAACATTTAGCTGTGTAAAACAGTATGTAAACTGAAACAAATACACATATTTTTTATACTTTCTTGAAGAAAAAGAACCACTGTTTAATAAAATATATCATAAATAACAATTTTCACTTTAAAAAAAATTACAAAAATGGAAATTTCGAAAAAGAGTTTATTTTACGCAGGGTTACAACATAACCCTAAAATTCTTTAGTTTAGCCGTTAAGTCACTTTTATCACATATATTTAAATAAAAAGAATTTTTAATTTCACAATCTCTATTTGTTATTGTCTAATAAGAAATATTTACACAATTACAAACACTAAACAACAACAAAAACAACACAAATATCAAAATTATGATGAGAAATAACATACACTTTCGTGCACGGCACACAATGGCGGACTGATGCTTACTCGGACGAAAAATGACCTTTTCAGGATAAAAAAAAGGCTTGGCCTTTCGGTTTAGCCTATGACCAATATATCACTTTGTAGTGGAACTTTCACACTACAATTGTGAAGAAAATAGTTGATCTATGACAAGAAACATACTAGAAATCGAGGAGTTCTTGGACCTCTGTAATTTCATCGTTTCTTACTTCGTTTGTAGACCACAGTTTGAAAAATCACAGATACAGAACTATATTTTGTAGGTAAAATATTCAACAGATGAATTAAAGAGAAAGGATCAATCTTTCAAACGATACCAACCACAATTCTATTTAAAATTATTTACTAGATCAAATATTAGTTTGAAAACAGGCAATATGGCGGACGCCTAGAAGCAAAGGCGAGTATTAGAAATTAGTGTGTTTACTTATGAATTTATTGTAACAATTTATATATAAATTTCATAAATCTAAAACATGCTAAATAAAGCTTAGAATCTCTACTTTCTAATGGTATTTATTTTATTAAGATTGCAACAGGATAAATGTGTTAAATTAACGGTGTTTTCAAACGACTTTTAAGTCGTTCGTCACTTAGAGGTAGGATTTTAAACGACTTATAAGTCATTCATCGCTTCTAGGGTTAAAGTACAAAATACCGAAACTTATAAATGTTTTTGCTGTTTATTGCAATTTTATAATCGTATTACTTTTCAAATTTTTTACAAAACGCAAATACTGCAAGCATTACGAATAAAATGAATGATCATTGATTAAATTCGGTTCAGTAATTTAGGCTGTAAGAGCGATAATGTTTCAAATCTTAATATTTAAAAACATTTCTATCTGTTTTTTTAATTTAATAATAATTACTAACATAATTTTTTTACCTTTTGAACACTTTTATAGTAAGAAGCACATACTATAACATTGACGATGAAATGAGTACAGTTCATCTAATTTGGATAAGTAGTTTGGACTGTAAAACGCAAGTGTTTATGTTTTACAATTTTATTGTTATTTTTTTTTTTGAAATTTTACAAGCGTAAATTTATTTTTTAGATTTTATATGCTAAAGCATGTACCTTGCGTATATATATATAGTATATATATATATATATATATAGGGGAGAGCGGGGCAATACCGTGCACTTAAGCGTTATTATTTTTTATTTTTAATTTGGTAGCGTCAAAAACGATGAAAACCATCTCGTTTTGTAAAGAAACTAATTTTATGCAAATTCTTGACTTCATATTTGAAATACTAAACCAATTTCGAGAGTTAAACCCATTTTACGAAAACTTTACATTGCACGGTATTGCCCCAAGGGCTGGGGTAATACCGTGCACTATACGGAGCAATACCGTGCAACAATGTTAACGGCAAAGTTTGAGTGAAAATAAAACAAATACTCAAAATTTAGTAACAAATTTTATTTTAACATTGAAATAAGTAATATGTAATTTTAATTAAAATACGTTAGGACATTTCCTATCAATGATATCAAATGTCGGAACAATTTTTGGCAAATGTCAGAACAAATTTTAATAATAATTCAAATATTTTAAATTAATGAACAATTTTCAAAACAGAAAAATGTAATATATAGTTAATTAGCATATAAAATTTTAAAAAATATTCATAAGTCCTCTTCTTGATGGAAATTAATAAACACTAAATTGTCATTTATTTCAGTTCAGAGTGGCTTTTATGTGATTGAGTCTACTTTGATTGACAAAAGTCACAAATGAAATTTTCAGCTGTATCGCGCCCTCTACACTCTGAATGCACCCAACCACTGCAAAACACACATCTAAACCACATTTCTTTGTTTTTTCCAAACTAACCACAAAATAAGCAATCCGAATCTTGATCACCAGGTGTTATTTTAACTGGAGTTCCTCTGAAATCAGCAGACTCGATGTCGTCCATCTCATCATCATTGCAGAGATTAGAGGGGTCCAAATCGTCGTCTGATGAAGATTCAAAACATATGTTTCGGCGACACTTTTTTTTGTCAAGTGGAGGTATTATCTTCGATACAAACTTTCTATATTTGCTCTTTCCTTTAGGTTGGAACTTTGATTTCCTAAATTTGTTGCACTGAATTGTTCCCCTATCTGTTTTATTTTTAATTTTGCTTGTTTGATTGCTGCAGCCTTCTTTAAAATTTTTTTGTTTGGGGTCAACGTAAAACTGATGATGCTGTTGCCGGGCATTTTTCTTTCATTTCAGAGGGCCCGGTAATGGTGTAATTTCCTCGAATTGCAGACCAACTGTAGACTGAGCTTCTAAGTGCTCGTCATCATCGTCATCAGTGGCTGTTCGCGAAGAACAAGGCCTGACTAGATTAGTATTTTCATCATTTTGGAGCCATCATCTTCAACAACCGGTAGATCTAAAGTTATCTCTTCTTCCGAGTGTAAAAATACGTAGTCGTCAACACTAAATTTTGCAGGATCTAGAGGAAAGATTCCTGTTTTGCTGAATCTGTGGCATTCCATTTGCACTCACATCATGAATGGCACAGTTCATCTCATGTTCGCTCCATCCTTTGCCCCTCTCTGTTGTTCTTATTCTTTTCACACCATTGTTAGAAATTAAAAAGTACATAATCTCCAGAATTAAATTATGTTATTAGATCTATAGTTAAAGTATTGGCCTCTCACTCATTCACAATTCATTCATGTTCGCTATAAAACACACAAATATAAGCTACCAATATAATGAAATATGTAAATAAATAAAGTTATAACAAGTAAATACCATGTGGGGCAATATCGTTCAACACGGGGCAATACCGTGCACCTTGAGCGGCATTGCCCCCTGACGACATATCACCACATTTTCAATCCTAACCTAAAAATAAAGAAAGTTAAGTACCAGTATTTAATGTAAAAATAGCTGAAGAAATGCTCTATTCAAAGCAATTAGTTTCAATAAAATCATTAATAACGTATTTCATTTACCTCAGTTCTAATACGTCGTTGTTATTATAAGAAAAGTTGATATAATAACAAAAACACCCGTCACAAATACGTATGTAAAGCTATAAGCTCTCCGACTGTCCTGATCTGTTACGAATTCTTCCAGCTATACAGCAGCACTTCCCAGCGCTCATTACGCCCTCTACGGTATTTAAAAACTTGGTGCACGGTATTGCCCCGCTGCACGGTATTGCCCCGCTCTCCCCTATATATATATATATATATATATATATATATATAGACATAATATATAGAGCAAAACATCATTAATGAAAACCAGTTTAGTAGTTTAGGCTGTAGACACTTGAACCTTAAAGAAGGAGAACAAGAATCACGTAAAAATTGTTTTTTTTTACTCTTTGGCAATAGACCTACTGGTTTTCTAATTACTCTTATTTCTTAACAATATTATCATTCCTTAAGGAAATAGTTGTTCTAACGTTATAGACGTTTTGGTTTTTAAGTTATGAATAACTGAACACATCTAAACATCACCTCCCGTATTTGCGTCACACTGAGGCAGTTTGGGTGACTTGGCGGGGCGGAACGCTGCACATTACTTGATAAAAAGCTCGATTATTATGGTGGTAGTATGCGTTTTCAATCCCATAATTTGAAAACAGTACTTTTCACATGAATACGTAGCTGTACCCTGCACACACAAACACAAACACACACACACACACACACACACACACACATATATATATATATATATATATATATATATATATATATAATTTATATAATTTGCAAATTTTACTACTTTTTTATTAATAAATATATTTTACCACTGAAAAAAATCATAAGGTTTTAAAACAAACAAGGTTATACTTGTTTGTTTTTACAATGATGATATATGAACAAAGCATGTGTTTAACAAAGCATGTTTAACAAAGCATGTGTTGATCAGCTGTTCTTTTTTTTTAATGAATATATAACCCACCACTACTGTTTGAAGACGTTTACATTTTAAGCAACTTTAAATCAACTTTAAGCAAACTTTAAGTCAGAATTTGTCTTGTTTTACATTTTTTCAGGGTAAGGGAAAGCTTCAACTTGTTACGGGCATTCTGCATATCACGTGAGGGTACGTTGGCTAGTTCACTAGGGACATTCGTACAAAAACATTATTCCATAACATGAAAAAAATTATAGGACTTTATATTTTGTAATATTTAACAATTCAAAAAGATAAAATTACAAATTTTACGTTTTTTGCGGGATAGTGGAATATTTGGGCTTCAAATTCATTTCTTAGTTCTTGATTAATCTGATTATTCAAAAATTAAGAAATAATTCCTAAAGAAGTTCTCTATAAATAAAGCGTATTTTTGAAATATCAGTCATTTTTTTTTTAAATATGATGTTGAAAAGTATGGTTTTATGTGTTTCTTTAAAACTGTAGCAAAAAAAGTTTTATAATGGTACATCATTCATCCCAATCAGCTGAAAAATAACGGCGTAATAAAATAAAGGTCGGAAATAAAATTGCTGAGAGAATTATTACTTAAGGTTGTAGCAATTTAAAATAAACAGAATTTCGGTTTGGACTAAACAAAAAAAAAACTGTGACTGTAATTGTTTGTTTTAGTTTAGCAATGTTTCTTGAACCGGAATTTTCGAGGAGATACGTTTAAGTGCTTAATGTTATGAGGTTATTTACTCGACTTATTTATAAATAGTATATTTATGATGGAAATCTTAGGTAATTCTTTAGCATCAGTCAGTTTGGTTTAAATTTGTAGTTATCAAAAAGCGCCCAACTGCCAGTAATAGCGTACAGTTTCGGCGGTGGGTCCTTTCTCGGTTCTGCAACAAACCGGAACAACAATTGAATGCAACAACAATTGAACCGGAATTGTTGAGGAGATGTGTTTGAGCGCTTATTGTTATGAGATAATAACCTCATTACTCGACTTATTTTTAAAATGGATATCTTAGGTAATTATTTCTTATCACTTTGGTTTAATTTTGCAGTTATCGAAAAGCGCCCAACTGCCAGTAATGGTGTACATTTTTGGCGGTGGTTATTTTGCCGGTTCTGCAGCAAGCAGCCTCTACGGCCCGGATTACCTATTGGACAAAGACATCGTTCTAGTAGTCATCTCCTACAGAGTAGGAGTACTGGGTAAGAACTCTTACAGTCTGACGGGGTTAACCAAGTTACTTTTACTGGTTTATGAGGACCGCGTAATCTATTACTGTAGACTTCGAATACCAGATTTCTAAGGAATATCTTTTATATTACAGTGTATGAAGTACTTAAGTTTTTGACTGACATTAAATAAGAACTTTAGTTTTATTCTAAATAATATAATAAGGGAAACCCTTAAATTGACATAATTTACTAAGTAAAAATAATTATTTTCTTTCGGCATATTATTTATAAAATGAATATATGGTTCTAAAATTTAATAAAAAGAGAAAAAATAAGTAAGTGGATGAAATAACTTTCGTATTATAAATAATTTAATAATTAATAATTATTTATATGTATATAAAAATAATTATGTCCTTTTCTATCTTAAGAAGAAAATAGACTTAATAATGAAATAGTTCTTTATATTATAAATAATGTAATAATTAATAAATATTAAAATAATTTACTGATTTCAGAAAAAGCCTGAAATAGCTTAATCCTCGTTTAAACTAAGAGTAATGGGAAGGCTGAAATCCTAAGCTAGTCCTACCTAGGTTTGAGAGAGTATGCACTTTTATGCACTTGGAGTACCATGTAAACTGCTTTAAAAGCTAGGACTAATGAGAAGGCAGAGAGCATTATGCTGAAATTAACAAAAATCGATTTTCTCAAAATCATCTAAAATACAACAAAATTATTTTTTTATACAAAATGGCGAGTTTAAAAAAAACTGTCACAAAAGATATTTATTTATAAAATTATTTAAATATAAATGTTTGAATTTAAAACAGGAGCCCCATGCCAATACACATTTGTATCACTTAATAGAACCACTAATTTCGACCATTTCTCGAAACTAAATAAGGAATGCTTTTTATTTTTCAATTTGCATTTGATACTATTAGAATTGTTAGCAATATTTCGGTTTCGTTTCAGGATTTTTAAGTACCGAAGACGATGCCTTGCCCGGAAACTACGGCCTGAAGGACCAGACAGAGGCGCTGAAATGGGTACAACTTAACATCTTCGTTTTTGGCGGGAACAGGAAGTCCGTCACCCTTTTCGGTAACAGCGCAGGAGCCGGCAGTGTGCACCTGCATATGATGTCTCCGTTAAGTAAAGGTAATATTAAACTGTGCATAAAAACAAAGTACTTACACATAATAAAGTAAAAACTAACAAAAAATGAATACTTTATATTTATATAATTTAATTGTGTGTTTGTTGTCGCTTTCCTCAAAACGTAATGCAGAAAAGTACATACATTTTATTTTTAGGTATTTTTTATCGAGAATGAATGAATATAAAAAAGTTTAACGTTAATTCACCATAACGTTAAGCATTCCTTAGCAAAACTGTAGAATATTGATGTTAAGTGCTGAACTGTTAGCAAAAAGTTAACTCCTGTACGAAACCTATTTGAAATATCTTACTTATGCTTGTTAGAAAATAAGCAAATCCAATTAAATTGCTATTTAAAATGAATGTTTGAATAAATGTTTGACAAATAAATAATCTGAAATGCTACAACTTTTCATTGAAAATCTGTTGATACTCTTTGCGTCCCTTCTGTCCTTAATGGATTTTGTCAAAGTAAAGACATCCACTATCCCTGATGACTTTTGTACCTTTACATTGTAAAAAAAGCATATTTTAAAACAAATCGTCTGCAGGTTAAGGGATTCTGTAGCCCGTGCTGGTCAAAGGACCTAGACCTATTATGCAACTAAGACCTCGAATTATAGTTCAATAGACTGGTATCCTAAATCAGTCCACTGACTCACTTGTTCTGCTGAGAGTCATCACTGTTCTGAAAGCAAACACCCTTTTCCTTTTTCAAGATACACCCAAGGTGTGCATTCCAGATTAATTTGGTGTCCTACACCAAGCCTAGATCTGGCTACACTTCGTTCGCATCTGGGATTGTTTCCCTAAAGAGATTAAGTTCAACTTAAAAACTTGAGGTGATTCTTTCCCTCTTTTCTTTTTATATACTTGTTTTAATGTAATAATTAATGTTATATTCTTATAACATTTAAATATATTGTTTATCAATTCGTTTAAACAAATTATACATTAATTTAATCTTCATCATAAAAAATTTAATAATTCCATTGTTTTATTTTAAGCATAATTGTACAACATTGAAAGACACATTACAAACTTACCGTTACAGGATTGTTCCATGCCGGAATCTCCCAAAGCGGTTCTGCACTGTGCCAGTGGGTTACGTATCCTCCAGGGAACAACCGGAACACTGCGCTTAGAGTTGCCAGACATTTTGGGTGTCCTACTGCCGACACTGAAGCTTTAGCTCGGTGCCTAAGATTTGTCCCCGCTAAGAACCTTACAAGACTGGTAAACGATTTTTCGGTAAGTGTGTTCAACATGAACTATAGATTAGGATGCGCAGTAGAGTAGGTGGTCGTAATATTACAACATGGATAATTGTTAATATGTACACGGCTTCAATGGTTTCTAGCGCTTGCCATGCATTATACATTTCTATGAGAGAAGTCAGATTATTACTGATTATACTGAAATACGATTTTCAAAAAAAGTTCATAACAAAACGTTATGAAATTTAGAGTTTAAATGACCTCGATTTTGAAATGAATAAGCATATTTCGCTGAGTTAAGTTAAGAAACAAAATAAATTTGTATGCGAAAATTTTGAATGTAATTGGTAGCACTATAATACTAATATATCTGTAGACATAAGAAAACACACACACACACACACACACACACATACACACACACACACACACACACACACACACACACACACACACACACACACACACACACACACACACACACATACACACACACACACACACACACACACACATATATATATATATATATATATATATATATATATATATATATAAGTTATAAAGTATGTATATTTACTTTTGTAAAATATAAAAACATAAGGTGTAATATTTGTAAGGGAGGAATTAAGACACGTTGTTGTGCTGAAGGGAGTGAGCAATGTACGCTTGAACAGCTGTTTTTCATTCCGTAACACAGTTCCTTGAATAATACAATTAATTTCAACTGAGGCTATGTTTATTGTCATAAATGTTATCTTATGTTTACTATATATCATTATTTATTTATTTTAATTGTTAATGTTCAAATATATATGAGTGTGAATAGAAGCATTTGAACAACTGTACTGATTAATGTAATTAGTTGTGTTTATATTGACAACATGTTTGATAGTAATTGCACTGAATATGCATAATCAACGTTATGAACTGTGTAGGACTAAACACTTCGATTGTAAACAATTCAGATGATTGCATACGGAATTTGATTATTTAGAGATAGGATGTGGAAGCTAAAACGGCTGTAGGCAGAACAATCTATTGTTTTATATGTAGCACTAATTTAAATTGATTTTTTTAAACTCAAAAAATCGATTATTATTAAGCTTATACTAGTTAATTATTATAAGCTACTTGAAAAATTCTAAGGAATTCATCATACTCTTTAAGATTAATATCAACTTTATATGCTAATTGATTAACGAAACTTGCGTGAAGTATAAAACTAATTGTTTATAAAATATATTAAAATTAAAATTATGTAATACTTATAGGTTTATGATATAGATCCAAGTCTCTTGTTTCTACCTACAGTGGAAAGCAATAGTTCTAAAGAATCTTTTCTCAGACAAGATCCCTGGACAATCACCACGCACCATCCTTGGATATCCGGCTTTCTGTCCCATGAAGGTTCCATGTGGGTTTCAAGTAAGATACTCATAAGATTTTTTAACTTATAATTTTTAATTTCTATCCTATTTCATGTTTCTACGATGGATCCAAGGGCGTTTTCTTTAAGGAAAATCAATAAACAAAAGAAAAATACACTCATTTGGTTTTAATGGTCAATGAGAGTTCCATGAGCACTTCAGGTGAGTTTATTTTCTTTCCAAATGAAATGCCACCCGTCTTATAACACTTTCATAGAAGTATTTAAGGAAAATGTTACAGTAATTGAGATAACACAGTAGTACAAATGTGTAAACGTTTTCTTGTTAGCCTTTTTCGTGCTACTTAAAAATAGATAAGTAACTCCAAATTGAATCGTTGCCACATTTTGCAGCACATGTTACACTATCAGTTTTTGTACTACAGTTCCTCATAAAGTCTAATGCACTGCATAAAGTTTGTACGCAAAGGCTAAACGCTTGTCTGTCCGTCCGTCAGTTTGTCGGTAAATCTCCTACACGTAAACAATGGAGATCACTTCAAACATTATACAATTTCGTGAAAATGGCTTTTGTAGCAGCCAGAAGCTAGAATAAGTATAGACATTGACGATAAAAAATATTTAGGAATGTTTAAGGAGTAAAATCGTAAAAGAAATCTTTTCATCAGTGATACTGGTTCCGAATATATAGTTTTGTACATACAGAGCAGCTAGATATCTTCAACAATTCAAGTCTTCATGCTCCCCCTTTTAGTTTTGACAGATTAGGTTAGAAAAATCTTTAAAAAGTTCTTAACCTAGTTTGAACCATACAAAAAAATTTTTTCATTATTTTACAATATTTTGTTTTTATAGACTTCAAGAAAAGTGTCTTTTGAAAAATTCACTTATAAATTTAGAAGGTTTTTTACACCACTCGACCTTTTTTGCAGTGTGGAAAAAGTAAACAGAATATGTTTTAAAAATCATTTTTATGTTTGGGCATGAAATGCGTTTGAAAAAGAGCTCTTAAACCATACGCTACAAGCAGAAGTGCAGAAAATACGGAAGTCAGCTGATCCGTTCTAGTTAATATATAGTTTATATTTGAAACAAAACGCGCCTATTGACTTTCAGTACGTAGGATATTTAAAACGCATGTGTTTGGCCATTTTATTTAACATCAAAAATGGTGTTCCGTTGAAGTAAATTGAATTCTAAAATGAAAGACTGGATAAAAAAGATCGTTATCAATTAATTTCACAATAAATATTTCAAAAGAATGATTTTTTCTTAAGCGGAAAATTAACCATTTGTTTTTGACAAAACTAATGCTGTAAAACGTAATTGTAATCCAAAGTTTGGAAGTTCAGAAAGGATTTATATTCTTTTCACCAGAGGATCTATTTACTAAATTTAGACTGTATAGTTTTAGGTCAGTGTATATTTATAATGAAATAGTATAACATATGTGAGAACAATAGTAACATTTTTAAAATTCAAGAATAAAGGATACAACATGAGATTCTAATCCATATTTCTTAATGGTAATGTATGGTTAAATCGCATACAAGCACAACAAAATTATTGTAATTTATGTATGTTTCTTTACAACACTTACTAGCTCAAAATAATTTATAGAACCGTTGCAAACATCTGTTTCTTTTCAAAAGATAGCTTGAACTTAAAAGACATTTCTTACAAAGAATCGGATTTAAAATTTTCTAAGATTTTAATTACTGATTTAATTTTTGGATTATTAATTTTTAAAATAAAATTTGGCCTTCAAAATAAACATTTATTAACAAAATATATTTGATGAATGGATTATCCGTATGTTAGTTTTTTGGGAAATGTAATTTGCACTGAATTTTAAAATTTCTGTTCAGGTTTAACAAGAGGAGGGGCTGAAGGATTGGCCAGGGTTGCTATGTTGAACGATAACTACCAGGAACGCTTGCCAGCAACCATTTTAGTAAATAATCATGCCAAGGATCCAGAGGCCATTGCGGAGAAAGTGAAGAAGTTTTATTTTGGAAATGGTCCGATCAGCAAGACCAAGCTGCAACAGTTAATAAACGTATGCTCTGTTAAATTTAATTTTAAAAGATCACAGGGTCACTGATTAGTTCTTCGTTTTACATAAGAACAAAGCAGACATTAACTAATTTAACCTACAATTAAAAAGATAAAACAAATCCATGAGAGCTCAAAAATTTATTTTTAAAACGTTCGGCTTAAGGTTATGGAAAAACGTAAAACTAGCTTTACAGACTTAAAGAATTTTCTTCCAATTTACTTTCAAATCGTATATTTCCCCCTGTAAAAGTTTATACACTGATTTGCAAGAAGAAGTTTTCTGTAAACTGATCAAAGTTTAATTTGCCAATTTTATCAATAACATAATATAATGTGTGTTTTCGTATAACACTCATAGATTATAACACTGCCCATTTTATTTTGTGTTTTAATATTTTATGTAAAACCTGATTAAAAATAAATCCGTATATCTTTGAAGCGCTTTTTGGTTCGTAATGTGCTTAACACTTTGTCATGTAAAAACAATATCTAGATAATTGAATCACATTTCTTGTTAAATAATGCGAAATTGTGTGCACAAAGTAAACAGATATCAAGGTAAAAAAACTCTCTTTTGGGCTTGGAAAAATATTATAGGGCCTATGTAATAATTCTTGTTTTATTTTTGTATTTTAAGGCGAATTCACATTAAGGCTATTATCGCCTCCCTAAATGTAAGTGTGAGTGTAAAGTGTGTTGTTTTGTATGTGTTTCCGTATCGATGTACTTGTTTCTGTTTTCAAGTTCTCTTAAATAAAGTGGTTTTACACCTGCGCTTTAGTGCCAATTGATGGTGACCAAATTAATTGACAAATTAAATTTAAATTTGGAAACTTAGTCTGGTTCATGTCTATCCATATCGGGCGGAAGCAGTTGAAGGGAGCTTTAGACGGCTTTAGCACACCCACCATACCTCTAGCTCATATTAGCCGCCTCGGTGGTCTAGTGGATAGCGTACTAGGCTTTCATCCCGAGGATCCGGGTTCGATTCCCGGAGAGGGCTTGGCATTTTCATACGCTATAAATCATCCCACCGTCTGCATTAGCTCAAGTGTGCACAATAGTCGGACGTTAAACACCAAAAAAAAAAAAAAAAAAAAAAAAAAAAAATTAGCTCATATATTACTTTCACTCATCTACTAAACACACACACACACACACACACACACACACACACACACACACACACACACACACACACACACACACACACATACAGATACAGACACACAGACAAAAATACAGACAGGCATACAGACACAGACTTTTTTTTATTTTAAGGCAAAAAACGCATTGAGGCTATTATCGCCTCCCTAAATGTAAGTGTGAGTGTAAAGTGTTAAAGTCGTAAGTGTAAGTGTAAGTGTATTAGACGCGGGTACCGCGAGGAACGTCTAAATCCTCTCAATAGGTGTAACTCATCTGCACCCCTCTGCGGGGCTTATGCACTAAAAATGTCAAAATCAAATTATTCACGTCATCTTACTTTATGTTATATTGGGTGTTTCTGACGTAATTATTGAAGAAACAAGTAGGAAAACTATGAAATACGTATTACATTTTCCACTTTTTTTGAAGTATTTAGAAGCAATAAGAAACATTATATGATCAAAGATCTACAATAAATCGAAAAATTACAACACAATTTTAATAAACAATGGGAAATATGAATCACAAATTGCTGTGAACAAGAACGGTATCAGAAGAAATAACACAAATTAAACAAACGCCTGATATTATCCGAACGCAACCGCGGACGTACTTGTAATGCGGCATGCGTTACTCGTTAAACTATTGGTAATATCGTATATGGTAAAACAATATCTCCTAGGTAATTAATACCTAGCTGATTTAAATGGAAAAACAGTGAAGAGTTTGTAAATTATACTATCAAAATTATAACCTGTACGAAGGTTCAAATCTCATTTTTTATCTTGACTGTTTTTATGTGCATATTCCTTGTCATACTTAGTCTAACTGTGACATAAATTAAAGACTTTAAACCATATATATATATATATATATATATATATATATATATATATATATATATATATATATATATATATATATATATATAAAACCATAAATATATATATATACTCTATAATTTAATAATTGTAATTTATATAGGCTATTACAATCTAGAATCAAAGTACTGTATACTGAAAAATCTAAACGGTTTACACCATAATTAATTTTGTCATTTTATTTTATTGAAGTAACTTCATATTACTGTGATGTTTTCTTGATTTGGTTTTATGTGTTGCAGATGTATTCCGACTCTTGGTTTACTTACTGTTCGATAGAGGCAGTTCGGAGGCACAAAGGACCGGTTTACCAATACTATATGTCTTACAAAGGAAACAAGACGGTAGCTTTCCTTTTTGGAAACGGTGAAGATGACCTTGGTAATTTTAATTTTGCTACAATTAGGCTCTAAGTTGTAATTTTAGGGTATCCGTTTGCTTGACCAACAAGTTTGATTGTTTTGTAACGTTTTCATTCCTCAACAGAAAGAAATATTAGTATCACTTAAAAAAGTAATTTAACAATATATAATTATTAAACGTGAAAGTTTTACGCTATTGTTCTTAATTGTAACGTAAGCTTACAAAACTATAATTAATTCAATGTTTCAGGTGTATGCCACGAAGACGAGCTGATCTCTCTCTCTCTCTCTCTCTCTCTCTCTCTCTCTCTCTCTCTATATATATATATATATATATATATATATATATATATATATATATATATAAAAATTTGGTTTTGAGGTTAATTGTTTATAACTTTTTTTATTAAAATAGAGATATATAAATGTTCTAAAATTTCTGTAGAACATCACCTTACAGTCTTTTCATTTTACGGTTAATGATATAGTTGTCTGATTACAATAATATTGGTCTTCCTGTTTTCACTGTTGACTATTTAATTATCTTCCGTCGAGCGTTGCGAATCAAATTCGATCTCACTTAATACTTCTCAAAAATGTATCTAGTCTCTCTGTGATGGTTCTAACTTTACTAAAATTTGATGCCCTAAATACTTAATTGTTAATTAAATTTTTCTCGTTTGGTTTATTCTTTTCTACATTCTACGTTTTTATTGGTTGTACGTTAATTTTTAATTGAATGTGAAAGTTTTACGCTATTGTTTTTAATTGTATATGCAACGTAAGCTTAAAAAACTATAATTCAATGTTTCAGGTGTATGCCACGTAGACGAGCTGATCTATTTGTTCCCACTGAATGATTATTTTCCAAACAGAACGAACACACAACAAGACACAACGTTTTCGAAGAATTTGGTCACTCTATGGACAAACTTCGCACGGTACAGGTAAGCCAGAATTTTTGTATTAAAACAAGACTTTATAGCTTTTTTTAATTACAAGTTTGTTTTTAAAAATATAATTTATGTTTACTACAATATATAGTGTATATATTAGTTGAGTCAATTAGTTGAAACTGTCCAAGAAGGGAAGATGAAAATTGTGAAAACATTTGATTTAATGTGAATTTGCAGTTTACGTTTTAAGTTTTGACTTTGTACACTATTTTTGAAATATAAACATTAAAAATGCAAATAATGCCACAATTTAAAAATGATAATAATTTATAATATATAAACATATTCTAATATTCAGTAAAACAATTAACAAGGAGATATACGAATAGCTACAAAATAATAGATCAAAGAACGGTAAACCTCGCAGTATATACCTAATTAATTTCCTGGCCTCCGCACTGGGGTAACACTCTCACATACCAACTTTATTGAAAATTGTGTACTCTTTCTTTATGAAGCGGTGAAAGTTATGACAGGAGAAGCCGTTCAATTAATATTACAGGATATAGTTACTAACTTGATTTAGTCATTGTTAAATCAATGCCCACCATCTTGGAACGTAAGTGAATAAAAAAAAAATACACGTGGTACTTTGAGTAGAGCCGACAGAAGTGAAAATTGGTATAGGTCATTAAATAATTTAACCACACAAATTTTAAAAAATACACATTTTAAAATTAACCAGGACAATAAACACAACCTCAATTGAAAAAAATCTGTTGTGCGAAATCAGCTGTTTCGAAGTAGTCACTTCAAGTCTAAATATACGAGTATCGTATGTATGTATACTTTTTTATACATAAAAGAACATATATATATATATGCTGTGAGGTGTACGATACGGAATCAAGCGTGACGCGAAAACAAATGTTTATACCCATGTTTTGTCAACCGCGACCATATAAATTTTCACTTAAAAAGAACCTTACACATACGTTGTTTGGGCTTTACGGAAGGTATATTCGTACCAAATTTCGAATAATGAGTCAATGCGTCAACCGATCGGTCGAGTTGAATTTGAGAACACGCTTCGTACGGTCAATATAAATATTTAAAAATATCGTCGAATATACACCAAAAATCGAATACATGCAAGTTTAAAATTGACAATGCAAATAATACCATGTACAGATGTCAAATGTACATAGAAATGGTCAAGACTGGAAATAAGGCTAGTTGAAAATATATAACAATAACCATGTACAAAAACGACATCATATATAAATGTCTCCCGCAGGGGGCTGCAAACTAGCTGCATCTATTGAGAGGATTTAGACGTCCCTCGCGGTACCCGAGTCTAACACACACTTACACTTACAATACTAGTGCTTTTCGCCTTTAATATATATATATATATATATATATATATATATATATATATATATATTCTATCTTATTAACAGATAGAATATTATGCGCAGTAGTTAACTGAGTTGATGACGACGAGGTGATCTAGATTACGTCTGTGCTTCACCTCATATAATACAGGCTATATGTACACACACACACACACACACACACACACACACACACACACACACACAAATATGTAATAAAAAATATAAAAAAAGATGTAAATGTAGTCATACAATTATACAAACACAACCAGATATAAATCTCAGTCTGATCTATATTACTTGAAAATAATTATAAACACAAATATAGGGTGTGGTTGGCACATTTCGTTCTAACTTATTTAGCTTATGAAGAAATTGAATTATTGAATTTTTTAGTAGCCAGTTTTCGAAAAATGTCAGTCTGTATACATTTAGTACACTAAAATATAATTTAAATCGTACAGAACTAGAATTTACTGTATTATTTTTGAAGAATAGAAGTTCAAAGAGTTAGGGTATGGCTTGCTTTAAATTTAAATACCCTACAGTAATCGATTTATTACGAGATACTATAAACTAATTTGGAATCAGCTGTACGTACAAATTTCCGGTTATAAACATTCTTCCATATACAAATGTCCGTTTATTTAAGTTGAACTATACAAATATCTGACTATATATGTACCAAAATATACAAATACCCAGGCACAACTTAATATACTAATATCATGTACAAATATCCGGATATAAAAATTAAATCATATGCAAATATGCAGCCTTAAAATATGTAAGAGGTATTGTCAATCATACACTTTGGTTCACTTTAGCATATAACAAAATGCTGCCTTACAAATTAAACCTTATACAAATATTTAACACTTACAAATGTTCAGGTTTACAAATGATACTAGAGAAAACACAAACTTTCAGTTTAGTGACAGGTACACTTACTGTAGTTTTAAACAATTATTTATCTTTATCTGAATTTCTTACTACATTAGTAACAATATAAACTTTCTCACTTGTAATTAGTTATTTCCATTCAAACGATAACACTCTAATTATTAGGCCTATAACTGAAAAAAACATTTTATCGTGTTACAGAAATCCAACACCTAAATCTAGCTTATTTAAATGGACACCTGCTTCATCGCAAAAAGAATATATACATATGAGCAGCGAGGGATACACAATGGAGAAGAATGTGTTGAAAGAACGTTTTGAATTCTGGCGAGACCTCCCTTTCAGAGAGAGACCATCCCTGTCTTGAACAATGAGCGACCATATTTAGTTTTTGTGTTTGTATTTTTTGAAATTAAAGGAATATAAGGTTTGGGTTATGGTATAAAAAAATATTACAGACCAAAACAAACGTTTTTAGTTGTAGGCTTAAAGAGGTTATATAGAATATGATGCGCAGTAGTCAACTGAGTTGATGACGACAGAGGTGATCTAGATTACGTCTGTGCTTCACCTCATAATACAGGCTATACGTACATGTATATACGTATATGTATGTATATATATATATATATATATAATATATATATAAAGCAAAAATTTATGTTATTCTTTAACAGATCTGTTGTAAGCCCACTATAATTTGTGACGTAATAATTCTTTGAAGCTGTAAGAAATTACTTGTATACACCAGTGATGGGTAAATATGGTTATTTTGAATGATCCTGCTCACTCAGATCAGATCAATAAAGTGAACCGGCTCAGTACGCGGATCTTCAGATCATTCGGCTCACTGACGTCACTCAGTTCGGTTCAGTGACAGCTTGAACCAAATAATCTTAATAATATATGATGCTATAACACTGATTATTCAATAATGAATATTTTTTTTGTAATAATAACATGATGTTTGAATATTTTTTAAAAAATGATTAATTTAATGTATATTGTTTTGTTTAGATAATTTTTGAATAAATTTCATAGCGCTGTATTGCACTTTGTTACTACTTAGTTGCCATTAAAAATCCATTTAAACAAATAGAAATTCGATTAGTACTTTTTAAAATAATATCAACCAATACTATAACTTAACTATTCATAAACGGAATAAATATATAAATAGGCCTACTTTAACCTCCTACGGATATAATGTTATGGTAAGTTAAACAAATGATTTAATCGATTTACGATCATTGGCCAACATCTAATTAACCAGTCTATAACTGTACTACTACTAACACTTAATAAAAATATGCAATTTAATAAAAACATTCACGCTCACATTCCTGCAGTAAGCTTTATAAAACATACGAATAAGCCTGCCTCTATGTACAGAGTTCAGACTATATCACTAATATAATATTTTTTAAAAACGACTTTGAAAACTAAGTTCGGCTGAGTTCGGAATCTGGTAATGAGTTTCATAAACACTACACCGATTCCGTAAAAGATTTTTTGTACATGACAGTCCTTTGCTTTGGTATAATCAACATTTTTGGGTCCTTTCTTGTACTCTTAGTACATATGTGAGGCACAGACAAACTTATTTGCCAAGTAAGTCGGCCCTGCAGTTTGAAAAACAGCATTAAATAGTTAAAATATGATAAGAACGATAATAATTTAATTTTAAAAGATTAAATAGTAATAAGAGTTAAACTTGATCATCAAGTTTTAAATGAAACACAAATCAAGTAATAATTCTGTGTACGTTGTAACTTATTAACAAGTTCAACAGTCATACCATTTACTACAGTGTTACAGTGTGTAAAGTAAGGTATAATGAATGATTTTATAAAGCACACTCAGAATATGAAATTGTAAAAAATCCTTAATTTTTTATTAAGTGAACCTCTGCAGAAATGTTGTTACATGTTTTGGTCACATATTCGGCTCAGTACATATTCGGGCTGTCCCAGGTTCGTAACTGTATTGGAATATCCTAAGAAGTCGTCTTCAGTGTTGCGTTTGGGAAAAGTGTAAAAATCCACTGTGTAAGTTGAGAATAAGGTGTAATAATAGGTTGTTTTTATTTTTTTTGGCCTTAAGTCATGTCCTTTAGCCCATAAAGTTATACACTCTACTGCATTGTTGATTTCGCTGACTTTAAAATGTAGACATATTTAAATCATTAGCATACACATTTTTTTTGTAAATCAAAATGGAGTTTACAAATTTTTGGTTTGGTACCTAATGTCGTTAATATATATAGCAAAAAGTAAAGGACTTAATACAGATCCTTGTGGTATAGCCACTTGTCAAAGTCAACATCCAATCAGACACTTCCTCATCAACAGAACACACTGTTCACTTCCAGACAAATATGTTCTAATGATTAGGATTATATACCTATTCTTCCCGTCAGTGGTGTATCAACTCACCTCATAAAGGCTACCGCGGTTTCGAAACTCTATAGTTTTCATCTTCAGGCCATACAAAATGTTAAATCCCTCTGTCGAGGTCGTCACAAAGTCAAACAAAACATAAAACATAAATCACAAACACTAAGCACAATTACACATTTAAAATATTCATTATGAAATTCGGCTTGGCCAAGCTACACACGCGACTCGTACGTCGTTACATTCCGGACTGCGGAGTCCCCATCATTAGTAGCGCGCCCGTCATTGTTATCAGTTACAGTGGTTTTTGTTACTCAAATCACTTATCCTTACAGCCATGTCATATATGAAATTTGATTTAAATGAAAGTTTTTCATTGAGGATGTTTTGGGGGTCTAATTTTTTGTTCTTGTAAATCTCAAACTCTTCAATCGCATCCATATAACTACTTTTATGACATAAATGTAATATTTCCATGTTGGAATAAATAAATAAATATTTTGTAGGGCCTGAAGATGAAACTATAGAGTTTCGAAACCGCGGTAGCCTTTATGAGGTGAGTTGATAGACCACTGACGGGAAGAATAGGTATATAATCCTAATCATTTGAATATGTGGTCCGGTGGCTATGTTACAATAATGAAATATGTTCTGATCCACACTATGCATTTCTTTGCTAACCGAGTCCTCTTCAATTTTAAATACACTAATGTATGTTTTGACACAATCGAGAGCTTTAGAAAATCAACTAAAATTAATAGGGTAGCTTCTCTACGGTCCATTGCTAATCTAACGTCATCAGATACATATACAAGAGCTGTTACAGTGTTATTTCCTGGCCGAAAACCTGACTGAAAAGGAATAAGAGTATTATTTTCCTCTAAATGTTTTGACATTCATGAACAGTGCGCTCCAAATATTTAGAGTAATGGCAAAATCCTTACAGGCTTATAGTCAGCAGGAGGTTCCGGATTGGAGATTTTGTTTAGAGGATGTGGAAATACAAGTTTCCGTACGTTCAGAAAAGAACTATTTTTAATGAAAAGTTTCATAGCTTAGAGATAACCGGTGAAGTTACAATGGTGCACTTTACAAATAGGAATAGAGACAGCACCAACAGCATTATTGTTCGGTGTACCAATAGCCCTGACAATATCCGAGCTCAGGACCGGAGAGAAATTGTAACCACTATCCAAATTTACTATGTTATATTGTAGTTTTGAAATCAAATTCGATTATATACTAACGGGAGTCACAAAGTAACGATTCAAATCGTCCTACGGGATAGAAGTAGGTTTTGGACTTAACGCTATGCCAGTATCCAAGCCTCTAATACATGTCATAATGCTGATGAAGATTTAACAGAATTAATAATGCGTTGAAACTTATTTTACACGTTCTTGGAAGTAGCAGTGCGTTTCAGTGGGTCACGTGACGTTTTTTCAGTTACGAAAGTTATGGACGACTGTGAATAATTTTATTATTTCACTAACAGATCAGTAGTGTACTAATATCCATAATCGACTTGTAACTGCTAATATAGGAATTGAATAAATCGCTCTTATACTAAGAAATAGCGTGTTAACATCAAGTTGCCAAATATACAGTCTATTATTAGGCCCTACTGTATTTGTTTACGATTTTAAAATGTTTTTTTTAAAATTTTGATACAAAATAAAATATTTCTCCTATATAATTAAAGTTTACAGAACCTGCAAGATTAATTTTGAGTATAATGCCTTGCCATTTTTATTTAATAAAATTAACGTTTTAATAAATTTGTTTATATGTGTTTTTAAAGCAGTAATTAAAATTTTAAAAATAACCTACACTTTCATAATTTATTTAGGTTTTTTACAATTTATTTGCTTTCCATCAGTTTATTTAGAAAGTAACAATATGCTGCAATTGGCGAGTTATCACTTCAATTTGCTTTTCAACTCAAACAAGCAAAAGCATACTAACGTAATAACCAATTAAAGTAGCAGACTGAACAAGCCATCAAGTCGACCAATCTACAAACCTACTACAGTCAGCCGCTTAGAAAACGGCCGGCAGAGAACCCAGTGGAACAGAGAGAAACATTGTGCGAGTGAGAAGTCGAGTCCCCTCTCTCTTACCACAGCTCCCTTCTCTCTTTCACTATTGCTGAAGTAGTATCAGTTTGTAGAGTCATATTGGCAGATATCTGTGTCACTGGACTGTTGGAAGGAGCTTGAGGGGAATTCTACATGCGCGAGAAATTCTCTCGCAAGCCGTTTACTGTGTGGGTGGATTATAATGATTCGAATGATTAATTGTTGAAGTCAAATAATAATATATCGGCAGCCTATTCATTACGGAAATACATGATTAACACACAAGCAATCAGAGTGATAGCTTTGAATTCAATACTGGTCGTACGTAACAGTTAGCGACCAATGGACTGCTGCCTTTTCACAGAGTAGTGCAGGATGGGTAATTTTATAAACCTATCAGTTTGGAGTGGAGAAACGTGCGTTTGTTGACATCGGGTCCAGACTAAAGACCCGTTTACACGTTGCCAGTGGCTGGCATGCCAGTTGAGAAACGACTTGAAGGTCACTGACATGCGGCGGCAGGAACGCCAGCCAGCTCACTTTATTATATGGACCACATCACTCATATGTCACCAATAAGGCGACAAACATAATTCGCTATTTTACACAATGAATAGGCATAGCCTATCTTAAATTTAAATTTATAATTTCTTGTTTTACCTTATTTCTAAGACTACGGTATTGTTGCAAATCCTGTAAATCACGAAATTTCAGGATTCTCAAACTTGAGTTCGACTTCAGACTTGGAACGAGAAGAATCTGGAAGATGTTAGACACGATTTTGGAGGGACGTCGGAATAAAGTTTATCCCAGAAATATTTGTGACGAACCAGTGGGGAGAGAGGGGGGTTAAGGAGTCAAGATCAGTTCAAATTTCAAGGTTCCCGGATCCAGGTATTATCATGATGGCCGCTCCAATGGAAATTAGCTAATAATAACACGAATATTCCATTTGCAAGTAACAATTTAAAAAACAAAATAATTTAAATACTATAATGATGTAATTTAATAAAACAAACTTTTGGTTTAGTTGATACTTTGTTACTCGCTTCGCTCTGATATAAAGAAGTAAATCGTAACAACGGAATTTTAAACAAATAAAATAAACCTATTCTTTTAATGAAGTCACGTAAGTTATTGTAGACGATAGAGCATAATGAAGCATAGATATAATTTACTTCACACCGGCTACTACGTGATTTTATTGGGCTGGGGATATTGAGAGTTCACGTGGCTTAGTGGAGAGGTCACCTTACCAGATACTCCCTGTATATTTTATTAAGGAGTGATTAACTGTTTAGAGAGTGGAATAGGACGTTTTACTGTATATAAATATCTTTTGTTAAAGTTTCAAAGAATTATTACATCACAGGCTATAGTGTGTTTACAACAAACTGTCTTCATTTGTGTAAAACATACAAACAAATATAATATCTGTTTCAGGGCTTTACTAAGTTTTGTGGAACTGGTAAACTCAAAGGGGAACTGATAGCCTAAGTTTAGATTCAGAACTTGAAGTTATTTTTTTTATAACCCTATTATGAGTTATTATTTTGCTGTGATATTTCCTTATTTTTAATATTTTGGTACTTTTAGTCATGATACATTAAAATATACACAATTATAGCTTTACAGGCTTTAAAACAAAAATTAAAACAATGCAAGAAACAACTGTATAAACAAAAACCAAAACAAAGATAACAAAACAAAATCTGATTTAAAAATCATTAATTATAGAAATGTGGTAAACACTGCAAATAGTAATAACATTACAAAATACAAATTGTGTGTACTACAACAAGACGTTTTATTGCAGGAGTTGTTAAGAAAGAGTACACACCAGAGAGACAAAGTTTTTAGCTGAAAAACGAAGAACACTGTCTCATTCAAATGTGAATAAAATGGGTCCAAAATGTTTTAGTATATAAGTGAAAACAGACAACAATAAGCTACTAAAACATTAAGCTATCATGAAAGCAATAAAAAATAATTCGTCAAAAATAATACTTTTGTGCAGTGACTCCCTTAATACAACTAACATAGTTGTTTTACATGACTATTTAAATGTACAAACGACCAATATTTCTAAAGAACATTGTTCTTAGAACAGAGGAGAGAGAAATTGTGATTGCTCTTGTGCTAACTGCTATCTTCTCTTTCAAGTCCAAGAAAATTTACGCTCGCAAAACGGTAATAAAAGAATAATAAAAGTTAGCCAATTATTTATTTACTATTAATAACATGTTTATTTTACCATAACTAATAATTTAAACTTATTCGTTTAATTTTTTTTAATTAAAAAGAGAAAAGCGTTTCTTCACTTAATAAATTAAAATCTTTCATGTATTTACTTCTTTTTTTTTTGTTTCCTTATTTTATGAATTTGTAGATTTGTGTTTGCTAAATTATGTATTTATTGTTGTTTCAAATAAACTGAAATGATAACAACTACAAGTTTTTGTGCTTTTGTTTTGGTTAGAATATTACTTTTTAAATCATTTATCAATTACAATAATATTTTTAACAAAATCCTCTTTAGTCACTTTAATTTCTTGTTAATTACATAATTATAATGCTTAAAACTATATATATTTGTGTACGATTAAGAATATACATTGTCTGCACTTGTTTTATTAATTTTACAATAACCTCGATTTTCATTTCAAATTTTATTAATAAATATTTTTCAGACTAGAGCAATAAACACCAACGAACAGTGAAAACAAATGGCAGCACGATGTCTTATTAGTAAACTATTCTCTAAACTATAAATAAATCACTGCTCCTGTTAATTGCTCTTTTAAGTAAATGCTTAAAAATTTCACTGCTAACAAAAATGCCCTTAAACCAACACTACATATTATACAGTGGTGATGCATAGGAGCTAGTGCACCTCTGACGTCATAAACTCAGTTGACCACTGCGCATTCGTCTCTGAATACCTTAATAATCTGCTGTTATTAGGCCTATAACTAAAGACATTTATGTTAGCTCTGTAATGAATTTGTACATCAAAATTTAAACCATACAATTTTTTTTTACTTAAAAAAAATAAACTAAAAGTGGTTCCTTTTTGATCGAGAGAGGGATGGTTTCTCTCTGAAAGGCAGGTCGCGCCAAAATTCAAAACGTTCTTTCAGCAAATTCTTTTCCATTTTGTATCCATTTTTGCTCATGTGTAGATAGTCTTTTTGTGATGAAGCCGGAGTCCATTTAAATGACCTTGATTTGGGCGTTGGATTCCTATAACACGATCAAAAATGTTTTACTGATTAAATTATATGTATATAATAAGTGTATATATATATATATATATATATATATATATATATATATATATATACACACACATTATATGTGCATGTTTTCATTTTAGCTAGAAGTAACACAAAATATAAACAAAGTAAAACATAAATAAAATCCTGTTACAAACGCAATACATATTTTACTTTAATATTAAATTCAGAACCGAAATGTTTGAGTGAAAACTTTTATGGTCGCGGTTTACAAAACTAGGCCTATACAAATTTACTTTCTCGTCACGCTTGATTCCATAACGCATAACTCACAACATGTATAATTGTTCTTGTATATATGTAGACTTGAAGTGACTCCTAAACAGCTGATTTCGCACAACAGCTGCTATTTAAATATCGTTCAATTGAGGATATGTTTATTGATCTTGTTAATTTTTCAAATTTGTATTTTTTCAAATTGTGTGTTTAAATTATTTAATGAATATGACCTGTACCAATTTTTAAATCCCAGAATCACAAATGTTATATTTATTATTATATTTAGATTATTAAACCCCTGTATGCATTTAAAGTTTTATAAAAATAATTAAATCATAATAGTGAAAAAGTAGTCATGCACGCCAAAAGTAGTAATTTCTTTCGGCCAGTCCCACGACTGCATATTTTTTGTATTATTATATTTAGATTATTAAACTCCTGTATGCATTAAAAGTTTTATAAAAATAATTAAATCATAATAGTGAAAAAGTAGTCATGCACGCCAAAAGTAGTCATTTCTGTCGGCCAGTCCCACGACTGCATATTTTTTGTTGGTATAATTAAATTATAAAATTAAGATAAGTTATTCAATAAAAATAACAAATTTTACTTCAATTTTTTAATTTGTAAAAACATTTGTTCAAATATTTTTGTCTGAATAATTGTTTTTTTTAACACGAACGTAAAAGTTTCACTTCTGTCAGCAGTACTTTCTGTCTGCCACAAGTATTTTTTTAATTTTTTGTACACAATGAACCAATTTATATATGCCATTCAGATTAATAATAGGTTGTGCTTTGTATCTGACGTTATTTATACGCCAATAGATATAGGCCTACGTCATAAATAAGAGATAAGAAATGACGTAATTAACAGATAAAGGATGACGTCATAGATAACAGTAGCTATATAGTTTAAGCTACAACTTGCGTAACGTCAAAACCTTCACCAACAGGTGGCTTGGCAGATCCGGCTGAGGCCGGCGGCAAGTAATAAATGGGAATAGATCACGCTACTTGCATGCAAGCAACCCTGACAATCACGAGGTTATCAACTCGATAACGTGGATTAGTAACCGATTAACCGACACTTATTTGCTTTAAACCGGCTTTATCCTATCTCTCACATGTCTTTAACACTCGTGTATACGTCAGATTAATGATATGTAAACTGGTGTAAATTAATACCGAACATTAAACGTATAAATAGTATCCGTCAATTTTAATGAACCCGCAAGAAATAATTTCTACCATTCGATGGAATCTGCACGAAGGACACAAGTAGTTTCTAGTGATAGCGGTTCTGATACAGCATGTCCGACAAATCAGGATACCTGCAGCTTGAAGACACAAGCAGTGAAGACGCTCTGCTCCAGAGGCAGAGAATATTGCCACTACTGCTTGATCCGTCGGCCCCAAAAAAGAAGGAGGCCGAAGGCCGAAGTGCAGCAACGAAGCTCAAGATCTCTCGGCGGCCCTGTTACTGGAGAAGAAGATGACACATCATCCACCATCGCCGAATAAGAGAAAATGCAATAATACACGAAGAGAAGAAATGAAGAGACAATAAGATGCTAACATCCATAGAGACGAGTTTTGGTTGTTGCTTCAACCTCCACAGCTCGTGCTACCAGCGATACACGCAATATTGCCGAAATTCAACTGCATGGTGGAGATGAACGACAATCTGATTCTCAAGAAGATAATGGAAAATCTGATGGCTGCATTGATAGCACGGCAGGATTACTTCTTTTCAACCTCTGGGGATTGATTGTTAGGCGAATGCGATGGGTTAATGCAGAGCGAGTGCTGGTTCAGGACATCGTTCTATATGGAGACGACGCAGGGCCTACGTTCCTGGTTGAAAAGTTTATCAGACGAGACCTTACATGTAGACCTTAAGCCGGCCAGAAAACCCCAATGACGTATTCTAATTATCTGCATACAAGACAGACAACTCCTTCCACAACCTCCACATTTATCATAGTTGTTCCTGATCTGCGAGGTCCTATACTTGCCGTAGGCACAATTGGTACATACGCAGAAATGCCTTCCGGCGGCCAATTACAATCGGAAGACTTACAGAGACTTTATGTCCATCATGGGTAAAGGAAGGATAGAGGTCTAGCAAATACGAGGAGGCGAACCCGTCTGACGATTTCCTAGGCGACCTCCAGGGAAACCGTACGCCATGATAGTAATTTGTATATACAGTTGTATTTCACACTTGTATGAATTTTACTAGCCTGATGTTTGTAGCATTATTTCTGTAGTTTGATATTTGGTGACACACATACACACACACACACACACACACACATATATATATATATATATATATATATATATATATATATATATATATATATATATATATGTGTGTGTGTGTGTGTATGTATATATATATATATATATATATATATATATATATATATATATATATATATATATTGACGGAACGAAGCAAACCCTTTAATTCAAATTGACCGTTTATCATTTGGTTTGTGTTTGTTATGGGCGAAACGCCTTGACCGATTTTAATGTACATACAGCCAAAATAAACAATGAGTACGAATTTTTTATTCAGATAAATGTCAAGATGGCGGCCTTTGATTTAACAATGACTAAATCAAGCTAGTAGTTGTTGATCATATCCTGTAATACAGGCTGAACCGTCGTGTCATAACTTTTACTGCTTTATAGAGAAACGAGTATAGAAAGAGTCAGCATTTGTATTTTGTTGAATTATTTGTATTGTCATTGATTAATTCTTGTTGGAAAATGGTTTACAAAGTCAAATTTTGTAATGTTAACTGCTAGTTCAAATTAAATCAAATTTTGTATGCAAACTTGCAGCTAAACGAAGCTATTCAGTTTTTTTTAATTTACATATTTTGGGCTTACTTGTAACGAGCAAAGTTTGTCCACATATTGACCAATTTCTTCGAAAACCTTAAGTCTTGTCGTGTGTCCGTTCTGTTTGGAAAATAATCATTCAGTGGGAACAAATAGATCAGCTCGTCTACGTGGCATACACCTGAAACATTGAATTATAATTATAGTTTGTAGGCTTATGTTTCAAAAACAGTCAAAATATTTAAAGTAGCAACATTGCACAAATATTTACGTTCAATGAAATGATTAAAACATAACAGATAAGAAACCATTTAACAAAAAAAGTATAAATAAAAAAAAACATGTTTTTCTATTTATTTCCCCGAAAAGGATATTATTATTATTATTATTATCATAATTATTTTTGAACGGAGCGACCACTTAATTTATTATAAACGGATTAGAATTACAGCTACCATTATAAAAAGCGTGCTCGATATTAGCGGCTAAAGTTCAAGTAACTCGACTATCTGCCGTTACAAATGCTGCAAGCTGCAAGGACAGAGGGAAGACGTTTGAGAAAACAGATTTTTACTGTCATCTACTTAACTGTAGTTAAACACCTTGTCGCAAGGTGCCACCAGCAGCGAGCGATCACATATCTCTCATAAGGACTATCATTATATCCATTATAATATTATTATAGTATGTTTACATTCAGTGCTTAAATAATATAATCCTAAATTGCATGAGTAGGAAGTAATGTGTAAAACCAAAGAGATCGTATTTTTGCTCAAACTTTAATCACAATGTATTACATAAAAATATCAAACTGTGACTGATTTCTTAAATGTGGTCTACAATTTTCGTCTATAAGTTTTTTAAATAAACGTAACTTGATAAAAGTGCAAATCATCTTGGACAAAATCCTAGTTTTAAGCTAATTTTGATAGAAATCCAAAATGCACTTTTGATTTTTTTTTTTAGGAGCTATTGTTTATTTTGGAATTACATAGCTCGCGGGGAGAGTGGAATAAACGGTTTCTCATTCAAAGTGGTAATTACTGTTTTATCACACAATGTGCACACGACCATTTAAGTAAAAAAATCATTTTTTTAGAGGTCTAAGTACAAAGATCCAATGAAGGTCCAAATAAAGATCTCTTAAATTTGATTAAATTACTTTTTTATACGATAGTTATATTTATTTCTGTTGAGCCACGAGAAATTTACAAATGGAAGTTAATGGATAAGCAAATGGATACCATAAGATTACAAATTAGAGATTAATTGTGGAAAAAATTAAAATTACCAAGGTCGTCTTCACCATTTCCGAAAAGGAAAGCCACAGACTTGTTTCCTTCGTAAGACATGTAGTATTGGTAAACCGGTCCTTTGTGCCTCCGAACTGCCTCTATCGAACAGTAAGTAAACCAAGAGTCTGAATACATCTGCAACACCGAAAACCAAACCAAAAAAACATTACAACGACCTGTATGAATAAAACCGAAACAAATGCTTGAAGGAAAAGTTAGAAGTAAAAGGTTTTGTTTTAAGTAAAATGTATAAGCAAAAGCATTTCCTTCAATCCATATGAATAAAGATTACCTTTTGCTTAGGAGCAAATCCTTTTGTCTTAGGTTTGTTGTTTGACGTAGGTTGTTGGTTTTGTGTTAGTTGTAGCCTATTTGTATTTTAAACGTGTATTTACTGCAGAAAGGTTATGTCTGATGACGGTGAAGAGAACAAAAGATCGTTAACCGCTGTTACACCGCACTCGGTGCAGTGGGAAATCTAAACCAATCGGTCGCTTGTTCGTTAATTAACAACACTTTTAAATGTTTTTGACTCTGCAGACTGAACCACACCAATACTATCTTGATATCCAGTATAAGTTAAATAACGCAAACATATTTTCATCCCTGGTGATGAAGAGAGTACCGACCTCGAATTTCTTCATCAGTGCCTAGATATCTGTTCGTCAAGCAATCCATATTCTATTCTTTGAACCTATATAAGCTCTTAAAATCTCCAGTAAGTGAACAAGAAGGTGATTTACAATATTGAACACTTTGCACACGAACTAACTGCATCATGACAACAAGGATTGTAACAACATAAGCATTTACTTCACAGGATAATCTTCTACTGTCTGGATTCATCACTGTCAAAGGATTTGCTTTTTTTTAAATTAATGGTCGGCTTTATTCATAATCTTTTACTACTGACAAAGAAAATGGATCAATAAAAGAAGGATTTGCTTTTATTCTAAGGTAAAAAGTTTTGATTGACATTTATTATTCATACCAAATTAAGGTTCTGTGAATTAAAGCTTTTTCTTCTTTTTATTCATAAGGCTCAATATATTATAAATAATAATTATAATCCCTATTTACCTGTTAAGATTTCTCATTATACTTTCTCACTAAACTAAGTAGATAGAAGATATTTTAATAAATATGTCCGTGTAATGTTCTCTGAATTCAAGCAGTTGTTTTGCCTCTATGTGTGTGACTTTTGAACAGAAACGAGCTAATCGACTTCGATTAAATGTGGGTAAAATGAATAAGGTAATTTTTTTATAAATTTTTGGGTATAGGTGAAGGTACACATACACTTTTCGTGTTTCAAAATTCATACGGATGTGAAATAATACTTATAGCTTTAAGAACAAAATAAGAAACGCATAGACATTCACAAACAATTATTTTGAAGTGTAGCCTAAATGTAACGAAACGAAAAGGTTATTGAAAAAAATTGTACCAATACGTAATATCTATGAAACAATAAAGAAGGAGAAAAGAAACATTAAATACCCGAAAACTTTTTTACTGAAAACGCATAGGCAACATACACTTCCAAAAACACACAATAATTAATGTGTATATTCAAGTTCAGTGGATGGTGGAGAATTGATGTTTGAAAAGTTATTTGTAAAAAAAGGTATTTATTTAAATAACAACGAAACAAACTGTTTCGCCGGATTACCAAAAACTAATAACATTGAATAAAATTATTAGGTTCCAATTGTTCCGTCTTTTACAAGAATTGATGATGATCTCTTTCAATTTGTTACTTTTTGTTGTTGTTTATTTGATTTAACAAATTTTAGTCAGCGTTAAAAATATCAAAAGTTTTTGCAAATTTTCAAATTTCATCAGAAACACGATTGTAAATCCTGAAATTCTGACAGGATTACTTTCGGTATATCTGGGCGGGCGCCATCTTGAAATTATTGCACTGATTATACTGAGTAAAACATTTATTTAGAATATATATATATATATATATATATATATATATACATGTATGAGTACGTATGTATTCCAATAGGTCGATTCAATGCAATTAGCTAGTAATTTTATAAAATATTATTTGTTTTGCTCTACACCAACAAAACTTAGGCCTCGTTACACGTCTGTCAGGATGGTTGCGTTCAGAGAATATCAGGCGTTGGGTTGTATTTCCGTTATATTTCCCCAGTTCATCAATGAATATACAAGGATTAGAGGTACAGCCACCATTTTAAAAATCGTGCTCGATATCAGAGGCTAAAATCCAAGTAATTGGAATTTTCGCCGCTACGAACGCTGGAAGCTGCAAGAACAGGGGGAAGACGTTTGAGAGAAAAGAATGTAGGCCTACTATTATCTACTTAACTGTAGTTGAAAACACCCTGCCTCAAGGTGCCACCAGCAGCGAGAGCTCACATATCTCTCATAAGGGTTGTCATTCTAGTACGTTTATATTCAACGATACTGCCTTTGATCTAAGCAGTTTGTAATCGAAATATTTCTTTATTAGCGAATGAACTAATGAAGCATTATATAAGAGCAAGACCTCTTGATTGTTTTTTGAGTTGTTAAAAATTTAATATGCTCTTCTTCTGAAAATCGGTTAATCTGAATACATAGCTAAATAAATCGCAAGCACTATCTGTCCCAATGGGGAAAAATCAAAAAATTGGATTTAATTTCTGAAAATCGGCTCAGAAAAATATAAATAAATCCTTAACGCCGTAGAGTTTTGTTTTAGTTTTTTGTCGTCATCCATGAAATACAAATCTTTGAGATAGTGTTTTTTAAATTTTGGAGTGTTTAAAATTTTACTTTACTTTTAAATTGCTTGTCGAATGCCGTAGCTCTGTAAGTTGAATAGTGTTGTATATTTCCGCACTGTACGCCAGTTTCTACAGTTGGTTACATATTGATTCTACATAAATGTAAAAAAGAAAAACATTAGTACACAAAAAAACTTATATTTTTAAATTGCCGTTTAAATAATTTAAGTTAAACGTCACACGTATTTGATATGAAAACTAACAATCAGTAAAACTATGATCTTCAAATAAGGAATAATATTTATCAGAGAAAATAAAAAGTTTAAATGTACTTAACAGAACTTACGTTTATCAACTGTTGCAGATTGTTCTTGCTGATCGGTCCATTTTCAAAATAAAACTTCTTCACTTTCGTCGCAATGGCCACTGGGTCCTTAGCGTGCCTCTCTACCATAATGGATGCTGGCAGGAGTTGCTTGTAATTATTGTTCAATTTAGCAACCCTGGCCAATCCTTCTGCCCCTCCTCTTGTAAGACCTAACGGGAAAATTAAATACAAACTATAATATTCCGATAATCTAGAATTCTGTAGCTTAACTTTGGGTGTTTAAAGGCCAAATTTTATTTAAAAAAATTAATAATCCAAAAATTAAATCAGTAATTAAAATCTTAAAAAATTCTAAATCCTCTTTTTTAAGAAATTCCTTTTAAGTGCAAGCGGACTTTCGAAAGGAAACAGATGTTTGCAACCGTTCTATAAATTATTTTGAGCTAGTAAGTGTTGTAAAGAAACATACATAAATTACAATAATTTTGTTGTGGTTGCATGTGATTTAACCATACATTACCATTAAGAAATATGGATTAGAATCTCACGTTTTACCCTTTATTCTTGAATTTTAAAAATGTTACTATTGTCCTCACATATGTTATACTATTTTATTATAAATATACACTGATCTAAAACTATACAGTATAAATTTAGTAAATAGATCCTCTGGTGAAAAGAATATAAATCCTTTCTGAACTTCTAAACTTTGGATTACAATTAAGTTTACAGCATTAGTTTTGTCAAAAACATATGGTTAATTTTCCGCTTAAGAAACACAAAACATTTTTTTGAACTATTTATTGTGAAATTATAACGATCTTTTTTATCCAGTCTTTCGTTTTATAATTTAATTTACTTCCCAACGGAACACCATTTTTGATGTTAAATAAAATGGCCAAACACATGCTTTTTAAATATCCTACGTACTGAAAGTCAATAGGCGCGTTTTGTTTCAAATACAAAATATTTATTAACTAGAACGGATCAGCTGACTTCCGTATCTTCTGCACTTCCGCTTGTAAGGTACGATTTAAGAGCACTTTTTCAAACGCATTTCATACCCAAACATAAATATGCTTTTCAGTCGTATTCTGTTTATTTTTATACACACTGCAAAAAGGTCGAGCGGAGTAAAAATAACTTCTAAATATCTAGGTGAATTTTTCAAAAGACACTTCTGTTGAGGTCTGTAAATAAAAAAATAATGAGAAAAATTTTTTTGATTTGGTCTAAACTAGGTTTACACTTTTTTTTAGATTTTTCTAACGTAATATGTCAAATCTAATAAGGGGGGATTGAAAAATTGAATTATTCAAGAGATCTAGCTGCTCTTCATAAAGTTCATATGAACTCTTTATGTACAAATATATATTCGGGAATCAGTATCACTGATGAAAAAAATGTTCTTAATATTTTACCCCTTAAACATTCCTAAATATTTTTTATCGTCAACGTGTATTGATTTCGTCCGCTACAAAGACCATTTTCGTCAAATTTGTATAATGATTTGCGTTATCTCAATTGTTTACGTGTAAGAGATTTACCTACAAACTGACAGACGGACAAACAAGCGCGTTTTATTTAAATAAAAAAATTATTTCAAATTTATTGGCCTATTTATTGTAATACAAAATTTATTGGCCTATACAAATCCGCACACAAAAGGCGGAAAAGCAGAAAATGTTCACGTATTAGTACTACGGCACTTTGTGTTATCTCAATTACTGAAACATTTTTCTTAAATCCTTGTATGAAAGTGTTATAAGACCCCCATTTCATTCGGAAGGAAAATAAACTCAGCTCCTGGAACTAACATTGACCACTAAAGCCAAGTAAATGTATTTTTCTTTTTGTTATGGATTTTTCTTAAAGAAAACGCCCTTGGATCCATCGTAGAACCATTAAATATGGATCGAAATTAAGAATTATAAGTTAAAAATAATCTTACTTGAAACTCTCATGGAACCTTCATGAGATAACAAGCCGGATATCCAAGGATGGTGCGTGGTGATTGTCCAAGGATCTTGATTGAGAAAAGCTTCCTTAGACCTATTACTTTCAATTGAAGGTGGAAACGAGACAATTGGATCTAAATCAAAAATCTGTAATACAAAATTTTTATTTTACTATATTTTATAAACAATACTTCAAGTAAGTTTCATTAATAAATTAGTTTAATATTAATATTAAGAATATTTTAAACATGTAAGATGAATTTATTTAGATTTTTCAAGTAGCTTATAATAATTATGTCGTATTGTACCTTAATTATATAATTTTCATTAATGAAAGCTATTTAAATTAGTGCTACATATAATATAATAGAAGCTTTGTATACAACGGTTTCAACTCCCAACTCCTGCTTCTAAATAGTTCACAACTTTGTTTATGCATGTTCAATATAATTACTGTCAAATATTTTGTTAATTTAAACACAACTACTACATTAATCACACTAATAGATATTTCAACATTAACAATTAATATAAATAAATAATGATATACTTTTATTATGTAAATATAAGATAACATTTTTGATAATAAACATAACCACAGTTGAAATTCATTATATTATTCAAGGAATTGCTGTGAAACGAAATGTAAAACAGCTGTTTAAGCGTACATTGCTCAATCCCTTCAGCGCAACAATTTAGCCTAATTTTTCCCATACAAATATTAGACCTTATGTTTTACATTTTTCGAATTAAATATGCATATTTTATAATTTACATATAGGCACGTGTGTGTGTATGTGTGTGTGTGTGTGTGTGTGTGTGTGTGTGTGTGTGTGTGTGTGTGTGTGTGTGTGTGTGTGTGTGTGTGTGTGTGTGTGTGTGTGTGTGTGTGTGCGCGCGTGCGTGCGTGCGTGCGTGCGCGTGCGTTTTTATATATCTACAGATATATTAGTATTATAGTGCTACCAATTCGATTCAAAACTTTGCATACACATTTATTTTATTTGTTGTTTTAACTTAACGAAATATATTAATTCGTTTCGAAATGGATGCCTTTAAAACTCTTAAATTTTATAATATTTTCTATTTCACTTTTTTGAAAATTATTTATCAGTAATCAGTAATAATCAGACTTCTTCCTTTATAAAAATGTGTAATACAGAGTATTGTAAGCGCTTGAAACCATTGAAACCGTGTACATATCAACATTTATTAATGTTCTAATAATACAACCACCTAGTCTACTGCGCATCCTAATCTATATTTCATGTGAAACACACGTACCAAATAATCGTTTACCAGCCTTGTAAGGTTCTGAGCAGGCAGAACCCGTAGACACCGAGCTAAAGCTTCAGTGTCGGCAGTAGGACATCCAAACTGTCTGGCAACTCTAAGCGCAGTGTTCCGGTTGTACCCTGGAGGAACCGCCGCCCATTGGCACAGGCCAGAACCGCTTTGGGAGATTCCGGCATGGAACAATCCTGGAAAGGTAGGTTTGTAATTTTTCATTTGAATATCGTATAAAATGATGTTAACTATATTGTTGAAATAAAAGACTGTTATTATTACTGAAAAATTATCTATGATTTTATATATAGTAGCGTTAACAATTCTTAGCACTTCAAGATTATGAACTGGCCTGGGTTTGAGGCTACAACACACTTTTTTGTTATTTTAAGGCGAAAAGTACATTGAGGTTATTATTGCCTTCCTAAATGTAAGTGTTAAAGTCGTACGTGTAATATTGTAAGTGTGTGTGTTAGACTCGGGTACTGCGAGGGACATCTAAATCCTCTCAATAGGTGTTCCTAGTCTGAACCCCTTGCACATCGTAGTAGTGACTTGCTAAAAGTTACAGACATGCGCAGAGTCTATTTTAAGAATCCATGTACTCTGTTTATTTGTGGGAGGGGTAAAGTTTTTACAGAGTTTTCCCAAGTGTCGAAAACAAATAACCCTACTTATACAACGATTATAAACTAAATTAATTTTTAATTTATTTAAATAATTTTTCATTTAAAATGTAAGTAACTAGTACCAGTACAACCACCAAGTTACAGTATCAGTACAAGTAACTAGTAACTCGTAAATATTGTTTACTTATACATCGATTATAAACTAAATTAATTTTTAATTTATTTAAATAATTTTTATTTAAAAATTTAAGTAACTACTACCAGTACAACCTACAAACTACACTACCAGTACAAGTAACTAGTAACAGTTTACTTATAAAAAAGTATTGTTTACTTATACAACTATAAGTAACCTTAAACCGTTTACTTATATTAACGGTTTCAATACTAGATACTTAAATTTTTAATACAAATTATTTAAATTAATTTTTAATTTGTATAAATAATTTTTATTAACAATTTATGTAACTAGTATCTAAACCGTGTGCATACAAAACAAATGCTGCTAAAGTAAACACAATTCCATTAATTTATTTAAAATAAAAGATTAGAACAAGAACAAAATATTTCATGCAGAATATTTACGGATATTTTACATTGAAATATTTCTTTTATTTCATTGGTGAATACAAGATATACAACAATAAAAGGTACAATATGTTGCTTTATTTCTCACGCTGACGCTTACAAATTATCGAATCATTAACTATAGGTCGAATGTTGTACTGTATAAATGTCGTATCTACGTATATTTGTTAGAAAATTAAATTAAAACAAACCGATTCACATAAAACTTTGAAAAAATACTATTTTAAAAGAGTTATAGATAAAAAGAGAACATAAAATGCCAAAGCAATCAGTTAAAATACCAGGCACATTCTTATTCGATCTCTCTGTAATGATTTGGTAATTTGTAAGCCTGATACTCCAGTAATATTTGTTAAGAATTAAACACGTTATATCAGCATTCTTCATGAACACCAATGTTTGGCACTTTATATCAGTATTCTAGAAGTATATCGATATTTGGCACTTATAACAATATTTGGCACATTATTTCAATATTCTACTAGAATCAATATTTGGTACATTACCTCAATATTCAACAAGAATGTCAATATTTGGCACTTTATGTCAATATTCTACAAAAACATCGATATTGGGCATATATATCAGTATTCTACAACAATATTAATATTTAGTACATTACATAAATATTCTACAAGAATATCAATATGTGATACATTATCTCAATATGCAACAAGAATATCAGTATTTGACATATCAATATTATACAATAACATCGATATTTGGCACTTTATATCAGTATACTACAAGAATATAATTATTTGGCACATTATCTCAATATTCTATAAGAATTTTGATATTTGGCACATTATATCAATATTTTATAAAAACATCGGTATTTGGCTAAGGAAAAACGTATTCACTTTACGTAAAAAGATCAAAAGACTTAAAGTTATTCCCTTTATAGTGAAGGAACTTTAAACTTTTAAAATTCACTCATTCGGTCATGGCCACACAAAAAAATGTGACCTTTTCAACAAAAATAGCTACAAGTAAAACGTCATCTACTTTTCCCTGCATAACCGCTTATCACGTTTTTGAGGAAAGCACAACACGTACAAAATGTACTTGTATTTAAACATACAAGATTTTTTGTTAAATGTTAATTGATTTAAATGTTTTATTTTCTATATTATCTGTAAGTACGTTCTTTTCATGCACAGTTTAATTTTACCTTTGCTCAGCGGAGACATCATATGCAGGTGCACACTGCCGGCTCCTGCGCTGTCACCGAAAAGGGTAACGGAATTTTCGTTCCCGCCAAAAGCGCGTATGTTAAGTTGTACCCATCTCAGCGCCGCTGTTTGGTCCTTCAGGCCGTAGTTTCCGGGCAAGGCATCGTCTTCGGTACTTAAAAATCCTGAAATGAAAACGAAATTTTGGTAAAAAACTTTAATGTCTAGTACACTCAAAAAAATAAAAACTATTCCTTATTTTACTCAGAGAAAGAATGATCGAAAAATTGGCAGTAAATGTATTAAGAGACACAAAATTTTTGCATGTGTGACAATATAAATAATTTAAATGTAAAATTCAAGCACTTTCCTAACTTTTGGGATTTTTTCCAAATATTTTGGTAATTTTATAAATGTATAGTAACATTTTCGAAAATCAGCTACTGGAGAGCAAGTCCAAACCTGTACCCTTGAAATGACTATTTGATCTTGACCTTTAAACTAATTGTGTGATCCTTAGCAAATATGTGCGTGTATATATATATATATATATATATATAACTTTCAAATAGCTTTTTTAATTATACTGGAGGACCAACTTAATTATATTTTAGTGCATTTAGTAAATAATTTAGTATAATTATTGTAATCTGTCTGTAGGAACATCTATCTGTCTATTAGAAGAAAACGATCTTATGTAAGTTTATACAGAACTATATTGTGACGTCATTGCCGTTTACGTCTTATATGATAGATTTACTACGCCAAGGTCACGGACATGCGCTTACTCACAGGGTCATTGTCAATACTTATATATGTCATTAACATTCGTCGTACATTATTATAAATTACCTTTCATAGTTCTTACAGTGATAAAGTGTTGTTAAAGCATGGCAGTCGTTATTTATGAATTTTCGATTTGTCTCTTTTTGTAAGTTTGGTTGGGATTATGGCTGCGTTGTTGATTTTCTTATAAATCACAATATTTTTAAAGATTCGTATTCGTCTTCAAAGTAAGAAAATAATTGTGAAATTGATAACAAAACATTAAATTTTCAATGCAAACGGTGTGTTTTTGTACTTCGGAAGCAAAAGGTTACGTTTCGTCACAAACCCACAACCGTGCTAATTAGATCTTTTTTTAAAAATAAGTTTCTATTGTTTTCATTATAATTAACATACACTTAATTAATTGTGTGCGCGATGAAATACATGTTACCTACTTTCGCGCGGATGTAATTTTTAAGTTGTAAGAATCACTTAATTTTCGATATTTTTTGACTTCACGTAGTTTCCCCAATTTTGTATTTTGTTTTATAACTATTTGTCATATAACAAAGCATTTTTCAGCATCATATTGCATCAACATATATAAAAAATAAATAAACATAGAATGTATAATATAAATGTAAAAAGTATTATTTCGTATGGAGCAAAGTGTGGCTACTGAAACAAAAAAACAGTAAAATGTTTTGAAGCTACAGAAATTGACTAATGGCAGGTTGCTCCAAACAGGAAAAGATAAAAATATAAGAGTCCGTGAATGACCATTAATGACTGTGTTCGGGAGAACTTGAAACGGGTCTTCAAGAAGGCTCGTATTCATATTGATACCGATAGTCAGGCAGCAATAAAAGCAATTGTGGGTGCTACAATTCAGTCCAAGCTGGTCTAGCAGTGTCCCTGGATAACCGGGTAACCCTTTACTGGGTTCTGGGGCATAAGGGAGTTCTGGGTAATGAGGAGGTAGACCGATTGCCTGGACTGGGATCTGCATATAAGTTCATAGTACCTTAGTCGATTTTAGGGATTTCACTGTCGTTGGCCACGTCTGCCATTAATAGGTGGATTACTAATCAACACCAGATAAGATGTGATAACCTACATCGGCATTCCTATAGTAAACATCATCTAAGCAAAGTTTCTTTTGGAAGACTCAAAGGGCCAGCAGACGTCCTGGGCAGAGCACAAATCAGGAAAATCGTGGAGATTATTACTGGGCACTGTAGTCTGAGTGTGCACATGAACAGAATAGGTATGTATCACGGAGAAACCGTGTGTAGATTATGTAGGAAAAAGGAGGAGACTGCAGGACACATAATCGTTGATTGTGAAGCTCTTGCTGATAGGAGCCCAGGGGTTTTTGCTTTCCAGGGCCCTAGGAATCTTCAGCAGAATGAGTTAGTTAGTGGATTGTTGGAACTTACTAGAGGCATCAATGAAAGGTTTACTTTCACAATACGTCTGTTGATCGCAGTGCCTGGGGTTGTGAGGGGATAACTCTTACTCTATTTTTAATTTAGTCTAAGAATCCGTAAAATCATGAATGTGAAGTACATTGTAGACGTATATCAAGACAAAACAAATTCGATGGTCTGGTCATGTGCAAAGGGTAGACGAAAATCGACTTCCCAAACAGATTTTAATAATGGTTCGAAAAAAAAGAGGACCGAGACTTGGAGAGAAGGAATTGATAAGAAAGTGTGTGTGTGTGTGTGTGTGTGTGTGTGTGTGTGTGTGTGTGTGTGTGTGTGTGTGTGTGTGTGTGTGTGTGTGTGTGTGTGTGTGTGTGTGTGAGGGAGAGAGAGAGAGAGAGAGAGAGAGAGAGAGAGAGAGAGAATTGGATTTTATGGAATGACAGAGAAAATGGAAGGTAGGAATCCGAAGACGTCGGAGAAAGTTTTAAGCCGAAAAGAAGAGAGACAAACCGTTTTGGCACAAAATTACAAAATCTAACAAATCGTCCTTAAGTGCAGATTTACCCCTCCCTGTTTGTATGAGCAGTTTACTGCTAACTGCCTATAAGAACAGTTTATCTCTCACTCACTGCTTGTAACAACAGCTCATCTGTTTGATACTCATTACTTTTACGAACCAATTACTTAACACTCACTGCCTGTAAGAACAATTTGTCTAGTGCTGTTTGTAAGAGCTGCTTACCAAGTAATCCTAGCCTGTACGAAAAAACTACAAGCACTACATCCTTATCCAGGAGGTAATCTGGACCGTAGAGGCTGCTCGTTGCAGAGCCCGCAAAAAAACCACCGCCGAAAATGTACACCATCACTGGCAGTTTGTTTTTCCTGCAAAGCTGTAAAATGGTACAAATATAATTACTGTGTATATTTGAGGACATTTGTCGAAATAACTGTCATCAATTTTCATGTTTGTTGTTTCTCTTCAGTTGTGAGTTTGTAGAACATTACACCAATTTTATGTGCGTCATACATATTGTTTGGGTTTACGAGTGTTTTATTTTAGCCTAGCATTAATTATAATCATCATCGAACGGGCTGATTATTTCCAAAAATTTTGGGACAAAATTTTCTTAAACGAATCATTTTTTAAAATTAAAATATATCACGATATATGAACGAACTGTATTCGCATGCAGTTTTATTACTTGAAATTGCTTAATTTCAGTCAGTGATGTACGCAGACATACTCACTAGTAAATAATTCTTGGGAATCTGATATCATTTTAACACCCAAATCTTAAAATCGATATTCTTGAACGATTACTTTTATAATATATCTGTAATTAACAAGCGATTAGAAAGCACAAAACTTTGAAAACTTTGGTAAGGATTACGGAAGTGCATATTTTGGAACCGAACACACGATTTTATAGGAAGCAACTGGTTGCAGAATAACAATGTTGTAAGATGATCAGTAGAAGAAACCTTTGACTGATAACAGTGAAGTAATTTGTTCCGATATTTCGAAACGAGGAATTTTTAGTATGACTGTGCTTTTTAGATTATCGTTATTTTTTGATATTGTTTGCAGGGATGATTTGGAATCAACTAAGACAACTATATTCGTGGCTAAACACAAATTAAATTAAAAACTACCTCACAGCAAAAATTGTTTGACAAGATGAAGGATAAACTGCAGGGTAAAGCATATGATCCGTTTAAAATTTCTAAAGAAAATATAATGCTTCTTTGTAATATACCTATAGTGAATTTCCGGCTAGCTACCGCTCACGATTGCCTTGCCAAGCATCGCTACAAAATAAAAATACTAACATCTGACAAGTGCACAATTTGTTCTCAGAATGGGTGTATTGTGGACAAGGAACACTTACTAATCTACAGAGTTACGGATAGAGAGAAGCAAAAACGAAGGCCCTTTCCTGGACTTTATTGGATCCAAGATGGTGTGAGTCAGAAGGAGCTATTGGAAGAAGAAGAAGAAGATTAAGCTAATAATAATAATAATAATAATAATAATAATAATAATAATAATAATAATAATAATAATAATAATAATAATAATAATAATAATAATAATAATAATAATAATAATAATAATAATAATAATAATGATAATGATAATAATAATAATAATAATAATAATAATAATAATAATAATAATAATAATAATAATAATAATAATAATAATAATAATAATAATAATAATAATAATAATAATAATAATAATAATAATAATAATAATAATAATAATAATAATAATAATAATAATAATAATAATAATAATAATAATAATAATAATAATAATAATACGAAGAGTAATTGGTTCAGGCGGGTCCAGGAAGACTTAACTGAGCTGGCGATATCGGACGAGATGATTGACGATGTACTTAAGCTGCGAAAACTTTTACATGATGAAAACCTAAGGTTCCAAGAAAAACCAACATCTAAAAGGGGCGGGGCAGTCTCGGATGAAAGAAGGAAGGCAGCCTCGGATAGAATGAAGCAGTATTGGATACAGCGGAGGGCGGCTAACGCACATCAAAGTAATTGATTTGGCGTACCCCAAAGTGGGTGATCCGGATGAAAGAAGAAATAATAATAATAATAATAAGAAGAAGAAGAAGAAGAAGAAGAAGTTTCAAAACGAAAAAAAACAAAATCCATGATGACAAGAGCAATAAAATTAAAACACAAATTGATTGAAAAAAAGTAGAGATTACTGTCAGAAGTAGTGTATTTTCGTTGCCTTCACCCTGATTAGAAACAAACAAAAACAATTTCGATTTAGATCAAGGTTTTTTTTTTACTGTAGCACTGTACTTTTACTGATAACTGATAAACTTTAGGTCAAATATTGTGTGTTACAAGTTATCACACAATACCGAATTTTTTTAACGTTCCCATACGTTATATTTAAGTAAGGGTTATATATCATGAGAGAATTTTGGTAATATTATTGTCATTTTGGTTTTTACATAACGTCTATACTTTACGCCAGTTAGACTAATGAGGACGGGGGATCAGCGTTAATGGTAAGAGATAAGCAACAGGAGTAACTGCGGCTAAAACTAAAAACTTTAAGGTTCTCAGTTCAGAGACGCAGTAGAATGACTGGTGCTTTAGTCACATTGACCACCGAGTCCCCTTTGCTGATTTTAAACATTACCAAGCCGATATCGTTTAAAGATTTTTGGGCGAAATTGTCCAAAAGCAAAAAAAAAGAATTTAATTAACATTTTAAAAAGTTTTTCAGCTAAAAACAACAAACTATACATACACCGTATGTCGAATTCGTTGGAAACGTGTAGTCCGAACCTCAAGGCACATGTTTAACCTTGTGGAATCTGTAAACGTGTATTAGCACCGTAATCTTAAAATACATTTTTTCACACTTCCTGTAAAGACAAATGTCTTATAATGTCTTATATTGTATATCACCATACAATATCGATAAGAGTTTTTAGACATTTATTTTTTTTTAATAAAAGTTTTGGAATTACTAATAGCCTCAATTTTGATAATGTTATGGCTTAATGACTCCCACTACTGAATTCCTGATCTCTCACTAGTCGACTTACCGTTGGGGTGAATACGTTCAGGTACAGGCAGTCTTCGGTCCCGAAAGTGACATTTCGGTTTCTGTAGTCAAGCAAGTTGTTTTGTATACACGGTGGCCCGTCTTCTGTTGCGTTTCTGATGCCACTCCACTTTGCAGGCGGCTGTGGGCTCTGAAAGTAACAATGTAATGAATAAGACTGGGTGGAAACCAAAATTTGAGAGGAACTGCGCTGAGCTGAACTGAGTCGAGCGAAACGGAACGAAGATGAACGGGCGCCGAAAGTGGAGTTCAGTCAGTTTAAAGAACGCGATCTTTTAAACCTAAATATTTAGTGCTACTGTAAAATATTTACGTATTTACATATATGTGTATGTATTTAGGTCTACTGTAAAAAAATGCTCTGTAGGTAACGAGAAATAATAATTATGGAGCCGTGATTAGTGCGGTGTAAAAGCGGAGTCAGCTTCAAAACCGAACTTGGACAGAGTTCGCCGCTTGACTCAGCTCAGCTCAGTTACGCTTTTAATTGCCAGATTACATTAAAAACAATACGTTAGGTTTTGAATGTGTAGTCTGTTCGGCTCAGAGCAACTCCACGCCTCATTTAGTGGCCAACTGGCCTAATGGTTATTAAATACTGCAAACACTTTCTCATTGTCTTGAGACTAATTTAGCAATTTACCATATCTTTTCTCAAATGTTATGAGTTTATAAATTCTCGTTTCGTGAACTATCCAAAATGTGAAGAGTTGTTTTGCTATATCAGATATAGTGATTTTTTTCAAACGCTTGTCTTACGTTATAGCTGTTCCAGGATCATACATAAAAAAATATGCAAAAACATTAAAAAATTTCCATTTAAATTTTGTGAGTTATTTATAATTATTTATAACCACACCACTAAATGCGACGTATTTTTTAGGTTTTCACAGTGGTTTTTCTATGTTTTGTTTGTTTACATTAAGACTAAATGCATTAAAAACTAGAACCACCAATGAAAAGCTAATAATATTTTAGTTAATTTCTTTTGCTCAGTCATTTAAGAAGTAAAAGCGCAAATTAAAAAAAATAATACATAAAAGCTTTTTTATACACTGACTAGAATAGTCATCTCATGTTTATGATTTAAATTTAATCTACCATTTGTTTTTTTTTCATTTAGCTTATAAATGATTGTGCTAAATTTAAGGCCTTTATTGAGATGTGAGAGCTGCGCATTTATACAAAGACACTCGGGGGCTCCGCCTCCGTTCGGTTTAGGCCACCAACTGCCAGTCTGCACCAACTAATGCACTGTTAGTACCAAACATATTATTAATTAAAACACAATTAATTACAAAAATCTCTTTAGTTGTTTGTATTTCGAAAAAAACATAAATATTTCAATATTAAAAATAATATTGGGTTTTATTTGCTATTATTTATAACGATCTTAAGCAATGATAATAAATATAATCTCTTTGAAAAAATATTATCGAATAAATAGCTGTGGTGCAAAATCATCTGTTTAGGTGTACCTTACCTCCATTCCCTCTCCTCAGCTTCATATTGCGTATGAATTTCCGCTTCATATTAGATCTTACTTCTTTATGTTTATTTATAAAATAGAAGTATTTGGGACATCTGTTTAGATAATTAAAAATCTCCTTAAAATCAAATGGATCCATGACAACTCCAGTAATATACGTGTACAAGAATGCAAGTCCGATCATACTGTAACCCAGGTCTTCCCAAAATAATACGTGCAAATAACACTAGTGATGGCGGAAATGTTGAATGTGGAATGAGTAAAAAAATCCATAAATTTAGAAAACATTAAAAAACAGTACATCGAAGTAAAAGCGAAAACAAACGTTGTAAAAAAATGTACAGCCCCGAAAAATCGTCATGTTTCTCAAAAATGGACAAAGTAATTTTGCTCGAAATTCAGTCATAAATAATGTCTTTTCTTAACGTAACTAACCGCATTGAATTTGAAGTAAAAGAACTTTCCAGTTCGAGGGTGAACAGAAAAAACCAAAAAATACTCTTACCGATGTAGGGTTTTTTCAATTTACTCTAATTGACGTAAGGTAACGAAAACGTTTAGGAAGTCTGCTATTAGAAAAAAAAAGTCTAGAACTATTTGTTCTGCATAATTGTATACTGACTAATTTGTAAATTTATTGTAACATCTCAAGCTCGTGGTTTTAGTTTAAAGAAAACAAGATAATCATCTTGTTTTACAAAATTTATCTGTATTGTATTTTAGTGGTGACCTGTACAGATACTGTACGAGGAAAAGTTTGATCACCATACAAACACTCGAAAGATTATTAATAGAACGGTGCGGTAAATTTCGAAAGAGTTTAAGATAAGATATCAAATTCAATAATGCAAGGTCATAATCATCTTCTAAATTACAAAACGGTTGTAAAATTCACAGCCCGATAAGTTTTGAATAAATTATGTAACTTTATTATGGGATCATGTGATTTTTTTACGAGTAATTAACCGTTTCCAAGGTTAATGGAACAATAGTTGTTTGCTTTGTCACCGTAAATTGTAAAATACTAATTATAAACACAACATTGTTCCGGTTACACTTTCAATGTGTTTAGTACAAATCTTGATATTTTAAGTAAATATTGCATATATGTTCACTATCAGGTTTTAGCAATTTCTAGTCCGATTTCATTCAAACTCGGTATAAAAACCAATTTATTTAATAAATTGTAAAATTTCATGAGCAAGCAAAATATATTTCAAATTTACCAAAATTACGAAATAAAAAAACCTAATTTTTTTATATTAAAATTTTAACATTTTAAATTCCACTAAAAAAATAACATAAAGTCGGTCAGGGTTTTTTCTCTATTTTCAATCGAATTTCGTGAGCTTAATATGTCGATTTGTTTGAAACTTAGCTCGAAAATAAATTTCAGTAAAATAGAGGAATTTGGTTTGAAATCCATTCGAACGTCAAAAATGCCAAAAAAAAACATTTTAAATAATACGGAAAAATCATGACGTTTGAAAAACCAAACAGCTTAAATTAGCAAAACATCATTAATTAGAATTTTGCTAAATCAAATCCTATTTATTACTTATCTAACGGTGGGAAATAAGATCTTCAAAAAAGTATAGGATAAGCAAATCGACTCCATCACGTCAGCGAGAGAGATGCGCATCACGATTATTTACCAAAAAGTAAAATGTTTAAATGCAAATTTCAAAACCCTTGTCAATATACGGAATTGTTACTGATCGGTAAACCTCTTACGCCTATCTGAACAAAGTACATTTATCTCCTATTAAGCCTAAAAATGGATTCAGTTTGCCTTTTTCAGTACTTACTGGAACTTTTAACGGAAACATCTAACACTCTGAACGTTACGCACCTTTAACACGGCACGCAGCTGTCTCGCTTAAGCAATTAATGATATTTAAAACAAGCATTACTCAAAAAAAAACTATAAAAGAATAATTGCGAAAGTGTACTGATCTTAGTCTGGCTTGTTTTTTGTACTTTCTAACAGAGTATGAACTTTAAAATAATAGTTAAAGAAGATTTTAATGTTTGTTTTTGTAACTTTTACTATCTGAAGCTACAAGCAGCTTTATCCGTACTGAGATATATTATTTACAACTGCTTTGTAACTAAACTAACGTGGTATGAGCAGTTCCCGTTAAAAACTTGCTAACAACAGTCGACATATTTAAAATGTCAAAAAAAACAAAATTTGAAAAACGAAATTTAGATCCACATACGTTATGTAATCAAAACATCTTTTACTGTTCCGAATTTTTAAAAGAGTAAATATGCCCCATACTCTAGACTTAAACAATGTGTAAAACTTTCTTTATTGTGATCGTGAAAACTCAATTTTCGTGAATTTAATGAAAGTGTCTTCAGTCACCTTGTGGCAAAAATTGTGTTTTTTATTGGTGATGGATTGGTGCCCTTTATTTGTGATCAAACTAATATATCCAATTCTATTAGACGAAATTTGAACAAAAACATTATACTTAGGGCGGATTTTAACTCTTATGGTTATCAGTTATTGTCTTTCTAACTATACAAAGTATAAAAACTATTGTAATAGTGGAAACAATTAATTTTGAGATTTAAGTATGTAAATTTGGTTTGTTTATATTTTTAGGTTTCCTTAAAAGTTTTTATTTTTAATTAAGATACATGTTCTAGTTAGTTAGTGTGATAAATTTATAAATGATAATTTTTTTAAAAAATGAGAAACTACGTATTTCTTATTTTCATGAGGAATAAAAAATACTTTTTGAGTGCAAATCGAGTAGCATTAAAATACCTCTTAAACTGTTTAATTGAATAAGAGAAAGATTGTGCACTGTTTATGAAATATATATTTAGAAAACTGTATGCATTCCATATAATTATATAATTAAAACAAAACATTTCTTTTACATATACATAGGTTGCTGAATGTAAAATTTATTTTTCACTAGTGAATATTTAAAAAAAGTGTTTGATTTTTATGTGTAGTTTTTAAAGTACAAACTTTAAGATAACTTTGTTAATATAGAAGTGATAATAAAAACGATCGAAAATACATGTATGACTCACCCTAAGTCGCAGGTTCCCGATTGGCGGTTTCGCAAAAGGTATTCCCAAAAACCCATAAACGGTTCTTCCATTCCTAGTAACGTAATTTTTTCCTCTAAGCTGGCCCTGAGCTGTTCTAACGATAGGCGCTGCAGCGAAAGCAGATTCCAAGACGCCCAACAGACAAACGCACCACGACAGTTTCATGATTACAATGTATGTGGGCCAACTTAAGAAAAACAATTTAAGAAGATATAGTAGCAGAACATTCTATCTAATAGACGGCACGTGTAATAATGCATTGTATTATCTTTTCTCTTGATTAATAAAATATGAAATGCTTCTCACTAACGCATTTGAGACGGAAAAACCTTGAAAAGTATACATTTTTTTATATACTCACAAATACATACATGAATATATAATTAGTTAATAAATAATGATTTATTTCTTTATTAATTTATTCCCACAAAAAGGAATACAAAGTAAGTTTTTTTACAGTGGACAAAATTCTTTTTTTTAGATTTAGATTTAATTATATCTTTTTGATCACCTCGGTAAAAATGTAATTCTTATAGGATGTATGCTCCTGTGTTTTGTAGTGTGTGTTTATGTGTTTTAACACATCGCTAGAGAAATTCCCGATTTTGGTAAAATTTGGTACTAAGTCTGGTTCGCGTACATAATAATATTTTTCGGAACCGTTTTTTAATTTTTCAATGAAACTTCTTTTTTAATCTTTTTTTGGTCAAAAATAATTAAATATATAAATTCTTAAATTCAAAGAAAACAATTTTGTTCAAAATTTTCTTAAGAATTTTTAAAATGTTTAATTGAATGTGAGAAAGTTTGTACCTTAACAGAACAAAATTAAATACATTTTATTTAAGTACGTAGCAAATTATTGTCTATTTGCGATTTTTCAGAAACTGTTTCCGATTTTTAGGTTTTGTGTATAAAAGCAATGCTAAAATCAGAAAGAAAATTGCATGACTTACCCTAAATCTCAGGTTTCCGATTGGCGGCTTTGCAAATGGTATTCCCAAAAACCCATAAACGGTTCTTCCATTTCTAGTAACGTAGTTTTTTCCTCTAAGCTGGCCCTGAGCTGTTCTAACGATTGGAGCTGCGGCGAACGCAGATTCCAAGACGCCTAACAGACAAATGTACCACAAGAGCTTCATGATAAGAGTGCAGGTGTGCCAACTGTGGTTGTGAAATTTAAAGAGTTATAATAACCGACTACCTTATATATAGGCGACACTTGTAACAATAAACGGTGCAGGCTTTATTTTTTATCTTTTTTTATATATTATACCCTTATCTACTTGTTAGCAAGTTCCCAATGAAAAAAATTGAAGCCGTCATCATGGTATGACCCAAATTCAAGAAATGTTTTAAAGCTCTTGAAGCGTTTCTAGATTTTAAAAAAGTGTAGGCCTATATGAATCAAATACCACTCATTAATTTATCTCTAAAATTACAGAACAGATTACAGTAAAAGTCATACACCTTTCTCCAAGGTCATAGAAGCTTTTCAAAAACTTTTTCAAAAAATTCCACCCATTTAGGGTTAAAATGGGGTAAAAGGAACTTTAAATTTTACCACCGAACCTCCAGATCTAAAAGGCGTAGACATTTAAAATTTCGTACACGTACGTTAGTGGCGCACACAGAAGGGATTTTTCAAAATTAATCACTAAAGGGTTAAAATGGAGGAAATAAAAACTTATCATTTTATCTCTGGATCTATATATCCAAAAGTCGTACAATGCTGTAATGTTGCATACAGTTTTATCTTTGGATTTGGATTTGGAGATTTTCAATGATGTTTTCCAAAATTCCACCTCTAAAGAGTTAAGACGGCATAAAAAACAAACTTTACCTGTTTCCCTATAAATGTCGTCATATAAAAAAGGCTTAGAGAGCTGAATTTTTTTAATCAGGTTGATCCTGGTATTTAAAGGTGGAAAAAAGGACATTTTCCAAAATTCCATAGTTAAGAGTTAAAATACTTTTAGAAAACGAATTTGAAATTTCTTATACCTCCAGATTTAAATACTTTGTAAGTTAAAATTTATTATGTATGTTTTTAAGGATTTAATGGCACACAAAAAAAAATGATATTTTTTCCAAAATTCTCATCCCTTAAGGTTTAAAAATAACGTAAACATGAACTTTATATTTCATCTATATATCTCCAGATCTAAAAGACATAAAGAGCTGAAATTTCATATACAGATTTATTTTAAGCTTTGAAGGTGCCAAATAACATTCACCTTAGGCTTTGAAAATGCACATTGACAGATTTGTCAAAATTCCTCGCAAAAGGGTCAAATAGGATATATTTTTAAAATTTTAATTGATTGCGGGCTTTTTATTTTTTATAATCAATCTTTGGTCTTGAGTGACTGCAAAGAAATCGTTTCAGAAATGTGATAGGAGATTTGAAGTATATAAACGCAAAAATAATGCAGTGATTCAATATATAAAAAAGAAGTCCTGAGAATTAAGACTTGAGGGTAACCAAAAAAAATATTGGAGACTATTTGAGGATACTTTAACTTTATTACGTTAGAAAAGATTTTCTAAGGAGGAATTTTAAATTTATTTCGGTGATCGGATTTTCTTGAAACTATACATAAATACTGTAAAACACAAATGAAACACGTATCTCAGCATTTTCTAAAATTCAACCCATAAAGGCAATCTCGCAATATTTATATAAAACAACAAATTATGAATCATCATCTCTATTGAAGATATAAATACAAAATTAGACCAACTCAAACGTTCATTAGCCTTTTTAAAACAAAATGGCGAACACTCAAAATGCCCCATTTATTTTAAAATTGGGTATTTTCATGAGCTCTGGCAGTAAAACGAGTCGATCAACCGACAATATTTGATTTCTTTCGTTCACACGTATTTTTCCATGTCTGTCAATGCAGCTTACATTGGTTACACGGAGCAGTTCGGACGCATTGCGGAATCCATGGATTTCAATAGACATCGTGGAATAAGTTATTATTTTGTCGAGAGATTGAAATATTTTACATTTGTCAATAAATTAATGAACTTAAAAATCAATAAAAAAGTTTTAATTATATAAATAATTATTTATATTATTATTATTATTATATTACATTATATATATATATATATATATATATATATATATATATATATATATATATATATATATATATATATATATATATATATATATATATATATATATATATATATATATTATATTATATATATTATTTATGTACTATATGGAATGCATGTAGTTTTCTAAAAATAATTAGTTCAGATATATTGTACATCTTTTTCTCATTCAGTTAAACCGTTTCACATGTATTTTAATAAAAAGGGATAAGCATCCGAAAAAAAAATATTTCTTTTGATTTCGTAAAAATATCAGATGTGAAAACTATCAAGAAAAATTCTGATAAAATCTGCCTAATTTATTATTTTTTTTTTAAATTTATCATTTAAGAATTTATTATACTAACCAACTAGATTATCTTACTTTAATTAAAAATATTAAAAATCACAAGTTTTTAAGGAAACCTAAAAATACAGACAAACCAGACCTACATGCTAAATTTCATAAGCAACCTCAAAATTGATTTTTCCACGATCACAATATTTTTTTCAAGGGATTGTTTTTATACTTTGTACAGTAAGAAAGATAATATCTGATTTTAACCATCGGATTTTAAATATTCTGTTTTATGTTCTATTTCGTCTAATGGAAATCGATATATTTGTCTGATCTCAAACGAATTTGGTCAACCTTCAAATAAAAACCACACTTTTTGTTACAGAGTACCTGAAGATTCATTCATTAAATTCACAAAAATTGAGTTTTGACGATCAAAATAAAGAAAGCTTCATAAATTGTTTAGTTTGAAGTAAAAATGTGATTAGATGTAGGACATAATTACACGTTTAAAAATTCTGAAAATATAAGAGAATATTTTTTATAGGTTATTTTTAAGAGTAAACATATTAAACTTCAAGTTTATTTTAATATTTTGAACACTGTTATTCAATTATATTCATTAATAAATTGAACAATATTTTGTTTACTTAGAATTGAGAATTACAACAATTTAAAATAATAAAACAATAAACCAATTTAAAAAACATCTATCTCTATATTTTTTTGAGGTTTTTAATGTTAGCTTTGGCCAGAGAAGTGAAAAGGAAACGTCTGCCGAACGGAAGAATGTAACGGAAATATTGAACGAACGAGCAAATGAATTTCGTCTCTCTATTTCTGTCGTTTTCTTGTTTCCTCTTTTTCGATAGAAATACTCGCATATTATATGCAAACTTTGTGTTGCTTTGGTTTTGGTACTTTTCCTTGAAGAACAACGTGCAAGTTGTAAACGTTTATAATACCCAGTAAATAATATCCAAGCTAAGTTCAAGTGTTTATTTATTTAAACAAAACAAGATATCTTGAAACTAATTATATATTCAGCAATGATATCATTAAGTTCCGCTTCTGTCTGTAACTTCCCGAGTTACATTCGTAAATCATAATTTTTTATGATTAAAACAAATTGACGTTATTTACGTACATATAAATTTACAATTAAACCTAATTTTAATGGTGGAATATTTCAGATAAAAATTGTTATATTATTGTGTACATAAGACAAGACTAAGCAAACAAATATGACATGTTATTTTGCACAAATAAAGAGAAGGCAGACCCAACTGATTAAGATCCGTTTGTTTGAATTGTTTTTTAAAAAAAATTACATAAATGTTAATCGACTTTGTTCTAACACTAAAATGTGTTGTTCACTGACAATAAATCACTTGCATGCCCATATTAATATTATTCAATAAATGAGACATCGAAAATTTAATTTTAACTCCGACAAAAATAAAGTTTAGCACTTTTAGTTAAATATTCATAATTAAACATCCAGTCGATGATGGGACAAAAGTGTTTCGTTATTGGTTTTTGAATGTAAAATGTATTTTGAGACAAAATAAAAATTGGTACTTTAACTGAAATCATAGTGTCTTTTTTATATATGTTGATTGAATACCGCTGAAGCTTTTGATGCTAGCCGGACCCGGTCTGATGCAGGAATCGACGCAGCTCTTGAGATTCACAGTACATAAACAAAAAAAAGTTTATTAGCTTTTTAATTTTAGCTCAAGAGAGAGAGAGAGAGAGAGAGAGAGAGAGAGAGAGAGAGAGAGGAGAGAGAGAGGGGGAAAAGAAAGAGAGAAAGAGAGGAGAGAGAGAAAGAGTGGAGAGAGAGAAAGAGAGATAGATAGATAAATAGATAGATAGATAGATAGATAGATAGATAGAGAGAGAGAGAGAGAGAGAGAGAGAGAGAGAGAGAGAGAACTTGGAACATTTGTACACAACCGAGAGGTTACAATGCACAACCTTGACTAGTATTAAGAATGGGCTTAGTGGAGAGGGGGGCTGCTTATCAATCAAGTGATTAAATTCTAAATTTAATGTACAACAATGATTCTCTCAATAAAAATTAAAATTACTTTCTTTTAACCAGTTTTTCTTGAAAGTTTACTAAACAACTCTCTCTCTCTCTCTCTCTCTCTCTCTCTCTCTCTCTCTCTCTTACCCTATCCAATCCTCTCTAACTCTCTCCTTCCCGTATTTTCTCCCCTCTCCCAGGAATTTAGGTCGTGTTGGAAACGTGTTACGCGTGGTGTCCCACCAGAGTCAAGTATTTAATGCCTCCACAAATAATCCATTTTGTATATTTGTAAATTTCATTTATGTACAGATGATTTCAAAAATATACCTAAATTCCATAACAAAAATCTTGACAGGACAGTTGAAAATATGACCATGATATTGAGAATATTTATCTGTGGGCAAAAAGTATGGTCTGAGAATGAAAAATTAAACGTAAATAATCTTCTTACACTAAAATTTGATAATGATTTTTTTTATTGTTGGGACAAAGTAAAGGATTTAGGACTAATTATTGACTGCAGACTGACGTTGAACTGTGACTTGTAAAAGATGTTTAATGAAATGCAATCTCTATAAAAAAACTTTTTACCGTTCGAAATCCAAAGTTCTTGGTGAAATCCTTAATATTCTTTTATTTTTTTCCATTTTGTCGTAGTCAACGATATGCCTGCGGTACTGGCTAACAAATGTCAGCGAGCACAGAATTATTTTATACGTTTTATTTTTAATTTGAAATGTAATTCCCACATTAGTCCTTGTTATAATAAAACTTTATTTAAGTTTCTATCGTATTGTTTATAGCCGTTCTACAAATTGGAGTGCCGGCTTATCTGGTAGAACAAGTTTAATTATACCGCTGATATAAGTGCAAAGTGCACTAGATAAGTTCCACAACACTCACTACTCCCACACACCGTACAAGTGAATATAAAAATACTAGAATGATAACCCTTACGAGAGGCTGTAAGTAATTGCTGCTAGTGAAATCTTGCAGCAGAGTTTTCAACTACAGTTAAATAGGTAATAGTACTATCTATTTTTTTCAAACTTTTCCACTCCCTGTTCTTGCAGCCTGCAGCGTTCCTAGCGGCAGGTAGTCCAATTACTTGGAATTTAGCTACTTATATCTAGCACGCTTTCAATAGTGGTGGCTGTACTTCTAATTCGTTTATATTCAATGGCGTACTATCATGTTTAATAAATCCTTTATTGTGTACGCCTGCCGCCTATTGAACAAACTTCCAGAATAATTAGATTCAGTTAACCGTAGAGTCCAGTTTGGGAACAGTTGGAGTTATATTATTTAGATAAGATGGACGGTGTCTTTATCTTGATATGTAAATACCAAATTTATAACTCAGTATGTATTGTTGTGTTTTTATTAATACGTTAATAATTAATGTATCAGCACTATTCTACCGAATGTATTATTTGATAATTGCAATAACTATTAATCGAGGACCAATTTTGGTATACAGGTAACATTTATTTTTTAATGAAATACTGTATCTATATATCTCAGTAGACATATCTTCTACAGTCCAGATAGTATAGGCTATATACGTGAACGTATAGAGTTAAAACGATTAATGCATACGAGGTGTGTTCAGAAAGTAATGAGAATTTTTAAATTTCGCGGGCTTGGAGAGACCGATTGTCAAACATTTTTTTATTATGTTGGTACACATGCCCTTGAAGTATGATAAAACTTTCAGCTGTTTTCATTGTTGACTTTGTCTGTGACAGCCACTAAGGTTTATGAGCTCGGCGATTTTCGTTTGTTAAAAGAAATGGATCAAAGAATTTGTATCAAATTTTGTGCAACAAAGTGTGTGAAATGTTAACAAAGGCCTGTGTTGAGTCTGCTATGAGTAAAGCAAGAGTTTATGAGTGGTATAAGCGTTTCCAAGAAGGCCGTGAAGACGTTGAAGATGACGAACGCCCTGGATGCCCTAGCACATCAACGACCAATGAAAACGTGGGAAAAAAATGAAAGAAATGGTTATGAACAATCACCGAATCACAATTAGAGAGGTCGCTGATGATGTTGGCATATCGATTGGATCATGTCATGACATTGTTTCCAATGTTTTGTGTATGAAACGCGTGGCAGCAAAATTCGTTCCAAAATTGCTCACATTTCATTTGTTCGTGAATTTTTGGCCAAAAACAGTACTGTAACGACGCCCCAGCCTTTATATTCGCCAGACATGACTCCGTGTGACTTTTTCCTATTTCCAAAAATAAAGAGAAACATAAAGGGCCGTAGTTTTACAGCCGTAGATGACATTAAAAGCGCATTGCTGAAAGAACTAAAGGCTATCTCAAAGATCGAGTTTGAGAAGTGTTTCGAGGATTGGAAGAAGCGCTGGCACAAGTGCATAATCTCCAATGGGGACTATTTTGAAGGCGACAAAATCAATGTAGAAGAATAAATAAATATTTTGTTCAAAAAATTAAAATTCTTGTTACTTTCTGAACACACCTCGTATACAGTCAATGCAACTAAATTTTTTACTAGATTCACTTCCTATTATATCAGAAATTTGAGATACAACTCCTAACATTTCCCTGGTAATAAACCAAATACCTACAACATCACTTTACCCACGTTTCTGGTCAAGTTTTACTTTCTTGGGGGGTTGTTCTCGAAGCTCACGTTTCGCTTAAGGGTTGTGAAGGAAGCATCATGTTGTTTACCACCGGATTTTTATGTGTTTCCACTGCAAATTACACAGTTTTGCTGAATCGCAAGAGGTGGTGGAAAATGCAACAAAGCGGCTAAACGAAATTTTCAAAAAATTGCTTTCAGCAGTGTTTCCGACAATTAATGATGGAAGACGTGTATACATTCAAGAGGAGAGCATTATGAAGGAAATGTGTTTAAAATATTATGCGTACTTTTAATAAATTTTCATTACTCTATTCCAGGAACGTTTTGACCCTAACTCGTATTATGGCCAAACTTTCAGTGAAACCCATGGAGTTGATTTATAGAAATAAGATATTTTAATTTTTTTATTTTAAAACTGTTACATAAATGGATTTTTCAAGGAGGCACTGACTAATACGTTTTATTTTGTTACATAAAGACAGCATTTTATTTGAATTTAATAAAACTGTACTTTAATTTAAGAAACATTATTTTTCTGTCTTTTTTATTTTTACACTTATTCTAACTATAAAGAAAGTATGGTGACCATGAAAAAAATCTAAACATTTTGATAGTTTCATCTGTTTTCAGGTCTTTTGTATTAAAAAGTTGGTTATACTTGGATAAATGTTTGTACATATCACTAATGAGACTAAACTAATTGAACGATTTCTTTTAATATCTGGCTTTTCTTCAACCAATTTCCTCATACCTCTGGAAAATTTTTTAATTTAAAAAAGTTTTATAAAACTATTTTTCGTTCAAAAATCTTTAAAAAATTAAATCTCTCGTAATCGTCTCTATTGACTTCGCTCTTGTTTTGCTTGCATGTAGTCAATAAGCCTGTACTTATGGATCGGGATAACCCCTCCAAAAAACTCGTTTGAAAGTTATTAAAAAAACGTATTTTTTGTGTTTAGTTTTTTTGTGTGGAAACAATTGAACATAAGACAGTTTGCTTAATGTTTCTTCATTATTTATGTTTTTTGCATCTCAAGTATTTACAACAATACCACTTGTATAAAATATCAAATTTCTAAAGATTATTTTAAGATAACAAAGGACCACTAAAACTGTCAAATGCGTTAATAAAAAATTAAGTACTGGTAATTGAACAATTATTAGGTTTATAAAGGTTATTACACAGCTTTAAAGAATGTAATAAAACTTTACTGTGGATTAAAAATATGTATTTTATAATCTTCATTTGCTTTGTATTCTATATATTTTACTTTGTATCATATAATATGCTTTGTATTCCATTTTGGATAGTTTTAGCAGAGAAAAGGTTAATTTCGCATTCATTATGAGTTTTATAAGAGCCTGAGTGTGTGGGCCAACTTCACGTTTTTTTAAGAATGTCACAAAGAAATTTTAAAGTTTAACATTTAATTGACACAATAACGTACACACACACACACACACACACACACACACACACACACACACACACACACACACACACACACACACACACACACACACACACACACAATCACATATCATTCGGTATTAGTTGGAAAAAATAAAAAAAATTCAAATGAGGTAAATTTAGAAACAAAATTTCTCTAATTAACTTCACAAATTTTCTTAGAATTTTGACTAGTTCATGTGGTCAAAATTAATTAAATATATTTTTATGTTAGTAAGTTGTCAAAAAATTCTCTATTTATATATTTAATTTAATACTAAATTGTAAATTTATTTATTTATTTCAGAATGTATTGTACATCTTTATCACTTTAATTCTTAAAAAAAAGAAAAAAAGTTTTTCATACTTTATTAATGTCGAAATTCTTACATATTAAAAACATCGTGTTTTCTCAAAATTTGCTTCAGCAATAATGTGATTTTGTTTATTTAAATATGCATACACAAAAAAACGTCCAATCCTGGATAGGTGTTGTCTACTATCTAGATAAAAAAATCTATTAGTTTCTATTTTTAAAATTAGTTCATCAGATTTTGCTCAAATTCTGATTATGTATGAAAATTTATAACTCCAGTAAGTAAAGTGAATTTAAAACATATGAATTTACCAGAAAACACACTGACTACTGTTATTCTTTTAATTTTTACTCGAACCGTGAATAATATCGTTTCGTAAATCGATTTAGTCTGAATCTGTCAATTAACGAATGTTGTATAGGATATTCTCACCGATGGTGAGATTAAATTAGGTGTATTAAACGTATTTTTTATAATATCTGTATCGTTTCACTTTTGTAATATCTTGTCTTTCTCAACATATCTTGACAACTCTTAGGTTAACACTTCTTTCATTTTGTGATGCAATTTATGTATTTCAAGACACAATATGACCAAACTACAAGTTTTCCCTTAAATAAAATCAACATTTAATAAAATATGGATTAGTGTATTTAAATTTAAAAGCGTAAAAGTGTATTTACATTAAAATCATATTTTACAAAAATATACAACTTACTGTTCAGAAACAAATGGTAGAAAATTAGGTGTATTGACTAAAAATTACGTTTCGTTGTGAGTTGTCCTGGATATAGTTGTTCCGGACTAAGTTTTCCAGGTAGCACGTTGTTCCGATAGTGAGTTATTCCGGTGTCGAGTTGTTCGTTAATGAGTTGTCCAAGCGGTGGGTTGTTCCGGCAGTGAGATTCCGTTGGTGAGTTGTCCTTGTGGTATTTGTTCCGGACTGAGTTTTCCCGGTAGCACGTTGTTCCTTCCGATGGTGAGTTATTGCGGTGTCGAGTTGTCCGTTAATGAGTTGTCCCAGCGGTGGGTTGTTCCGGCAGTGAGATTCCGTTGGTGAGTTTTCCTTGCGGTATTTGTTCTGGACTAAGTTTTCCAGGTAGCACGTTGTTCCGATGGTGAGTTATTCCGGTGTCGAGTTGTCCGTTAATGAGTTGTCCAAGCGGTAGGTTGTTACGGCAGTGAGTTTCCGTTGGTGAGTTGTCCTTGCGGTATTTGTTCCGGACTAAGTTTTCCAGGTAGCACGTTGTTCCTTCCGATGGTGAGTTATTGCGGTGTCGAGTTGTCCGTTAATGAGTTGTCCCAGCGGTGGGTTGTTCCGGCAGTGAGATTCCGTTGGTGAGTTGTCCTTGTGGTATTTGTTCCGGACTGAGTTTTCCCGGTAGCACGTTGTTCCTTCCGATGGTGAGTTATTGCGGTGTCGAGTTGTCCGTTAATGAGTTGTCCCAGCGGTGGGTTGTTCCGGCAGTGAGATTCCGTTGGTGAGTTTTCCTTGCGGTATTTGTTCTGGACTAAGTTTTCCAGGTAGCACGTTGTTCCGATGGTGAGTTATTCCGGTGTCGAGTTGTCCGTTAATGAGTTGTCCAAGCGGTGAGTTGTTCCGGCAGTGAGATTCCGTTGGTGAGTTGTCCTTGCGGTATTTGTTCCGGACTAAGTTTTCCAGGTAGCACTTGTTCCGATGATGAGTTATTCCGGTGTCGAGTTGTCCGTTAATGAGTTGTCCAAGCGGTGGGTTGTTCCGGCAGTGAGATTCCGTTGGTGAGTTGTCCTTGCGGTATTTGTTCTGGACTAAGTTTTCCAGGTAGCACGTTGTTCCGATGGTGAGTTATTCCGGTGTCGAGTTGTCCGTTAATGAGTTGTCCAAGCGGTGGGTTGTTCCGGCAGTGAGATTCCGTTGGTGAGTTGTCCTTGCGGTATTTATTCCGGACTAAGTTTTCCAGGTAGCACGTTGTTCCTTCCGATGGTGAGTTATTCCCGTGTCGAATTGTCCGTTAATGAGTTGTCCCAACGGTGGGTTGTTCCGGCAGTGAGATTCCGTTGGTGAGTTTTCCTTGCGGTATTTGTTCTGGACTAAGTTTTCCAGGTAGCACGTTGTTCCGATGGTGAGTTATTCCGGTGTCGAGTTGTCCGTTAATGAGTTGTCCAAGCGGTAGGTTGTTACGGCAGTGAGTTTCCGTTGGTGAGTTGTCCTTGCGGTATTTGTTCCGGACTAAGTTTTCCAGGTAGCACTTGTTCCGATGATGAGTTATTCCGGTGTCGAGTTGTCCGTTAATGAGTTGTCCAAGCGGTGGGTTGTTCCGGCAGTGAGATTCCGTTGGTGAGTTGTCCTTGCGGTATTTATTCCGGACTAAGTTTTCCAGGTAGCACGTTGTTCCTTCCGATGGTGAGTTATTCCCGTGTCGAATTGTCCGTTAATGAGTTGTCCCAACGGTGGGTTGTTCCGGCAGTGAGATTCCGTTGGTGAGTTGTCCTTGAGGTATTTGTTCTGGACTAAGTTTTCCAGGTAGCACGTTGTTCCGATGGTGAGTTATTCCGGTGTCGAGTTGTCCTTTAATGAGTTGTCCCAGCGGTAGGTTGTTCCGGCAGTGAATTTCCGTTGGTGAGTTGTCCTTGAGGTATTTGTTCCGGACTAAGTTTTCCAGGTAGCACGTTGTTCCGATGGTGAGTTATTCCGGTGTCGAGTTGTCCGTTAATGAGTTGTCCCAGCGGTAGGTTGTTCCGGCAGTGAGATTCCGTTGGTGAGTTGTCCTTGAGGTATTTGTTCCGGACTAAGTTTTCCAGGTAGCACGTTGTTCCGATGGTGAGTTATTCCGGTGTCGAGTTGTCCTTTAATGAGTTGTCCCAGCGGTAGGTTGTTCCGGCAGTGAGATTCCGTTGGTGAGTTGTCCTTGCGGTATTTGTTCCGGACTAAGTTTTCCAGGTAGCACTTTGTTCCGATGGTGAGTTATTCCGGTGTCGAGTTGTCCTTTAATGAGTTGTCCCAGCGGTAGGTTGTTCCGGCAGTAAGTTTCCGTTGGTGAGTTATGCTGGCGGTATTTGTTCCGGACTAAGTTTTCCAGGTAGCACTTTGTTCCGATGGTGAGTTATTCCGGTGTCGAGTTGTCCTTTAATGAGTTGTCCCAGCGGTAGGTTGTTCCGGCAGTAAGTTTCCGTTGGTGAGTTATGCTGGCGGTATTTGTTCCGGACTAAGTTTTCCAGGTAGCACTTTGTTCCGATGGTGAGTTATTCCGGTGTCGAGTTGTCCTTTAATGAGTTGTCCAAGCGGTGGGTTGTTCCGGCAGTAAGTTTCCGTTGGTGAGTTATGCTGGCGGTATTTGTTCCGGACTAAGTTTTCCAGGTAGCACTTTGTTCCGATGGTGAGTTATTCCGGTGTCGAGTTGTCCTTTAATGAGTTGTCCCAGCGGTAGGTTGTTCCGGCAGTAAGTTTCCGTTGGTGAGTTATGCTGGCGGTATTTGTTCCGGACTAAGTTTTCCAGGTAGCACTTTGTTCCGATGGTGAGTTATTCCGGTGTCGAGTTGTCCTTTAATGAGTTGTCCAAGCGGTGGGTTGTTCCGGCAGTAAGTTTCCGTTGGTGAGTTGTCCTTGCGGTATTTGTTCCGGACTAAGTTTTCCAGGTAGCACGTTGTTCCGATGGTGAGTTATTCCGGTGTCGAGTTGTCCTTTGATGAATTGTCCCAGCAGTAGGTTGTTCCAGCAGTGAGTTTTCCGTTGGTGAGTTATGCTGGCGGTATTTGCTCCGGACTAAGTTTTTCCGGTAGTGAGTTGTTCCGACATTTTATGAGGAAGAAGGGGCCAAAGTATTATAGAAGGGGTTTCCTTTGTAATTTCGTGAAGAGAATCAAGATATTAAGAGAAAGTTTTTACTGAAGATATTTCATAGTTTTGTAAGGTTCTAGACAAATATAATTAACAGTCAATCAGTAATATTTTGTGTTTCATAAATAACTATATAATATTGTTACACTACGAAATTTTATTTTAAATAACTATAAATTATTATAATATAGCCTTTAAAACGTACGAAGTTTTAATAATATTCTATCAGTTAATATAATATTCCCATTCATAGTTTTTCTCTAATTGGTTAACTAAACCTCTTTTTGGTAGAAAACTTGATGCTGTTAAATTTCCTTCTTATTTGTGATACTATTCTTTTCATTTGGTATTAAATTTTGTAAATAAAGCTATATATATATATTTAACTAATACAAATATATATACATATATTACCGGTAAATCTACAAAGAAATCTAAATTTGAAATTATAGATTTCTGAATATATGGAACCATAAACACACACACACACACACACACACACACACACACACACACACACACACACATATATATATATATATATATATATATATATATATATATATATATATATATGTGTGTGTATGTGTGTGTATATATATATGTGTGTGTGTGTGTGTGTGTGTGTGTGTGTGTGTGTGTGTGTGAACATATATATTAGAACAAAATTTTGTTAAATGAAAATATTTTTGATTTAAAAACTTTCTGTCCTTGCTTGTTGTATGATTATTTCTATATTGACTTTCCTATTGCAACAGCAACGCTATCTATCAGTCAACTAAACAGTTTAATAAATTAGAAATAGAATATTAGTGTTATTAATGGGTCCATGAAAAGTGAATAAATAACAAACATTATAAATATATCTTTATTTTTTTATAAAATGGTAATACTATTTCAAGTTAATTTATTGTTTAAAAAATAAGAAATTTTAAAAATAAAAACAAGGTGAACAATTATTTGATCGTGGCATACAACTTTCTGATAGAAAATTTCTAAATGAAATTAAGAAAAGAAATTTGACGACTGTCAGGGTTTGCTTAGTAATATTGCATAACTGAAATATCTTAATTTGCTTAAAATATCTTAATTTGCGGAGATTTTCATATTTTACAAATAAACTTACATTAACGATTCCACCTTTTTAGCTGTTCATATTGCTCGTTTGTGATTGTAAATTCGTTTATAATAAAACTATTTCCATTTGCTGCAGTAACAAAACATAAAAAACATACTTCATAATTTTAAATAATAGTTAAAAAATTACGTTGAACATTTTGATGGTAAGAAGCCCAAAAAGTTGGCCTTAATAAAAAGGATAACTACAGAGGCAAGTAGAAAGTATATCGGTCATGCACATAACCTTGCCAAAATATGACTGATCACTTTACAACTTTTTTTTTAATTCGTAGGCTTTGGTTTTGCTCTAAACGGTAGTTCTTTCCAAAAGTCCATACGTTCTTTAAGTAAATTCGATTCCATCGAGTACCCGTCGGTTTTCAAGTGCAAGTACTCTTTCTCATTTGTGGTTACAGGATCCCATCTAGTAAATGTGTTTGAAGATGGAGTTGGGTTTCTGAAATAGAACCAGAAAATAACTAGTAATGAATCACTCTGTTCTTGTGTAAACTATAAGGTAACAGTTACTTTCAGTATCAGGTAATAAAGTTTTCGTTAAAGTACAAGGTAAATATTTTGGAAGAATTAACAGTTATTTATACCAGAAAATCACATAACAGTTAACCACATAACTGGCCTGATAAGCAGTCTTCGTAGTAATAATAGAAAATTATATTGGGTAAACTAAAATTATAAATTATTTCTTGCAATAGTCGTTTTGTCATGTTTTCGGGAGAAATAGGAGTCCGGGCCTTTACCAGGGCTGGTGAGGAATGGGGAAAGAAATTCGTTTCTTGTTTAGAGTTGGCCGGATTTCTCCTATTTCCTCCCGAGAAAGTTGTGCCCTGTATAGTTGTTCCGAATGTTGGTAGGCTGTGTGTAGTTGTTCTGTAACGGGTAGTCCTTCTCGATGTTATGCTAAAAAAGATTTGCAACCTGTACTGATACTTGATATTATAGCGCTAACCATAATTTCTCAGAATTCCATTGTTAAAACTAGAGAAAGAACGCACCAATGAGAATGAAGCTATTGTGTACGGGAGATGTGAAGTGATGCACCGGCAGTAATGGCTGGGCAGAAATGTATTAATCTGAGTATTATAGACCCGAGATACGCGTGCACTGTGAACCAATCGGAAATGGGTATTGGTTGACAAGAGTGAAATTGGTTTTTGCAGGCCAAGCTGTTTCAAAGCCGGGAGACAAGTACGGGGATTAAGTGTTAGCAAGCGGAACTAGGTTGTGTAACTCAGTTCTTATGTTGTTTAGGCGATGACAGTTTATACGATAGCAATGTTTTAGTAGAAAGTAGGAGTTTATAACGTTTTATCAAATAACAGCTGTTTGAACCTGATAAAAAGCATTTCGTAACAAACATTAGCTGTAAGGAATGTGTAACAGTTAAACGGATAATATGCAGTAGAATGTTTACCATTACACAGTAACTAATTTTACCTTAATTTGTACAATTAAGGTAGCACTTAGTTAACCAATACATCTTTAGTTAACCAATACATTAACCAATAGTTAACCAATACGTACAATACATCTTTGCACCAATTAACCAGGTAAAATGATTACTCAGCTAATAAGGTTCTCTTAAGGTATTCGTTCGTATCAGGTTGAACAGATAACCAAATAACTGTTGGTATACTTTATCAAAGGTAATATAGTTACTGTTCAGCTGTACCATTTAAACAAGTAATGTGATTTTGAAAGAAGCAATGAGGATTTTCGTACCAAATAAACAGTTAAAATACGTTCTAAACTAGTACGCAAGATACTGGACTTTGTAAAAAGAGTCCATTACTTTACTTAGTACCAGGAATGTACCCAACAGGGTTTCTGTACTTCTGGTAAAAGGAACTTTTAGTTGTAGGTAATCCAATAGTGTAAATAAACTTTGTATCAGATAACCGAATTGGTATGCAGAAAAAATAATAGATAACAACATCATATGTACTCCGCAGCTTAATGCAAAATACTGTAACACACGTTAGTAACAAATGAAAAACAGTGCAGTAGGTAAGCAAGTTACAGAAGTTTTAAGAGGTAACAAATATTTGTACTGGGTAACTACGTAGAATTAATTTTGTACACACACACACACACACACACACACACACACACACACAAATAATAGGTCTTTGTAACAAGGGTGAGAACTTTCTACCAAGTATTCGGGACTTTTTAACTGACAACCAGGTTCCCCTACTTTTCTTCATATCAGATGTCCTTACCCCTATGCATTATTTCAGCACATGGGCTAATTGCACCCTAAATATAGTTATTATAACATAAAGGTATATAAGGTCCATAAACCCCACGATTTTTGTTGATAAAGTTATTTTAAGATCCCTTGGTAATTGTTCCAAATATAGTGATTATTCCTGCTCCAAGTCATCTTTGCAGTCCCGGAATAGATGTTGGATTCGTAATCAGCTACCTCGAAAAAATCTTTACGAAATATTTTTTGCAATAAAATAACAAGCATTTTCAGAAATATTTAATTTCGTAATAATTGGCCAATTGGTAAATTAAACAATTAATGAACAATCTTCTTGCGTTCGGAGTGGGTGACGAATGATCCTGAGAGTATTACAAAAAAATTCAGATAAAAGTAATCTGTACTAATATATTCTGAAACAGCTGATTGAGTGTACTAAAGACATTTTCTAGCTTTCAAATCAACTACAAAACTACTGTATATTCTAGTTGTAGTGATATACAGTGTAATTTACAATTAGTTTTGTTATGTTTGCAGGCGTTAATTCACTCTCACCTGTATCGCGCAAAGTTCGTCCACAATTCTACGAGATTCTTTGAAAATTCTGCGTCCTCTTTGGTGTCAACGCGGTTTGGAACGAAACCTTTCAACGGAAACAAATAGATCAGCTCATCTCCGTGGATCGTTCCTGAAATAAAATATCAATGATAATATAGGATACGATAATTATTGATTTTAAAACTGTTCTTTCAATATTTCTTCAGAGTAATATCAAGATTATGTTTTTGGATTTTGATTTTTTTTTTATAATCCTTTGGAAATTATCAATTGTAGTTTAGCAGTGTAATTTTTGCAGTGTACGAATTAAAAAATATTTAATACTTCGGTTTCGTACAGTAATTTCTACCTGTTCTACATTAATTTCTTCGAACGCACGATATGGATACTAATTAATTATTTATATGGTATTTAAAGTTCATAATATAAATGATCTTCATAATAAACGATCTTCAGAATGATTTTATATATTATAACTTTGAATTTAATCTGTCAAATTTAGTCGAATTCCTACAAATTATTTAAAAAACTATTCCACGTGTATATATATATATATATATATATATATATATATATATTATTATATTATATATATATATATATATATATATATATATATATATATATATATATATATATATATATATATATATATATATATATATATAGGGTAATTTAGCATCTAACATGTGTTAAATGTTAATATTATGTAATTTACTTACTACAATTATTACAACCAATTATTATTACTACAATTTACTTACTAACAATTATTACAATTACTATACAATTTATCGTGGACGTTAATTAATTGTTGTTAATTAGCTCAATGTAAATTTATTTCATTGAAATCTTACTATTGTTAGAATGCATAGTTGACTATCATCGTGGACATTGATTCATTGTTATGAATTAGGTAAATGTAATTTACGTAATTGAAATATTATTATTATTATTTGTTTATAGTGAGCATTGGTTTATTGTTGTGAATTATCTAAATGTAACTTCCATTGAAATCGTGTTTTTTTTTAACAATACGTTTTATCGTGGAAATTGTGCTAATATAAATAAGTTCATGCTAAATATAAATAAGTTACCTAAAGACTTCATTTTGTCTCCTAAAAATCCAGCGATTGTGTGACTTCCTTTATAAGAGAAATAGTACTGATATACTGGGCCTTTGTGTCTGGCCACTGCCTCCACAGTGCAATACGTGAACCAAGAGTCTGAATACATCTGTAACACAATACACCGTTACAATACAGCCTGGGAACTGTACAGCTCAGGTAACATTTCTGTTTTTGATACTAGCTCATCTGGAGGATGTTTCGTCAAACTGAAACGGGACGATCAGATATAAGTAAACTTTCTGCTGTTATTTAGCGCATTGTAAATACCTTCACAAACAATTAGCAACATATGTAATAATTTCTATTTTTAAAAATGGTTACTGTAAAATTATTTTAAGCTAAATTAAGGTATATGAAACGGATATAACATACGGTGCATGCATTGAATGTTCACAAAAATTATATAAAAAACTGTTTATTTCCACAATATGCACCTTTATTAGTCCTATACAAGATTATGATGATAATAAACATAACCTCAATTTACTGTTTGTGTACTTATTTATTTATATAAATTGAGGTTATGTTTATTACCATTATTTTAAAGGATTATTTACAACAGAAGTATATACTAATGTTTGTGTTTCAAGAATTTTGCTAACTCTGTATTTTATTAAATCAATTTTCCAAATTTATTATAGTGAGTTAATTGTGTTTAATGAAATATTAAAGAACAATCGTGATTAATGAAACTATCGCAATTCGCGTTAAAAACAGTTTTCGAAAATGAGGCCGAACTTACTAAGAGCAAAATTTGTTGAAGAGCATTAGAGAAATCGAAATGTTTAGTGTTGACAAAAAAAGGGAATTCAAAAATCGTTATTCTAATTAATTTTTGAGATGTGGACAAAACAGACAATAATTAGACAAAATTCATCAAAATAGGTAAATTAGATTAGACGTAAATGCTGTACTAGTCTACAGGGTCTGAAAACTGACAGATCAATGAAAATATCAAAATCGATTTTTTCATGATAACCAAACTTTATTTATCCTCCGTTTATGTAGGGGAAAATAAATTTCATTGAAAAATCAAGCTGGTCCTTTCCCTCTGATTTAAGTAAACTTTGAGGTTATGTTTCTTGTCCGAGTGAAGCGAGGTCTCTATTTCAACTCGACCTTTCGGCATAATTTTCGTGTGTTTTTGCTTGTTACGCAGTTTTAGCCAAACGCCATTGGCCGATTGTTTTGAAATTTGTTACAAAGGTACCTTACTTAAAACCCGAAGACTTATGTAAGATTTCCCCCATTTATTCTGTTTAAATACGGAGGGCTCTAATTTAACGTTAAAGAGTATAATTGCTGGTAATTTTCTATAATACTGGCTAAACGGCACAAGCCTTATCATATTTTGATCACTTTGTGAAATAATGTTTCGTAAATAATACGGTAACGGTTAATTTGGCGGAAAATGATACCAGCGCTGTCGTAGAGTGATATATATATATATATATATATATATATATATATATATATATATATATATCACCTACAAAGTGATGCATATAAATATACATATACTACAAGTTCTACTGTTCTTTGAACTATTAGTTTACATTGTTGACACAAAGGAGGATACTTGTGAGCGCCAGGTAAAGAATGGCCAGAACGTTGTCCGATATTATTACAATTTTATTTTCACTTACGTCTATTATTCTAGGAATCACCGATAGACTGATATCATCCTTGCCAAAATAGAAATTCTTCACTCTGTCGGCTATGCTCACGGGGTCTTCAGAGGTCAGGTCCACCATGATAGACGCCGGAAGGAGACGTTGGTAATCTGTGTTCAGTTTGGCCACTTTTGCTTTTGCATTGGCACCGCTTATTAAACCTGCAAAAATGAAACACGCTCAAAACTATTTGAATTGGCTGTCACTGAAGTATTTTAAAATTTTTGTTAACATTTTTACTTTATCACTATACACAAAATTATAAAAAAACTTGTGGAACTCGGAGAGTTACTTACAAAAAACGGAAGCTTTTGTTAATGATTTCGCATTTCATGCCAGTTAGCCGCTTTTGATTTAAAGGCGACAATATACTGCATACAGAACGTATTACATTAAGTATACAATTATTACCGACAAATTGTTTTATATTTTTACATCATGAACATGTTCGTATATGACTATGTCTATTGATAATCCTAGATAAATCAAGCCGGTATAATACGTTTGAATATATTATAGTTTACCTATCGTAATATATTATGTCTTTTAATTTCGTTAGGACCTGGGTCGTACTGTATACAACTTAAAGTGTCACTATCACAACCTGAATTATCCATAAAAAGTTTTATTTCATGTTAATTTGTTGGAAATAAGTTTTCTTACAGTAATTTAGTTTTCTGAACCATAATTACTTTGAAGGTATGTTTACAAATATTTTGTTTTGTTTAAATAAAAATAAATCTCTCTTGTTTAAATATCAATAAGGCTTGTTCATAGCCCTTTATAAAAAAGTTAAGAATCTAAAATAGATTTAAAAATCAATAGGCTTGCCAATAGTTCCCAGAATACAATGTCCTTACTACTGTCTATTGGCCAGCCTCCTTCTAATGTATACGCTTTCAATCACTTATGCACTGTATTGGTATTTCCAGTCTAACCTAGTTGCTAAATCGATCCTGCAGACCGCTAGAGTTAATAAAGAACGTCAGTTATTATTTCCTTTTTATGAGAAATACAATAAAACTTACTTCCTGCTCTGAGAAAACCTTCGTGGGACATCACCCCGGCCATCCATGGAACGGATGTTGTCTTTGTCCAAGGATCTTGCGTGAGGAAGGCTCCGTAGGGGTAGCTTTCTACTATAGGCGGGAACAGGACTAATGGATCTAAATCAAAGTCCTTAATCAAAATAAAGAGTTATTAATTTCGGTTTTGTTGACACAGGATCTAAGAATATAAGCAGCAACTAATTTTATTAAAAATTAAACACATTTAATACAACACTATGTTTGATTGATAATCACCTACAATCAACGCGTTACAAAACGTTTTTGGTAGTTTATCGGTTAAAAAGCAATTATATCACTACAAGCAGTATTTAAAATATGTATGAGTATTTTATATTTCTTTCACAATTTAGAATTTAGGCAAATAAACTAATACAACCAACTAAAAACTATAATTAAGAAACAAAAATAAACTAATAAATTAGAAAGTAAGATTTTATATTCTATTAAATGAAGTGAGAAAAAAGGAATAATTAAAATTAAAATAAAAAAAACTTCTTAAATACAATTTAAAAAATTGATGAATAAAAATAAAACTACCCTTTTAGACCATAACACCAACAGTTGTCAAACAGATATCAAACAGTTGTGTTTACTGGAAAAAACCTAAAATCGGGAATCTGCTACATTACAAAAATAAAAATAAAACGAAATATAAAAAAAACATACAAACCTGCTTCAAGCAATTAAAAATAATTAATTTTTTCTATGAAATAAAAGTATAAATAAAAAAACTCTTTACAAGCACGCCAAAACAACTAAGTCACGCAAGAAACGTATTTCTATGCTAATACACATACTTATACATTCATGCAAACATTACAATCAGATATACATATATCTGGTGTACAGATATACATATATGTACATGCATACATAATACACACACATAATTTTAAAAATTCTGTTATTGAACCAAAAATAAAAACCATTTATCATGTTTTCTCTACTTTTTTATTTTAATTACGATATTTTTTTAAAACACGATAAATTAGCTAACACTAGTTTTTAACAACATAACCTGAAACTTGTTGTAACCTACTGTAGAAAGTAACATATATGTTCATAACATTGTAGAATTATTGATATATAAATATAATTTATTTTTTAGTACTTAATTATGAGTTCACATACATAAACAGTTCAATAGATAATACTATTTTGACCCGACTATAGATTTTTCATTTTATAATCTGCGAGAGAAAATCGAGATAACAAAATAAAAACATTTTTATTAATTTAAAAATGTTAAATTTAGTAAGTATGAGCTTGTAAACATTAACTCTGCAAAAAATAGTGTGCAAATATTATCGCACTATGTACGATGACTCGCCGTGTACAGTTCGAGCGTGATGTGAACTGTTGCTTGTTACTCATAAAAAATATGCTGTAACGCCCCTAAAGAAGCAACGCTTCAGAAATAAATGTCAGTTAAAATGTAAAAATTGAAAAGTACATAAAGTTCTAATAAGTATAAAAACAGGACCAAGTTTAAAGTTTATATAATTAGATTAAAGAAGCTGAAAATTGTTTAGAATTTGTACTTAAACAAAAAAATTCTTAAACGTTTCCTACCAGATACTTGGCCAGTACAGACGTTATAGCTTCGGCGGAAATTCTTCTCAAACAGTCCGCTAGATACTGAGGATCGTCCGTCGGACATCCAACGTCCTTGGCGACCCTGAAAGCAATCATTTTGTAGGTGCCTGGGGGATGCGTCGCCCATTGGCACAGTCCTGATCCGCTCTCAGAGATGCCGGCGTGAAACAGACCTGCAATCATAACCAATCTGTTTATAATGTATTTATGCATCAAATAAATGTACTTTTAGAAGTCAGGACATGCTCGAGTATTGTTTCATTAACACCAAATCAAAGCAAATAACTGAACAAAAAGTAATAATGATATGAATATTCGAGTGAGCAGTGAAAAGTTTTAAAACAAAAGTGTGCTAACTATATAAAAAAACCACAAACCCAGATTGTTACAATGAATTTTGTGATAACTCGATTTTTTTATCTAAAATGTTTTATGTGGTTTCGAGATGTGAACGCTAATTGGACTATAATTGCGTGTCACATTTTATGAGTTTCGTCAGTTAGTTTAAATTCAGTAAATACACACAGAAGGAATGACGTGCATGTATAAACCACTTTATAACTTAATAGTGGTATAAACACACCGTTGTCTTACTGACGTGATTGAAGCGAATTTTCAATAATAACTTACTGTAACTTATATAAGTTGTAATCACTTACATAGTTAGAGGAAGAACGTGACTACGTCATCACAATTGGTATAAAATATAAATATATAATCATTCAAAGTTTTTAATGGATCTTCAAATTTTAATATTAATGTTTATGCGCATTTTAGCACTGATTATGTTGGCCGAACAAAATTAAAAAAAAATTAACGATTGAAAATTTATTTATATTTTAAAGACTTGAAATGGTTGCCATATGATTTTGCGTAGTAATGAACTTGCACACGTACATGCTCTAAAACACACACACACACACACACACACACACACACACATACACACATTTTTAAACACTCCAGAAAGAGTGATATAAGGTTCAGGATCAACGATCATTTGAAAGTCCTGGGCCTAGAGCTTACCATGATGGCACCAAGTGCATATTTCCCAATAAAACTTTACTAGATCCATATAATTTTAACAAAATGCTACTCTTAAAGTGAGAAAATAACCGTTTTGCTAGCGATAACAATACTGTCCTTCAAAAAAAAAAAAAAAAACGTTCCAACTTATTTACTGAACATCCTGTATTTTTGTACCTTTACTGAGCGGTGACATCATGTGCAGGTGGACGCTGCCGGCTCCAGCACTGTTGCCGAAAATAGTGACTGAATCTCGGTTCCCGCCAAACGCATGAATGTTGCAGTACACCCATCTCAGAGCTTCAGTTTGATCCTTCAGACCGTAATTCCCTGGTAGGTGTTTATCCTCTGTGCTCAGGAAACCTTCAACAGGCAGGTTTAAATTTGTACACATTGGCATTTCAATCGATTTCTATTGAAAATACGAAAATGAACCCTGAACGCCTTCATTGAAAATTTAAAGTGATAATTTGTATAGATTTTGAGGTTAACTAAGATTTTGTAAAATCAGGGTTTCAAAACATTTAAAACATTCAGTTTGTTAACTGTTATTTTGAAACTGTTGAAAGGGTTTTGTTGAAAAACGAATTTGTCCAAGCTATTACAACAATTGATTTTTTTTAACCGTTTGAATTAAATCGAGGGCATTAATTTGCTTATCTAAAATTCACAAAAATATTATATATAGCCTCTATATATATATATTTATGAATGCTAAAATTTCACTTAACCTAAAATTTAACAGAATTAAATCGTATGTTGTCCAAACTATGAATCTTTCAGTAAGGACAATATGTAGATAATTTGATCAAATACATCAGCTGATTCCAATAGCTGGATTAATAATCCGGTAGTATTAGATTTCCGTTGATATTTTGCTCGGAGTTATAAAACAGTCCATTCGATGTAGTGAATTATTGAGGAGAACATTTATGTTTACTCTCAGATCAAACAGTCTGCGCTAATGGACGAAACAGAAATCGGTTGTAATGGGATCAATTTATTGCTATGCTAACTTAAGGGCAAACGGGAATTCAGTTGCTACTGCAATTAAATTATCAGCCAATTAACCAGTCAAAGAAGTATTAAACTGCCAGTGTTAAGATCATCATATTCGTGGCAAGTAAGTGTTTATGGGAGAAGCGAATTTTCAAAAGTCTTTCGCTTTATCGTTCCATTTCTTTGGAAATTCTGATGTCATCATGTTAATAAGCATTAAAATTTACATAAATTAGCGTTTTAACTTTTACATTAGAAATACGGAAGTGAACCCTAACCGCCGTCAAATTATATTTCTAAATTTATTATTTCTAAAAATTAAAAATTCCAGTGTATGCAACTTGTAACCCTGATTACAATGGTGCCATTAGATTAAACAAAAAATAGAAAATAAAGTTATAGATTCTTAAATAACTGGAATCGCCTCCATTTTGCTGGTTAAGAATTCGTCCAAGCTGTTGTTAAATATATTTTTGTGTCAAGTTTTTATCAAATCGAAGTTAATTGCAATGCATAAAACTACTTTTTAAATAGTGGTATGGAGGAAGCTTATTCAAGTTCCCGGGTTTGGATCTTACCATGATGTCCACTCCGATAGCTAAGCGTCCAATAGAAATTCACTAAAAAGTAATTACTAAATTTGTATTAAATGAACAAGTCTTAAGGATGTCTATATAGTAACATGTGATAATTATGGAGGGACCCAGACAATAACTGACTTTTCTTATAAACAAATGACTTTTTACGTCATTAGGGTCAACCAAGGACAACTCTTGCGTTTTCGTGAAAGCGTCTGTCTGTCCGTAATATTCTAAAGACTAATGACGGTACGCATGCGCAAAGAATTACTGTATTGCTCAATTGTAGATATACAAACATTTACCTTTAACGACAAGCAATCCTAAAGTTCCGTATTAGGATTCTTAAATGAGTAACTAGACACGACAGGTTTTTTACGTATGAAAAATCAGCTGTTAGCATGGTGCTAACTTGAGGAATTTCAAAAATGCTCACATCGTGCGACAGCGCATGAAAGTGTAGTGCTATTTTAAAGTATGAAGATTAAACGTCCTTTTGAATTTCAGTCCAAAAAATTACTTGGGGAAATAGGTTTTAAGGTATGTAAAAAGTCACACACGTGAAACTCGGAGAGTTACCGACAAAAGGGAAGATTTTGTTAATGATATCTTTGCTGAATATATAATTAGTTTGAAGATATGATTAAATGTTTGAAGATATTTGTTTTGTTTAAATAAATACGTATTCCTAGCTTAGATATTATTTACTGTATTTATAGTAAAAATCACTTGTTTTATATTAATTCGTAACGATCAGCTGATTTCATTGAACAGCTGATAGGCTGTAATAAGTTTCAGGTTACGTTGTTACAAACTATATTAATATTAAGAAAAATTGTTATAAAAGTTTATATTAATTTGGAATGTATTATAAGCGGTTGCAACGTGCAAGTTTTCTTCAACAAAGGAAAAATACCGAACCGAAAGCAACTCAATGTTTTCATACAATACGCGTGTAGTGTTATCGAAAAAAAAGGAAGAACAAGAAAGAGGCAGAAACAGAGACGACATTCGTTTGCTGGTTCGTTCCATATTTCCGTTACGTTTTTCCGTTCGGCAGATTTTTGTATACATTCCTCTCCCTAAAACTAATATTATAAGCTTCGATTTATTAAATGCATACCATGACAAAAAAGTCATTCTATTGAACTGTCATTCATAAGTAGAGAAAAATGCCAAAAATTAACAGTTATATGCTACCGAATTTACATATTTCTTAATTAGCCTATGCATATTAACAAGCTTAATTTTTGTAAAATTCCAAAAAGTTTTTATAATTCGAAAATAGAAAATAATTTCGGCACCCAACTCTCTCACTGACGTGGTATAAGCGAATTTCCAGAAATATTTTTCTTTACGTTAACCTTTTTTTTAAAATTCTGATTTCACAATCATAATCAGCATTAAAAACTGCATAAATTAGTGTTTTAAAATTCAAAATTTTACTGAAAATACAAAAATGAACCCCGGAAATACTTTTTTATCCTTTTTTTAAGGATGGTTATAACTGTGATATCAGATTAAAAAAATTAAGACACGAACAATTTGTTTTAATGATTTGAAAAGGCTGCCATTTTGAAACTGTCGGAAGAAATGTTTTTGGTTAATGAACTTGTCCAAGCTATTACAAAAACTGATTTTTGCGCCAATTTTGAATCAAATGTGGCTGAAATTGCGAACGTTAACGTGCAAACACACACACACACACACACACACACACACACACACACACACACACACACACACACACACACACACACACACACACACACACACACACACACACACACACACACACACACACACACACACACACACACACACACACACCTTAGGGGGGGTTCAGACTAGCTGCACCTATTGATAGGATTTAGACGTCCCTCGCGGTACCCGAGTCTAACACATACACTTACACTTACCCTCTACACTTACGACTTTAACACTTTACACTCACACTACAATTTAGGGAGGCGATAATAGCATAAATGCGCTTATCGCCTTAAAATAACAAAACACACACACACACACACACAATGTATAGGCCTACAGTATATACAACAATTTTAAGAACCCCTCAAAAAATGATCTAGAAGTTAGGATCGGCGCACATTTGAAGTTCCAGGACTGTGATTTACCATGATGACTGCTCCAATAGCTCTTTTTTCAATAGAAACTCGCTATTGAACTAAGATTCGTTATTTTTTCGATTTTACTGAACCATAACTTTAGTATTTTAACTTTATTAATCTGATGACTCTTTATATTCATCAAAACATCATTAGACGATTTTGACAAATTGAACCAATTTTTCTTTAGTCAGTAGCTTCCGAACCTTTTGGCTGTTTGAAATTCAACCTGTTTTGTTTAAATTTAGCATGTCTGGTTAGCTCATGTCACAACTCATTTTTTTGAATGGAAAAATTTGTTAATCATCGTATTTCCTCAAAATCGGCTCAAACGTTTTGATCAAATTTCGATAATTTGTCTACACTGTTACTTGGCACAATACGTTGTTGTGCTGGTAGTTACGCAATACGCTTAACACTGGCCGGAAATCTATTAGACTAATAGACAGGACTATGCGGTAAGTGTTCTTTATGATTACAGACTTTTTTTTGAAAATGTCCGCCATTTTGTACGATATATAATAATTACAGCTGATTATACGGACATCATGAACTTTTTTATTTACCAAGAAAAAAGAAAAAAATTACATACCTGAAGATATAACTAGTCAATTAACAGTTAATTTCATTGTATGTATGTATTATTAAGTAGATAATAATTTATAATTATTTGTTAAAACGAAGGATTGTTTAAATAACAATCAGGACATTATAAGATGGCCTACTTATTCCGTAACTATAGACAATTTCAAGTTTAAGGTATTTTTCCTTCTCAATTTTCACAGTGCTATTATACAACGACTGTTTCAAAATTATAGGCAGTTGTGATATAATACGAGTTGAAGAATTTAACGCTGGATCAATTTTAAATGTAATATATCATGCGTAACAATTCACAATAAATGACACAAGATTTCGGTATTCAATTTTGTTACACAACGTTGAAAGTTAACTCACACGCAGACTTTCACACGATAATATATACAGAGTGGTTTTAAAATCGGTTCTCCTTATTTTTTGCACAGTATAATTCTGTTTTTTAAACAAAACCAATATTATTTATAATAATCTGAAACCAACACACTGAAGTCTAACGTGTTTTGGAATCGGGGTCTACTTTAAAAGTTTTAATACAAACGACATTTCGCTTAATGTGTAACAGTATTGGAACCAAAACCGGAGAAAAAAGGTTTTACAGTTTCCGAGATACTATTTGGTTTGACATTTATAATCGAATTTTATTTCAATTACTGGAGATAAAGGAATTACACCAGTATGGTAATGTAATAATTGTACTTTACAGTTGAACTTCGTACATTTTAGCATGCATAAATAATTAAGCTTGCTACTGACGTAGAGTAGGAAATTTTATTTCAACTCGCAGCTTTCTAACTGACGTGATAAAAGCAAATTTCTAGCAATAATAATATTTTTTATCTTTCTCTCTTTTACAAAAATCTGATTTCACTCCTACTATGAGCATTAAAATCTAAACGTACTACATTTTTAAATTTCTAATGGAATTTGGAATTTTAAAATGCTAGTTTATGTATATTTTTACGCAGCCCACAATGATTAAATAGAATTTTCAAAAAGTGTAATATAAATACTTTATAATTTTTTACAGATTTTAAATTGCTGCAGTTTTAAAACGATTGAACGGACATCGCCGAAAAACTAACTTGCATGAGCGTATAAAAAATCGGGTTTTTGTGCTAGGTTTTAATCAAATTGCATCAAAATTGCTAACTTGAAAGTCCTGACACACACACACACACACACACACACACACACACACACGCAGATATAAGGGCTTGGTGGACGATGTGGCTAAGATACCGGCCAGTGAACTGCGCATCTCAAGCGTGTGTATTCGGAGAGCAGTTACTGCTGTTACTTTATCGTTTCCGTGAACGCCTAACCTTCATCGCCAGCAAAATTAGTGGAACCGATTTCAAGAATAGCCTGCTTTACACACTTTCAAATAACAAGTTTGACTTACACCGACAACAATTGACTTACACCGAATGTCAATTGCATAGTCTTTAGTAATATTCTTACATAAGTTGGCCACATTAAACGTTAGAATTCACAAAAAATTCGTTTAGCAACCGCAAGATTTTGCAAGTATTTGAAAAGTAGTGTATTCATAATATCGAGAAACTCACCAAGAGGTCCGAGTCTATAATTAGAGACAACCAGGACAACATCTTTATCCAGTAGAAAGTCTGGCCCGTAGAAGTCACTGGAAGAAGAACCAGAGAAAAATCCTCCGCCATGAAAGTACACCATAACTGGTAGTTTAGCTGTCGTAGAAACCTGTGGAAAAGTACACCATTACTTGCTATTTTAGTTGTCGTAGAAACCTGTGGACTAGTACACCATAACTGGCAGTTTAGCTGTCGTAGAAACCTGTGGAAAAGTACACCAGAACTGGCACCAGTTTAACTGTCGTAGAAACCTGTGGAAAAGTACACCATTACTTGCTATTTTAGTTGTCGTAGAAACCTGTGGACAAGTACACCATAACTGGCAGTTTAGCTGTCGTAGAAACCTGTGGAAAAGTACACCAGAACTGGCACCAGTTTAACTGTCGTAGAAACCTGTGGAAAAGTACACCATTACTTGCTATTTTAGTTGTCATAGAAACCTGTGGACAAGTACACCATAACTGGCAGTTTAGCTGTCGTAGAAACCTGTGGATAAGTACACTACAACTGGCCGTTTTAACTATCATAGAAATCTGTGGAAAAGTACACCATCACTTGAAATTTTAAGTGTAAGTTAGCAGTCACTGTCAAAATTACTGCTAACTTACACTTAAAAAGTGTGCAAGTGATAGTGCACTGTACAAGTAGATTATAACTTACGTAGAAAATCTGTAAAAACTATGCTATAACTTTCAGTTTATAAATAATTGATGGAAATCATTGTTATTACACCATAACTAGCCAACAGTTTAACTGTTAAGCACACTTGTTAATAATTGAATTGTGTTTACTTTGTTGACAGTATCTTTTAATGAATATCACTGACTTTATTATTATGCATTTTACAAAATATGTTTTTAAAAAAATCATTGTTTTTACATTGCAATATTTTGAGAATTTTATTTCACCACCGTAATAAGCTTTACAATCTGTATAAATTAGTGCCTACAGTTTTATTGAAAATACAAAATTGAACCGAACTCACATGTTTCTGTAAAATTGTTAACGACCTCTCCAAACTACATTTCAGAGGTCGAAAACAGGTCATATTTTGCCAAATGTAAGCCTTTATTTAAGGACAAATGCAATTTGTTAATGAGACAAAGTCCAGTTTTAGCACAGATTTGTATTAAATTCGTCAGTTTGGATCAGCTCATTAGCCTCTCATGTGGGGCTCTTATTAGTAGAAGGCTAGGGGCCCTACATTTTTGATTTCAGGGCCCTAGTGATCTTCAGAAGAATTAGCCAATAATAATAAATAAAGGCAAAATTAACAGCCCCAAACCAAAACATGTCTTTCTTAGCTGTTTTTTCTTGATTTAGAAAACATAAATATAGCCTAAATATTAAAAGTAAAATATAAAAACTGTCTTATCCTTCAAAGAATATACTTACCTCAGGAGTGAACACATTCAGATATAGGCAGTCCTCGCTGCCGTAACTGGCATTGCGGTTCCTAAAGTCCAGCAAGTTGATCTGCACACATGGTGGTCCATCCGCTGTAGCGTTCCTCACTCCGGCCCAACCGTCAGCCGCTACCGGGCTCTGAAATTATTTGACACCCTTTATTTTTTAAACTTGCATTGTATAGTTCAAAAGTTTTTTACTGAACGTTTTGACGTTCTTACGTACTCTTGCGAATTATAAGGACTAAGGAAATGCGCAGCTGAGTTGCGATGAAGGAAGCAGACTACGCATTCAAAACCTAACCTTAGTGTTTTTGTAACTGCGGCCACTGTAAGCGAAACGGAACCACGTGACACCGCTTGACTCCGCTCAACTCCGTTAAGATTTCAGTTTAAAAACGTTTTTAATTTAATGAGAAACTACCTTTTATTATTATTATTATTATTATTATTATTATTATTATTATTATTATTATTATTATTATTATTATTATTATTATTATTATTATTATTATTATTATTATTATTATTATTATTATTATTATTATTATTATTATTATTATTATTATTATTATTATTGTTGTTGTTGTTGTTGTTGTTGTTGTTGTTGTTGTTGTTGTTATTCTTATTCTTATTCTTATTATTATTATTATTATTATTATTCTCTTTATTTGTTTCACCCAACTTTGGGGTACACTAAATCAATCACTTTTTAATGTTCTGTGCCTTCCTCGTAGCCCAGTATTGCTTCATTCGTTGTGATCTTGCTTTTCTTTCTTCGTCAGAGATTTGGATCGTTCGCTTGGATTTGACTTTGCCTTGGAACCGTTGCTTCTTGTCCTTCGTTATTGTTTTGGCTGTTCTGTCCATGAGCATAGTGTCAGTGATTTGTAGTTCTGTTATGTCTTTCTCTGTTTTTCTAAACCAAAGTGGTTTGGCTCTTCTATTGCGAAAGTAGTCAAATATTTTTTTTTGTTAGTCTATTTTTGTCCATTCGGAGGATGTGCCAATAAAAATAAATTCTCCTTTTTCTTATTGTGTCTGATAGTGTTTCAGTTTTTTTGGTAAAGAGTTTCATTACTGATGTGGAGTAATTGGTTGTTACGGAATTTGGGGCCTAAAATTTTTCGTAATATCTTTCTTTCTTTGATCTTCAGCCTTTCAAGTGGGCCCTGGGTTGTGAGAGATAATGTTTCAGCTGCATATAAGGCTTCTGGTTTAATTACCGTATGATATGATAATCTTCGTATTCCAGGAGAGGGACTTCTTGTTGTATGTGTCCTTGGTAAGTTGGAAGGCTAATTCAACTTTATTTCTCCTAGATTCCATAGCTTTTTTCTCTAGGGCGTTCCAGCTGATCCATTCCCCAAGATATTTGAATTCTTTGACTATCTCAATGTATTGTTCTCCCACTTGAAGCTTTTTTGGTGGTATTATTATTATTGTTATTGGTAACTTGCAAATAAGATTAAGTTATTTATTCTTAGCTTTAGGATAAGCTATGTCTAAAGTGTCAAAAACTGTTAAATTATTTTCGATTTTATTTCTTAATAAAAAAAATAAAAAAAGAAATTTAAAAAAATCAATACTAAAAAACTAAAGGTTTTGAAAGTGTGGTTGTAATACGCATGAAACCAGCATATTCGGGAAAGTAATTACTGTGTGTCACATCTTTATGTGTTTTCTCTTAAAAACCCAAACTGCCACTTTTTATAGAACCGTTAATTTACTTTTCATTCTAGCGAAAATAAAAATACTAAAAAAATTGGTTATCAGTGTTACGTAACTATAAAAACCTTTACAATGTTTTCGTTCGCCAGCTACATACAAACTAAAAGCAAACTGTAATAAATAAAACTTACTCTAAATCTTAAATTCCAGATCGGCGGCTGCGCAAACGGTATACCCAAAAATCCAGAAACTGTCCTACCGTTTCGAGTCGTGAAATACTTGCCCCTAAGTTCTCCTTGGGCGATAACAGCCGCGGGCGCTTCTAGTTGGGCCACGACACCGGCCAGAAAACACACGCACAACCAGACCGCGTACATTGTTGCATCGCTTACAACGCTGACTGTTTTATATAACATCATAACTGTCGAGTTTTGTAGAAGGGGTAATTACGATTTGCGTGATAATGTCCTTGCCTTTCTTGTTTCACTAATGGCGCTCGCCATTTCGGCTAATTCGTAGTAACTCGTAGGTTGTGTACATCGCAGAGTCAAATCGCACACGCGTAGGTTAGGCAAACTTTTAAAACGTAAACACTAACTAAACGCATGATGGTCGGTATTTTATTGCTTTATAAATGTACAGAACATAGTAAAGTGAAAAGAGATAAGATAAAGTTGAGTAAACATTACGTTAGTAAACGTGATGATTTTTAAGTTGAAATATTTGGAAAATACAATCATGAAAGCGTTTTGTAGATAAATTTCGATGTGTGCGTACGCAAATTTGTAAAACAAATTTAAAGTCTTTTATGGTTTAGGAAGATAATACCAACAAATCTTACCTATAGTGGAACATCATCTATGAAAAGTGAAATATTTATGTATGTTTGCAAACAAACTATGTATGTACAGTTCTTTTGAAGTTGTTTACTAAAACATACAAGAATAACCAAAAATTATTCGTTGCTGCTTGATAGCTACTTATACCGTTCTTTGAGAGTAAAACAGAAGCGTAGGCAATTTATTTGTAACAAGAAAAATCAGAAAAATATACGTTTGAGGTATGATTTCGAAAAATTAAAAAGAATCTTTTTTTTTCAGATTTAAAATTTCGAAATCTATTGAAATTACGAAAATGTATCTCATAAATATCGAGGTCAATTTTCGTATTTTAGATGTAATTTTAAACTTTAATATTTCTAAATTATAGATTATGGATACCAGTAATATAGCCCATATAGATTACAGTAGGTTGCGAAAACAAAATTTAAGCTGAAAATGGCTTCCATGTAAAAAAACGTTTTTGAAACCGCTTACACAGAGCTCATTTTATTCGAGCTCATTTTAAGATCTCGAATCTGGGTCTTAAAACGATGGCTGCTTTAATAGCTCATTTTCCAATAGAAATCCTTTTATAAACCCCGACCGCTGTCCGCTTAAGAGAAACTGCAAACTTACCTCGTGAACCAAAATAAAACTCAATTGTGTTTTTATAAATTCTTCTTTTTCTTCTTGGGTGCTTTATCCGTTCCGGATGTGAGCGACCATCATAGCGTCACGCAACAGTTAACCCAAACCATTAGTGAAGTTTGCCATCCACAAAAATCTTCGTCTAACTACCTTTTTTCTTTGGTTAATACTTTGCAGTAGACTGTATTTTCCAGGGAGCACAGAGTGCGTTAGAGTGCTTCCGGTAGGTGACGAGCCGGACACTGCAGCGTCAACAAATCAATTAGAGCTAGCGGCCGCCCAAACCTAGTGCCCAGCTTCCGTCTGCTTCCGCACATATCAGTATACTCCAAAACCAGTTTTGTAAATGTACTAATCTATATTTTACAAATATGAGTCTTTAAATTTAATCAAAATTATTATCTAAAGTCTATTATAATGCTGCTACAATAAACCTATACCAACAATGTTTTTTAGTTAGGTTTAAAGTTTCTGTTCTAAAGATAACCGTTTCGTTAGGTATAATGTATGACTTTCTTATTAGATTCTAAGCAAAACCTACATCTGAAGAACAAGTTCAAATTTAAAAAAATCTTCTTACAATCTACAACTTCCCACTGTCAAACTTTTCCCGATCAAAAAAAGTTCTTGCACAGTAATGTAACGATTTTGGTAAGTATTTTTGTTAATATTAAAAATAAGCTATAAGATTACTTAGAATATAATAAATAAGTAAGATTACTTGGAAGTCTGGGAGTTTACCAGGTCGAGGTACTTTTCTGGTTCTCAATGGTGAGGAAGTAAGACGTTGGCCGGATTCCTCCCATTTCCTCCCGAGCAAGCTGTGGTGTTATATAGTTGTTCTGTAGTGGGTGGTCCTCCTCCATATTGTGATGAACAATGATTTTCGACTTGTATTTATACTCGAAATTATGGCGGGAACCGTAATTTTGTCAGAAATCCATTGCGAAAACCATAAAAAGAAAGCATCATTCAGGATAAGCTATTGCGTACGGGAGATGCGACGTGGTGAGCCGGCAAAGATTTTTTAATGATGTGATAATCTAAAGTACATTAGATTAGAGATATGCGAGCACTGCAAACCAAGCAGAAGCTATTATTGGTTGACAAGAGAATTGTGAACTCGGTTCGCAGGCGTAGACTGTTTAGAAGCCGGAAAAGAAGTTCGGTAATTTAACGTGACTATTTTGTGATGTCAGTAAATGTAACTATGTTGTTTATCTCAGTCCCTATGTTGTTTAGGTGGTGACACTGTCACTGAATGCGGAGAAGAGTTGTGTTGATTAGAGCGGAATACGCATTCAAAAAACCTAACCTATTATTTTTAATGAAATACGGCCAATGAAATCGTAACAGATCTAAGCGGAGTCAAGCTACGTCGCTGGTTTCCGCTCTGCGTTGCTTCGACTCTGTCTAGGTCGACTTTGAAGCTGACCACGCATCCTATTATTTCTCGCTACCTAAGTTACCGTTGCCTAGGTTACGGTATTTAAACATAGTAGTTTCCTAGAATCAGTTACAGTAGGACTAAATATTTCAATTTCAAAGATACAGATGCTGTTTTTAAACTGACTGTACTTCGCTTCCAGTTGCCGTTCATTCTGCTCCGCTCCGCTCCGTTCCGTTCTACTCAGTTCAGTGCAGCTTCGCTCTGTATTTGGTGGCCGTACGGCCTTGTCAGGAAAACAAATTAATTAATATTGGTATAAAATTTCAAAATGATACTCCAGCTGCAAGTTAGTCAAACATAGAGTCATTAAAACTGGTCAATTACAAACTAAAGCTTTTTTTGGACGAATTGTCCAGTAGTCAGCAAACCGAAATGGTGAACTTCGGCTCCCCTACTTGTACATCGTTATATAGGCATGACCCCTCTGTGCTCGCTGGTATTTTCATATCTGAACATATGGACCGTATATTAAACCTTTCTTCGTTAATTTTTGGACGTCCCAAGCACCAATATTCATAGCTGACCTGAGCATTCTTAGCATCCTCTGAATATTTAGTCAGCCCGGAATTAAAGGCCGCCTGTATTGTGACAAATTTTTGATTCAGTTAATTATAAACAGAATAAACAAAACACGATACTGATATAAAAATGTTTTTATTTATTTATATTATTTTTTAAAAATGTCCTAAAGCTCGTCGTTTTTTTCCGGCGGCCTTTGAAAGATAGCTTTCGGTTTCGTTCTGTAGTTTAAACCCTGCCAAAACTTGTCCCTCTTAGACTTCAGCCTCTTGTACATATACTGACCGTCGTTGTCTATGTAAAGGTATTCGTTGGCCTGTGACGTCACTGGTTCCCATGTAAATGGCGAACCTTTTGGTGTCGGATGTCTGGAAAATACAAAAAAGACGAGATTTTTTTTAATGCAAAAATCAGAAAAATAAAATTTATTTAGTATTGCTTCAATGAAATTGTAAAGTTAGCTTTTATATAACTAAAAACAAACGTGATTTACAATATTTTTAATTTTTTGTAATATTTTAAAATTATAATTCGATTACAACATGTAATCGATTACTAGTAGTTCAAAGAACAGTAGACTTTGCAGTTTGCATTTTTACTGGTAACCGTAATATTTACCTAATTGAAAAAAAATAAGTCAGTGCGTTTGACCAAAACTTTATAAATTCATCATCGTTAATTCAGTAGCAGCAGTTTTGAAACTGGAAAGGAAAAAATCTTTTACATACGTCTTTCGGGTTTGTACCAAATTTCAAAACAATCGGTCAATATGTTTGTCCAAAACTGTTCAACAAACGAAATACCGTCGTGTTAAAAGTGAGACCTCGCTTCGTTCAACCAGTTACGATAAAAATTTTACAAAAAATATAAATAAAGAATTAGATACATTATGAAGCACTTTTGATTCATAGAATTGCTACCACTCCTAGCTTCGTCTCCTTAAACCTACGTTTATTATATACGTCATTTTCAGATATTTTAACCCACTAAAACTACTTTCGTGCGTGGCTATTCCGTAACCTTATTTTCTGCAATTTGTAAAAATATTTATTAACATTTTACAAATACAATTACAATTTTTGTAATATTTATTAAAATATTATAATTACAATTTTGTTACATTATGATGGAAGTATTTCTGAAAAATCTTTGCGAATTGCACTAACAATGTATAAAGTAACAAAGTAAAACATAACAAAAAAATCAGTAATTCATAATAAAAAACAAATGTATACCAACGTAAATATAAAATATAATTATAGTTTAATAGTGCACTTTTTGCCTTACCCGCCAGTTGCAAAATTAGTAAACAGATCTAGATAGTGTTTTCCAAATTGTAGTTCTTTTCCAGTTTCGTTGTGCTTCCTCATTGGTGGTAACGGAAACAGATTGAATAAATCGTCAAAGTGAGCGGCGCCTGAAACGTAAATAATTTGTCTAAAAATTAAATGAATTAAGACCAAGATGGGGCACACAGCTGTCTCGCTAGAAAAGAATTTAAGAAAATGTTACTCTTTTTTCAAAACAATTCTATTTTACAATCATAAACAGCATTCAATCAGCATACATTATGTTTTGAAATTACTTTTAAAATACACAAATGATAGACATACAACTCAATTTTTTAATTCAACGTGTTTGGAAAAAATGTAAATGGTAATGTATGCAGTTTTAAACACTGATTACTAAAGTGAAATTAAATTTTTTTAAAAATCTGATTTTTTAAATATTTGAAATAGTCGCTATTTTGTAACATTTGAACGGATTTTAAAAAAGACTTGTCTGAGGTATTACCAAATTCGATTTTTGTAAAGAATCACCCACACCTTGGTGATCATTTCAAGGTTCGGGGACAGGGTCTAAGATGGCTGCTCCAATAGCTATTTTTTTAGAAATTCGCTAAAATGTTAGAATTTTATAAATAAAAACTTGAAGGGACAGTATTACGTATATTGTATATGGAACAACCTAGTGCATACAAAACTTGAACTAATAATGAATTCTTAATGTTCAGTGAAAATAAATTGTGGTATCATTGTTTTGAAGAATAAATTTTATTATTTCAGAAAACTGATCTAAATTATTTTTGTATTTTTACTAATTATATTTGTTACTGTATAGATTTTTGGACATGCATACGGTAAGCAATACGATAAGCACTTTTGAGGATTGTATTTCAAAATGAATAAATATTTTAATATTAAAAATTAAAACACAATTATTAATGGTTTATTTATATTCCTTTTAAAACTGGCAAGAAACATAACCTCAGTTGAAGTACTGTTATCGAAACTACATATGCGTGAAATCAGCTGTTTAAGTCAACATTACTTCCATCCCACGCAACACCATAGCTTCCAATTTCCGTTGCACCTAAACAAAAGTAGATATAGAAAGCACTTACCAAAATTAGAAGGATAAAGCGAGTTTACACCTTTGTAGCTGTAATAATACTTGAACACTGGACCAGAGTGTCTTCGTACTGCTTCTTCACTGCAATAAAGAAACCTGGCGTCCGTATACATCTACAATATTGAAACAGCTGATTTAAATCATCATGTAGGATAACGCACAAAAAATCTGCAGATATTGCACAAAAGTATGGATCGAATCCCTAAAATATTATTTAAAAAAACAGAACATTTGTTCTAGATTTAAAAATTCTTAACTCATCTGTTTTAAACTTTATAGCTACGTGTTTTCTTCAAAGGGGTTTTGGGAATTAGTCTTAAAATTAAGCGAAAACATACAAATAATATGAAAAGGGCTTTTAAATATTTATAACACATTTTATGCTTGACGTTCCAATATACACTATAATAATCTCTTCTTGCAGAGGTTTAAAAGCAATTGCTAACAAAAAAATCTAAATGGTTCTCTAACCATGATAAAAGTCAGTGTAGATCTAAAAATGTTTCACGAAATGAAATTTGTCTCTAATAAAAGAATGGCTTGAGCTATGATTTGTTACAATCTGTTAATCGGGTTTGAAAGAAATCGGTTCTGCTTGTTTTTCAACATTTTTTGTTTTTCCTTGAAATTTTGTGACGTTGCATGTACTCAGTATTATAACCGATTACTAATTACGTTCCAATACTTACATCTGTTATTACGTTAATCGTTTCGTTCGTTATTTCTTCCGGTCCAAAATAAAATTTACGAATCAATCTGGAAATTCTGTGCGGATCGTCGGAGGTCTCACGGAAGCCCAAAGTTAACGGTCCGTAGCCTTCGAACTGGTCGTTCAACTCGTTTAGCAATTCGTCCTTGTCTTTCTTTTGTACGAACGCTGAAAAATCCAAAGAAAAAATTGTTATGCGTACAGAATAGGCTTGAGTGCGTCACGCAGACTCTTAATGACATTTTTTACTGAAGTAAACCTGACGCTGTCAATGTATTTCAGAGGCGTAATTTACGTTAAGGCGTTATTTTTAAAATTTTTATGGAAATTCGCTTTTATCACATCAGCGAGACAGCTTTTCTATTTTCTTCTAAAACTTATCCACTAGCTCTAATTTCGTATCTAGAAGTTTGTATGTCTGTCTGTAACTGTGTGTATTGTTATTAAATTTTGCATACATACACTTTAGATTCTACGTCAGTTTTTCCTTGCAAATTTAATCTGACGGTTACATTTTCGTATTTTAAAAGACATTTAATATTCTAATATACACAGGTTTTAATACTGATTATGGAGGTAAAATCAGAATTTCAAAAACAGTATAAGATAAATATTTTTGAAAATTCACTTCCGTCTAGTCAGCGAGACAGCTGCGTGCCACGATTGTTATATATTGAGATTACCTAAGTTTTTGGATTAGCCGAATCTACTGTAAGACCTAAAGTTGGCTCCTATTTGGTAAAGTATTTTAAAGTCAGTTTTCATAAACTACCTGAGGACCCTTGAGCTCCGTCTTGGTCAGTAATGCCAGTAATCCACGGAACGGAAGAAGAGATCGACCATGGGTCGACGGTAAGGAAGGCGTCCGAGATGTTCTTCGACTCCACAGCGGGCGGAAACAAAACTAGTGGGTCGTCTCCGAACCCCTGAAAACAGAATAGGAAACTTTATGATTTGTTCTTACATTGTAAAATTGTGGGAGTGTCTTTTTGCGATTAGACACATACCAAAATGTTACAAAAATATTTTTAACATTGTGTAGAACTTCGTAACATTGGGTCTATAAAACAGGAGGTGACTGTAAAGCTCCGACGTAGCCTAATTCAGAATGTGGTCAAAACAAAGAAAATGTTCCTGTAAACAAAAATATTCAAAGCATTTACTAGCTATCCGACATTTTTTCATAATTTATATTTTTAATCGAGTTGAAATTTTTCACCATTCTCGCCAATCTAAATAAAAATATACCACCTTATTTCAACAATCAATTCATAATAGCGGCAATTTACAAAACAATAATAAAAATGACAACTTTTAAAGTAATTTATGACAAGAGCAATTTTTGCATCTCGTTTTATTTCCTATAAAATGGTTATTTATCAAAACTATCAAACAAATAACAGTAAAACAGAGTTCGTTAGGCCGGGTGGCCGCCAAATGCGGAGCGGAGCTGGAGCGAAATGAAGATGAATGGCAACCGAAAACGGAGTTCAGTCATTTTAAAGAACACTTTTGTATTTTCTAAATCTAAATATTTAGGCATACTCTAACGGAACTACTATGTTTTGAAATCGTAAAATAAACAACAGTAACCTAGGTAACGGGAAATAATAAGTTCGGAGGCGTGGTCAGAGTGGTGGGGGGAAAAAGAGGTAGCTTTAAAAACAGAATCTGGAAGACTCGAAGCAACAGTGCCGCTTGACTCCGCTCAGTTCCGTTCTGTTTCCATTGGTCGCACTTATATTAAAAACAATAGGTTAAATTGTTAATGCGTAGTCCGTTCTGCATTTAGTGGCCGCCCTGTCTGTTTGTAAAATCTAAGAACGGTATAGGCCTATCAGTGGTCCTATAACAAACAGCACACCGCTCTAAGAAATATATCCTGATGTAGGCCTACACTAATTTACACTAATTGATAGTTTTCGATGGGAAATTAGATTATCTATATAATATTTTCTACAAAAAGTTTGTCTTTTAGTATAACTTGCAGTTAATGTTTTTTAAATAGCCGCCATTTTGTGAAGTATAATTGTAAAAATTGTTATTTTTTTTATATACAATTCATCCTTGGTACAATAAACGATTTTGGTTTGAACAAATTAATTACTCTGTGAAATAGTTCGACAGTTGAGAATCTTTAAGAAAAAATCATAATGTCTTATCTTCTTAAAACCTCGTATTCAGAGTTAAAAGCTGCATAAATTAGACCCAAATTCGTAGGTATAAAGATTTTAAAAAAATCGGTGTTGTCGTTTTATCTGTCGCTAAAAAAATGTTTTTTAATGTTTTTGACTCGCGGTCTTAAACAGGTACAAAAAAACTCTCTACTGCATAACTTTCAGTAACGTTTCTATAAGGAAAGTGAAAAATACCTTAAGTTCCTTCATCAGGTGTGTAAGCACGTACGCAGGAATATCTCGGAGACACTCGACCGTCAGCTGATTCGATTCTTCCGAATTGCAACCAACCAGCGTTGCCAGTTTGAACGCGAATTTCCTGTGAGTTCGCGGAGGGTACGAAGCCCATGGACAGAGGGCTGTGCCGCTTAAAGAAATTCCACGCTGAAACAAACCTATTGGAGAATACATTAAAATAGTTTAATCATTTTTTCTAATTTAAATATTATATTTTGTACAGTTTTTTAAAGAAGTAGAATGCCTTAAGTTTTAGTAGTCTGTACTACGTTGCTACGAGGGTGGGAAATATATTTTATTAATATAACCTCTTTTAAGGTAAAATTAGTTCAAATTTTTTTTTTATCCCAATATATAAGTGAACATTTGTATATGTGTCAACATCGTTGCAGACTAAACGAATTAACCGTTTATAATACATACTGTTTGCTCTTGTAGTTTACGATATGTTTCAATTTTTGTCAAACGTTTTGTTTAAAAATTTATTTTCTGCCAAACAGTGCCGTGGAAGAGGCCGACTGATAAAAGTGTAGAGTTTAAGTACACAGTGTTAATTTTTTGCTTTTGTTGGTCTAGTTATTGATCTTTTTTAAAGCTGAAGTCATACACAACTTATATTAAAGAACGTGGTACTTATCTACATTATAAACAAATATAAATTATTCAGTCTTGTTAAAATACAAATTATTCGTTTTTACATAACTAATATAATAATTGTGTTGGCTGGTTTGGCATGTAATAAAGGCGTTCATTAATAATTTAAATATTTCTTAATGAACTTACATAAAATAGAACCCTTCTTACTAAATCCGTTATCGATATAACCGGCTAATCTTCACGTTCAGTAACGCATAGCCTATATAGCTTACCAAATGCGTAGGCTTATTTGTTACGTCTCAAGGTAGCCAACATTCACGACTGTCACAAAGCAGACTCCTGATTGTATTAATCGTATGCAAAAACCCCTGAGCATTACAAAAAAACAATGTTTGTAACGGCTTAAAAAGTAACCCTGTTACCAAAACGCACATTTACTCCCGTGAAACCTGAGAGCATGAAGTAAACAGTATAAAGATGGTGGTAAATAAAGAATCCCAGCTGACGCTTAGATGTGTTTTGTGTTTAGATATTTCTCACACGAGACTTTTTTCTAAGTTTAATGCCGTATTTTTTCTTTAGTTATTGATGAACTTTATTTTAACTCCTTTTAAATAATTAAATATGCCAAAGCGTTCACCTTTGCTCAGTGGCGACATCATGTGGTAATGCACAGAAGCTGCCCCAGCTTCGTGGCCGAATATTGTCACTGCATTTTTGTTTCCGCCAAAATGCTTAATATTGTCTCGCACCCAGCGCAAAACCAGTGTTTGGTCCTTCAAGCCGTAATTTCCCGGAGCGAATTCGTCTTCCGTAGAAAGGAAACCTGAAAATAAGTAAAATGTGAAATTTGTAAGTGGCTGTTTCAATGATTTGTTATTGATTCACTAATTCAAGGTAATGCTTTTAAAAAAAGGTGTTTTTCAAAGAGCAAAAATAAAAAATAATTACGGTACACAGCCGTCATGATTGAAGAAAATTTAAAACAATATTTTTTTTAAATGTATACTTTGTTGAATATTTCATTTCCTCTTCATAAGCATTAATTCAGCAAAAATTGGCATTTTAAAGTTCCAAATTACACTGAAACAAGAAAATAATTCAACTATATACAGGAACCTTTTTTTTAAAAATGTTAATAGATTTTGAAAACTTAAAATGCTAATTTAAACATATTTTCTATAAAAAATCAGACTTTAAATATTGTAAAATTAAAAAGTTTTGGCTTATTTAAGATTTGGATTGGCAGTGATTTTGAAACTATTAAACGGATTTTGCTGGATAAGGACCATGGCTCCTACATGAAATTGCGGGCCTGGTACTCAAAATCTGAACGGGCCCCTTATTACATTTAAGTATGTGTTTTTTCAAGAAGTGGAAAAAATTGAACATCTTACGCCTAGAATAGGTTTTATTTTATTTATTGGTTGGTTTTGTCATCTGTTAACATTAACTTTTACAGAACAAATATTATTCAAAATTCGTTTCTAATATACCTCAAAAGAAAGTCACTTCAGAAAATCTCAAGAGCCCGGGATTCAGGTGCACTTGGACCCTTCTTTGTGGGGGCCCATGGTAAAGACCTGTCCTAATTATATTCAAACTTTACTTAAAAAATTTGAATCTAATTGGACCAAAATTGTAAACTTGTCAATTTTAACACACACACACACACACACACACACACACACACACACACACACACTCTCTCTCTCTCTCTCTCTCTCACACACACACACACACACACACACACACACACACACACACACACACACACACACACACACACACACACACACACACAACGAAAATTCCCTGACTATTTTTTTGTGATTACAACAAAGAATATTCGCTCAAAATGAGTAAATCGGTAAATCAGAAGTCAGGTAAACGGGTGTTCTAAAGAGCCATATATTTTCTTCTACATAACATGACGTCATGATTAGCATTAAACTAAGTTCAACGGTTCTTTATATGTCGTGCCTTCGTCTCTCACGTGTCATTAACCACATTGTGCTGGTCACTGTTAGTAAGTCCGTACCATAGCCGTGGCTCAAAGAAGCACCGTTACAGAAATAACTCATCGGTAATACAGTGGGCAGTCGCTAAATATCGGACCTGTACGCAGGTTCAAATCTAGCCATAACCGTTAGTTTTTTCTGTGCGTTGCACGGGTCCATTAAGAAATTAAAATATAATAAACACAAAACCAATTAGAGATATCCATTTAGTAATACTTACAGTTTATTCGGACATTTGCCGTCATTGCCATCAGGTTAAATAAATTGTAATACAGTAATAATATAAATATTACATCATTAAATAACTATATCTTAAAAATAGAATTTAGTAATTATTTACTATAAGGGCAACGTTTTAAAATTTTTTACTAACTAAACTGTTTATTATTATTATTATTATTATTATTATTATTATTATTATTATTATAATATTGTTCATGTTGTTATTGTTATTTCGGTCAATGTGTTTGACCAATCTTCGTACACTCTTTATCGTTAAATCAGAGACCGCCATCTTGAAACAGAAGTAAATGGTTATAAATCTGACATGCCTTTTTGGCTTTATATAGTTTTTTACGTATATTTAAAAGTAAATAAGAATTAAAAATTAGCAAAAATTTTAATTTTGTATCATAACATTTATACATAATTTTCGAATGAATTAGATAAAAAAGGGTTGTATTAATTTTGTTTAAACTTTTGATGAGTTATTTATTAAATAGTCGTGTTGAGGAGCTGTCTTGACTTACCCACTTACCTAAGTATCCCAGCCTGTAGTTGAACGTAACCAGTATTACATCCTTATCCAGAAGGTACTCGGGAGTGTACAGGTCACCACTACCAACAGAAAAGCTTCCGCCATGTATGAACACCATAACTGGTAAGTCGGCATTGTCTGATACCTTTAAAAATATGCATGACTGAACAAGAGCCGAAAATTAAAAATTATAAACGATTGTATTGAAGGTTCTATGTATCTACTTCAGAGTGATGTACTTTATAATGTAGCCTATTTATTAGAAGTATTAGAATTCAAAAATATTTTGGTTTTAGGATAATTACGGGTGTTGTAGAGATATTGTTTCAATTTTTTTTTTACAATAAATTGGTTATTTTTTTAAGCTACAGAAACATTAGTGAAACCATTGTGATTATCATTTAAAAATAAAAATATTTTGTCCCTTATAATGTTTTTGTACACTTTGCGGTTTCAAAAATACTTGAATATAAAAAATTTAAACTACCTTTATTTTTTAAAAAAAATTAATAAAGTCTGTGTGTTTGGTACACTTGTAAAGCATAACATACTAAAGGCTTACACCGAACTGGAACTCAATATTTTATCTATTTATAGATTACAGTGAAGTTTTTATGAAAAAATAAATCGGTTGATTGCGACTAAACTAAAGAAAATTTTAAAAAATGAATATTTTTTATTTATTTGGTCATATAGAATCCGATGCTATGACTTTTTTTACGTAATTCAGTTTAATGTTGTATCCTTTGGTTCAGTGGTTCTTGTACGAGTGGTATTTGATTTTATATATTTGGTAAGTGTTCAATAATAACGCTTAAGACCAGAATAACATCCCTCTAGCGCCAAAATGGTAAATTGAAAAAGTACTTAAATATGGTAAAAAAAAGTGCTAGAAACACACATAGTATTGGGTTTTTTTTAAAGTTGTTATTTGTCAGATTGCAATTTTATTTTTAAAATGACGTATAAACATTAATTTGATGTATCACATTGTGTCTCGCCTGCAAAGAATACTGTAGGCAACTACTCGGAGTTATTAGCTGTGCGGTTTGCAGAAATACGTTTTTCAGGCGAAAACGCAAAAATGTTTACGTGACTGCCATTTAGTTTTAGTAGAGAAATCTAAAATGGGTCCAAAGATGTGAATAATTTTTTTAACTCTTCAAATTTATCCTCTAATTTTCTTTTTAACTACAGTGTATTCAGATTCATCATTACTGAATTCACTATAAACTTCAAGGGTTCTATTAAATTTTGAAGAACTGGTAAACCCAGGGGGAACTGATATTACCCACAAATATGATATAAAATATTTTAGATTCAAAATTTGAAGTTAAGTTTATAACCCCACTGTGAGCTATTATTTTACCGTGGTATTTCCGTTTTTTTGAATATTTTGGTACTTCTAGCCATGATACAATAAATTATACACAATTATAGCTTTACAAGCTATAAAACAAAAATTTAAATAATCAAAAAAACAACTGTATAAACACAAACCAAAACAAAGATAACAAAACTAAATCTGATTTAAAAAGCAACAATTGAAACTACAGAAATATGGTAAGCCAACGCTACAAATAGTAATAATATTACAAAATACAAATTGTGTGTAATATAACAAGAGGTTTTATTGCAGGAGTAGTTCAGAAAGAGTACACTCCAGAAAGACAAAGTTTTTAGCTGAAAGACCAAGAACACGGTCTCATTCAAATGTACATAAAATGGATCTAAAATGTTTCAGTGTATAAGTGTTATACATCACTGCAAACAGAAAACAATAAGCTATTATACAAGTATAAAAAAATTCATTAAAAATAATATATTTTTGTGCAGTGACCCCCTTAATTGCCGCAACTTAAGTAACAAATATTATATTTTCATTTTTTATGACTTCTCAAATAGCTTCTTTTTTAAATCTGAATTTGCTATTAAGACTTTTACGTTAATATTAATAAACTTTTTAACGCTAGGTTTTTGCATTATGGATAATTTTGTTTGTATAGATAAGGAAAATTGCAACAAAGATGTAAAATAACGTATATAGAAATAGATTAGAGATACGCTTCGGTTGCAATTAAAGTGCAGACTCAAGGCTTATCAGAGCGGCTTGTGCGCTGAGGTTAAAGGCCGAACGCAACTAAGTAGAAGACAAAGTGCACTGATCAGATAAAACTTGCTAATTATCATGAAATAGCGTCTGTTTAGAAAATTGGAAAAGTTAAGCAGTGTTAAATTGATTCAAACTATGAAAAAGTGGATTGTTTGATTTAGAGCTGTTCTATTACAACTTAATATAACTAACAATTAATTAATAGTTTGTACGTTTCACATTACAATAATCGCAACATGGGAGTGACAGAAGACAATTACGAAAAAGAAACACAGTGAATACATAACGTAAATGAAGATTTTTATACAGGAAAATTCGAAAATCGAACATTTTATGTTTCTTCGAGATTTTAAAAAAGCAGCCATTTTGAAACGGTCTATGTGGATAACGAACTTGTTCCGATATTAATGTAGCAATTATTTTCCATCTCGAGACAGTTGCGTTCATTAGTACTAATAAACAGCATAAACAATAATTATTATAATTAGTCTGAACTAGATATCGTTCCACGTAAAAGTAAATTATAATTTTACTTTTAATTTGAAGTTTGTATCTGTATTAGTTTTTTCTAATCATTAATTTTTGGTTCATAAAAATTTGTCAGTAATGTGTTCAAACAACGTAATATCAAGGGTCTGTAAATCATTTGATTTTTTTACACAGTTCTTACACACTTTTGTTTAATCAACAATCATTCAGTTTACAAATTAGAGATAAATTTACATTACAGTTTTACATGTAAAATATTTTCTACAAGTCAGACGAATTCATCTGCATGAAAATAAAAAAAAATTACTAATAAACTTTCGCCGATTAAACAAGAATTAAACTATTTAAATTCATTTATAGCGAATCAAAATTATCATGTTTACAAAATGCAATTATTGTAGGAGATATATCGAGTGTATATTCAAACTTTTTTTAAACTTAAATTGAAATTTCCGTACAAAACAAATATTTGCTTTTTGTCACTCCTCTTTGTTATTTAGAAGCGTTACCAGTTAATTTGGTAAGATAGTGACAATACTCGGACTTGTACGCAGATTCGACTCTACTTAGTATACCGCTGGGTTTTCTGTATGCTACGTCGGCCTTCCCATCTCCGCTAGTCACGAAATACATACGTTAAACCAAATAAAAAAATTTGTGATTAAAACAAATTTATAACACAATCATGATCAACAAAATATTTACAGATATATTTCAGTGTTTTAAGTAAATTACAAATAGACCGTGTATGATGATTTTACCTAAGAGATCCTTGTACCAGCTTATTTAAAAAAGTAACCGTCAGCATTTGGATTTCGTGTCACAGTTTACATAATTCACAGATATTCAAACAACTTACTTTTGGCGTGAATACATTGAGATACAGACAGTCCTCTAGACCCACAATTCCGGTTTTGTTCAGAAGCAGATTCTCACTGGCGTCTTGTAAACAACTGTTGCCGTATTGGGTGGCGTTCCTCAGACCTGACCATTTCTCGGCCGGCACGGGACTCTGGAACATTCAAACACCTTATGGGAAGTCTTTCTTCTAAATAAAAGTTAATAAAAAAGTAATTTTTATTATTTTCTTAATAGGAAGCTTAACATGGATTCTGTCGATGTGGCTAAAGCACCGGTCAGTCTGCTGCGTCTCTGAACTGCGCAACGTAAGGTCCTTAGTTCTAGCCGCAGTTTATTCCCATTGTTTTTTTTCCTTAACGTTAACGCTAATCCCTCGTCCTCTTTACTCTAAATGGCATAAAGTATGGACATTGAGCAATATTTAAAAAAAGAAAGTGATGTTCTACAAGGCGATTTTGAAAAAAAAATTAGACTTGATATTTTCATTAATCTACTTTTTTGCAGGTCCCTTGTACTTGGACGTCTACCCAACCATCTGTATGTCTTTGTGTCTGTGCTCATTGCTGAACTAAAAGAACTTTTTGATTTAAATTTGCAGGTAGTCTGGTTTGCTAAAAAAACGAGTGTGTTTTCTAGGTTTCATTTTAAAGAAACATAAAAATTAAAACTTTTCAAAATTGATTCTAACACTTGTGCTTAAATGTACTCGTAGTTCATAAGTGACGCTCTGAATTGAAAAACGGTTTTTCAAAATTGGATCACACTTTGTAAAGAAAAATAGTCGCAACAAGCAGCTGTCTCGCTGACGTGATAGAAGCGTTTTTCCCAATTATTTTTTCTTTATTCGAATTTCACAATCGTCAACGGAACTAAAATCTGCATATATTAGGATTTTAAACTTTTAAATTACGTTGAAAATACGAAAATAAACCATGACCGCAGTCAAATATTTATAAATTTCAACTGATTTTGAATATTTAAAATTCTTATTTATGCAATTTTAAACGCTGATTACTAAGGATACACACAATTTTGACAAAATAATTACGATAAACAAGTTATGAATTTTTAAAAATTAGAACATCTACCATCACCTTGAAAGTGTTGAACAATTTCTGCTGGTTAGCGACCTTGTCCAAGGTAATATTAAAGTCGATTTTCGTGCCAAATTTGAAACAAATCGAACTGGAACGGTATATACAGTGTATATATACAAGTTTAGTTCGCTTTGATTCAAACTTGGCACAAAAGCGTCTTTAAAACTTGAAGAATTTTAAAATGTTATCTTAATATATCGTTAACCAGCAAAATTGATTCAAAAGTTTCAAAATGGTGGTTACTTTAAATATTTAAAAATTCGTAACTTTTTTGTGTTAAATATTTTTTGAAAATGGGATTTTACTCCTGTAATCAGCGTTAAAAACTGCATAAATAAGAATCTTAAATATTCTAAATCAGTTGAAATTAAGAAATTGTTTGACGGCGGTCGTGGTTCGTTTTCGTACGTCCGATGAGTTTTAAGAGTATAAAATGTTAATACATGCAGATTTTAATTATATATATATATATATATATATATATATATATATATATATATATACACACACACACAACTCTCCTTCAAAAGTGATAGGTGCTTATTTCAAGGTCCCGGGTTTGAGTCTTACTCCATCCCCAAAACTGATGGAAAAATGATGGAAAATGATGTAAAATTGTACATCATATAAATGAGCTGTTACACTAGCTCACTTTATAATGGAACTAAATTTTAATTAATTCGGAATCCAACAAGTGGTCTTAAACCAAAAATGTTTTAGTTTTATTCTAAACATATGACCAAGCGAAACTTATGAAAGCTTCTAAAACGGATTTTTCGTGAACGTAGGCCTTCTTTATTTAAATTTTAGTTAATTTATTTTTGTGTTTGCTCTGTTTTTTGTTATTAGTTTTGTATAAAATACTGAAACTTACAATTAAATAAAGTTAAGTTATGAAATAAAAGAATAAAATTTATAATATACGTTAGGCCTATTTTGGCGAAAATAAAAGAAGTATTAAATTAATTTATTTGTTGCGTTAGTTGATATTAACTGAACTTTTGCACAAAGTCGAGAATAATCATCTCATTGTTATTTTTGTTTTTTGTAATATTAAAAAAACAATAAAATCGCAAGTTGAAGCTAAACAAAACACTGAAAACTGTAACAGCTGTCAACAAAACAGCTGATTTGCTTAAACGCATCGTCTACAAATATTTTCAACACCAATAATTTGTAATTTGGACATTAATTGTTGTTTTTCTTTGTATTTTCTTTGCATTTATAACTTTTGGTTGTATTATACAGCAAATTTGTAACCCGCGAACGTACTGAACAGTCACGGAACAGTCATCGATCCTGATTGTACTGGTAATAATAATACTAATTATCCTTTCCGATATAAATACGTAAACATTTTTTGTATATTTTTGCTTACAGAAAGACAATAGGCTATTTGTTCATTATGTAGCCTTTACTTAGAAATTATGGTGAAATTATAAGTAAGAAAATGTGCAAGAGTTATAAAAACTTTCTTTAATGCAATTACTTCCTTTAAAACCATTTGTAAAAAATTACAATTATTTAATTTTAAAAATACACAATACCTGCTTGACTAAGTTTGATAAAAAAAATTATTCGCTTACAAATCATATAGTCATTTTTTTTAATTTAACAAAATGTTTTTTCAACACACTCAACAAAAAACAATATTTTTTACTTACAGAAAATCTCAAATCTTCGATAGGCGCACGCCCGTAAGGAATTCCCAAAAACCCGGCAACTACCCTACCGCCGCGTGTGGTGAAGTTTACCCCTAGTAGTTCACCGTTGGAGAGTTTCACCTTTACTTGAACATCTTCAGCCTCAATGCAGGACGATATTAAAGCCAAGAACAGACCAACTAGCCGGACATTCCACATTGTAATGTTGGTACTATCACAGAACAGATGCTACTGGTTTAGTAGATGATAGTTGCATTATCAGTAATGCCAACCACTGCATTATCATAACTGTTGGACACGCCTACGTTTTGTTAGTTTAAAAGAGAGAGTTGTGAACGAATAGGGCACAAACTTTTTAAAGTTCATTTAATTTATTAAAATTACCTTCTTAACTGTTTTACTATTTCATTAATTAATTTATTATTATTATTAATTAAATTACACTATTATTAATTTAATTATTAATTATTATTAATTAATTAATTAAATTATTTAATTACCAACTTTTTGTTTTCACGAGAATTGCACTTGCTCCTTGCATAAATTACTTTTTAGGGTTTTTGTATTCCTCACACATTTACATCGATTAAGCTCAAATATATATTTTTATTCTGAACAACTATTACAATGATTTTCAAATACGTTGTATAAAAACAGGGAAGTTAGAAAAAGAGATATGCCCAGGTTACATTAATGGATTACGAATAGACGGACATTGAATTAAAAATTTTCCATGAGAAGCAAAATATATTTTTCATTAGACTTTTAAATTATTAAAATTTCCGTTATAATTTCGGTACAGTAATTAGAAAGCAATAAAAATTTAATAGTTCAGATACCTAAGGAAATTTCAAAGAATAAGCTCTATTTTTCAAAAATTATCTTTTAGGCGCTGTAGAGTTGTTATTAATAGGCGTACAATCGTTTATACGAAAATAGATCCTTGTAGTTAAAATAATCCTCCTTCGCCCCCCCCCGTATGGTAATTATGGGTCCAAAAGTGAAATAACAAGAATTATAAAAAAATCATTGCAAATGTAAGCTTATAAACAATAATTTTATAATAAATAATAACAGGGATTCAGATTTTTAAAACGGGAATACGTCTATGTTTATCTCAGGTACTTAAACCATGTTCATTTTAAATTTCATCTCAATGGGTCCGGTAGTTAATGTGTGATTGAATAACAAACAAAAACACACACATACACTTTCAAATTTAAAATATTATATTAAGAAGTATAAAATATTATTAAAACGTCATTGTTGTAGCCTACAGTTAACACATTCCACAAAACTGCATACTAAATAATTCAGTTGCACTGGGTAAGTAGTATAATGGAATTTAAATATTTATTATTCACACCTACCGATATATAATAAATGTATAAAACGTCACTGTTACACAGTTAACACTTGACACAAAACTAAATAATTAAGTTGGACTGGGTAAGTAATATAACGGCGCGAACATAAAAGTTTTCACTTCAAAAATACATTTTAAAACAAAAAAATATATATAAGAGCGGGATGCGTGACGGCAAACTGAATTGTTTTTCCGTGCAAAACATACATCCATACCCCGCCATAAGAAGTAGTATATATATATATATATATATATATATATATATATATATATATATATATAAGAGCGTGATGCGTGACGGCAACCTGAATTTTTTTCCGTGCAAAACATACATCCATACCCCGCCATAAGAAGTAGTATATATATATATATATATATATATATATATATATATATATATATATATATATAAGAGCGGGATGCGTGACGGCAACCTGAATTTTTTTCCCGTGCAAAACATACATCCTTACCTCGCCATAAGAAGTATTCACTTCAAAAACATTTCCCAAAAGGTTGCATCACTTTTTATTCACCCAGTAATACTTTCAAAAATGGAACAAAAATAATGAAATTTATTGTTTTGTCACTGAAATAATATTCTTGTTTCCTTAGAAACATCAAACAAAATTGTGATTCGAAACAACACCCAAATTCACAGTAAACCAAATGCATATTATAAACATTTAAAGAAACTAAATTTGATAACCGAACAAAGCGGCTCAAAAAACTGACAAAATGACGTACCGATACAAACACAAATATCAGCAGAGCTCGACAATACTAAACAATATTTTTGTTATACTTTTAATATTTTTCGCCTGTTACTGCTCTCTACTTTTGTTATATATTATTTTTAACATAAAGGGAAGTGAATTTGAACAGAAACTAATTGTGAAAATTGTCAAGTGTGTTTGTACGCTGATGCTCATACTTTATTGTGTACGGACCATAAACGCAGTGTGAAAAAGTAAGTAAATAGATTTTATTTTCAAAATCTGCACTGTTATTTTTTTAATGGAAAGACTTAAAAAATAAATACTTTTACGGCATGAAGTACAAAAATTATGAGTATTTTTTGCTGTTAATTCTAAACATACTTTAAAACATCAGACATTTTTGTTCAATAGATAGCAGCACTTTATGCAGCGAAAATGTAGCCTGACGATGATTTAACAACAAAACGTTGTGTTGCTCAATCAATATTTTTGTGCAACTTTTTTTTCTTCTTTTTATTAGAAAGATTTTTTATAAAATATCGACTGTTGTTACCTTAAGCTGATGTTATTCTGTTACATTACAATTTTCCATTATATTAAGCCTTTTTTATTAATTAAACATTATTGTCCTAAAACATGAAAAAATAAATATGTAGCATTAAGTGTTCAACATAGTCAGATTATACAATATTTTGGGAAAAAACACAGTTTTAGAGAACTTAATGCTATATACATAGAAATTGTTATGTATGTGTCTTTAGTTTAACTAATTTAATATCTTTTTTCTGAATTCAAATAGACTGTGAAAAACAATACACAAACTTTCTTACATTCAATTATTTTCCAAAAAAATTCAGTTTGGTAACTACCGACGGAACATTTTTCCGAATCGGTTCATTAGAAATATGTTGCCATATAAAGAATTAAACCAAAATCAGTGTAACGAACTCGACGGTGGACAGGGTTTCTTTTGTGTTTTTTTCAGATTTGCCCTCTCCTACACTGTAAATTTCTTCTTTTTTTAATTTACTATAATAATTGAAATAAAACGAAATCTAATAAATCGATTGGTCCGACTTTTATGGTTCTTTCAATAGCTCCTGTAGACCAACCACATTGTTTGGGACATAACAAACTATTATTTGGGTATTCATAAAATAGATTTAAGCACTATTTGTTAAAAACTCAATGTTGTAAAGGATTATGTCAAAATAAGAGCTTCAAAAATGTTGTTTAAAAAAATTAAAATTATCCGAATATCGAACAACCGACATGCCAAATTTCTTACAAATCGTCCAATCAAATTAGTCTTCAGTGGTTACACAAAACACAGACAAACAGACAAAACTCGTGCAAATCTGAAAATCTTGTATTTTACAATCGCAATACTTTTTTTGTCCGAACAGAACGCTGGAAAATGAACGAATCGAACCATTTTGATTTAAATTGGTATGTATGTGTAGGTTACATTGCATATATTCGATATTATAAAATATCGTGTATATTTTAATACTTAAGCTCGGAGCACTAAAATGGTAAGGTATGCAGTGTAATTATCCTTACTTATTATTATTTTTTTTATTATTATTGTTATTATTTTATCACTATTACTATTATTATTATTTTCTATTTTGAACTATTATAATACTTTTTAATTTGAAATATGATACACGGCGATAATAACATTTACGCTTTTTCACTGGAAAGAAATTAATATTATTTTCAAAAATTTGAGTTCTTAAGTCAATTTTGTTAATAAACACAAAGAAAAATATGAAATATAAAAACAGAATTTTTTCGGGCACTAATTTTTCATGATAAAATTTAGTACTGATGTAATTCATTATTACCAAAAAAGATATATCTCACTTTAACTCCCCCTCAAAAAACCGTCGTTTCGGGAGCTATCGACAAGAAACAGTATATTATGTTCACATTGAAGTTATCCCAGGACAGAGAGCGAGACGTAAAACGATAATACAAATGTGCTGCTAGTACACATGTTCTTCTGAATGAATCTATTCATTTCAAACACTGAAAAGAAGTCGATTCATTTCGTTCATTCACAACGTCAGAGTAGATTTCAACTTATCAATTGTTTTTTTTTTCTTAACTTTCAACTAGGTTTGTGTGAAATGCTAATTAATTAATTATAAGAACTTTCCTAGTAATCGTAATTAACTCGACTGTTTTGTGTGCTTCCCCAATGTTTATAGAAAATTTTATACACACTGGTATAATATGGCAGAAATATTTTAACTTGAAAAGTTTTCTATAAATAAACTGATTTCAAATCACTACTCTGTACACGAAGTTATTATTAACGTAAACAAGTAAGACAGGCATGGCCAAAAAAAAACAAAAATTTTTAAATGAAATAAGCGCCTTCAATTCCAAATAACAAACTAAAATATACAAAGCAGCAAAAAAGTTCCTTTCCTTTTCATGCAAAGAAATGAACACGTTAAATTGTTTCTCATGGCTGGAGGTGATTCAGTCAGCACTGAATTATTTAGTAGGTGTTGGTCCAATACAATTTAAAGAATAATGACGCAGTTTCGATGCGAATCAAACACGATTTCCCCCTCCCAAATCATTCAAATTGAGTCAACAAGCAATATGGTTAAGCATCTGTGATTCGGGTTGTTAGTTCTGAATCTGATTCGTTCAAAGGTAGAATCGATTCTTGTTATGTTTGAATCCAGGCTCATTCGGTTCAGCCCTGATTCGTTTTTTCACTACTGTCAGTCGCTTGACAATTATAGTTCGATCAGCTAATATGTAACTTTGTAAAAACGTTGGATCGGAAATGAAAAAAACATTCAGTGATAGTTCAACGAACATTTAGTGAAAGTTTAATGAACATTTAGTGATAGTTCAATGAATATTTAGTGATAGTTTAATGAACAGTTAGTGATAGTTCAATAAATATTTAGTGATAGTTCAACGAACAATTAGTAACAGTTTAATAAACATTTAGTGATAGTTCAATGAACATTTAGTGGAAGTTCAACGAACATCCAGTGACAGTTCAATGAACACTTAGTGATAATTCAATGAATATTTAGTGATAGTTCAATGAATATTTAGTGACAGTTTAATGAACATTTAGTGATAATTCAATGACTATTTAGTGATAGTTCAATGAACATTTAGTGGAAGTTCAACGAACATTTAGTGACAGTTCAATGAACACTTAGTGACAGTTCAATGAATAATTAGTGAGTGTTCAGTGAACATTCAGTGATAGTTCAATAAATATTTATTGCAAGTTCAACGAACATTCAGTGACAGTTTAATGACCATTTAGTGACAGTTCAATGAACATTTAATGATAGTTCAATGAACATTTAGTGAAAATTCAATGAACATTTAGTGGCAAAACAGTAAATTTATTTATAATTATTATGAAAACAAAACAATGATGTTACGTTTGAGGAATGATATAGTATACTAGTATTAGTTGTTACTAAAGGGCTTAATGATCGAGATATCTGAGACACCGGAGGTCATTATACTGCGTCACAGAACTTGCGCAATTCAAGTTTATAGGTTCGAAGCTGCAGTAAGCTTTACCCTTTTTCGTTAATCCCGATCCCTTGTCCTTACGAGCCTAATCAGCATAAAATATGAACATTAAAAAAATACACAATTTGAATACCATTATCTTTTATTTTTACGGTGATTGCTTGAGTAGCACTCAAGGTCAAGTGATTAATACACTCTCTTTAAAAACTCGTTATCATAATTACATCAATCACAGAACTATGTTTAATTCAATGTTAGCATTAAAAATTTTTACATGTGTTAGTCGATTATTATACAAGCAGGCCTAGAAAATCCATCAACTTATTTAACCCATCATTAAACTTAATATTTAATTAAATCATTAATTTCAGTTTCTAGAACAACTATTAACTACTAATCGAAGATTAAAATCTTATTAATTTAATGCCCTAATATCGATCAATTAAATATTTTAATTGTAGATTAATACTTATTACTACAATATTCTACAAAATTTACAACGTTGTCAAAGTTTAATTTATGACTTTGTGTTGTGTTAATTTATTTTATTTTAATTATATTTTAACTCTAATTTTTAAATTTTGTTTAGGTAAATATTGCGTATAGTATTATTTATATTTTATTCTTATATTTTTAGTTTTCACAAATTTGTTCTTGAAATTATTTCTTGGCAGTAATAATATAACTATAAATTGATCTTAGACCTTATTTGCAATTAAGTAATGTGTATAAAAAAATTGTAATAACAATACTTTAAATGAATAATTAACATAATTTTTTTAGTTGTTTAAGAATTATAAATTTAATTTAATTTAATTATCTTTCAGATAAAGAATTCAACAATAGATTTAGTTGCTGTAATGAAGCCGTTGTTTATATTGTAAGCCTAATTTCAAAATATCTGCCCCACACTGCTGCTACAAGTGTGCCACTATTCCCAAAAAAATAATAGGCTTTTTTTACATTACTGAAAAACTTATAGCGTAATGTAACTACACAGACAAAAAATTAAAGTCAACATAACCTAAAAAAATTATAATAAACTTTGACCGTATGTTTGAAAACAGCCATTTGTTTTCATAAATTAATTTTTTTTAAGTTGGAGTAAGGTTAATTGGAAATTAGGTAATCTTTGTTTAAATATTTCCTAGAAACAGAAAGCAAAATTTAATTTACTGTTATGTTAACTTACTTACAATTGAAGTATTAAATAAATGTTTTAGAAATCGGCTGGTAATGTTTTATCCTTGTTCTCAAATTTCACGCGTTTTCGTGATTGATAGTCTAAAACAATATACACTAATTATGAAAACGAACGCCTGAGGAAATCAATGATAAATTTAGAAAACTGGGAAGTGAAAGAGAATAGGCGTAAAGTTATTACAATTTAAAAAAAAATATGCCCTGGATGCTATTATAATAAAAATCCTTACGAATTTCAGTGAAATATAATTTAAAAGACCAATCAGACTTTGCAGAAACCAAACATAGAGAAGAGAATTAATGAAGGGCAAACAAACAGGAACAATATACTATAGATCGAGATTGAAGTGGTATGAAAATGAATAATGGATGAGTAAAAAAGATGATTAAAAGTCTAAACGAACAAAGGAAACTCATAAACGATTTGAACAACAGACTAGACCTAAAGTTTGTTCATGATATGTTTATAAATTATTTAACAGTTTGTTCTGTTTTTTCAGCTTTTTCACTGGGGAAACTAGGTTACACAAATAAAAAAATATAACATTTATAAACTAAATTTAATTACTTATTAAACATAATTTACTAAGTATATTTTAGTCTTTTATAAGTAAAAAAATACTTTTCTTATGTTCAGACGAAATGACAATTAATGAAAGATGTTTTCTTCAGTTTCCATTCAGTTCCCATGACATCTTTGAAGCAATTCTTCATCTTCGTACTGGATATGACTTCTTCATATGTCTTCATGTCTCTCAGTAATAAAATTAAAAATTCTGTAAAAAGATACATTTCGCAGTACAAATTAATTAAAAAAACTACTTTTTGTTAAATACTTTGCTAGCGTAACGACCATTGGAAAACAATCAATATACAACGTGTTAAAGCTTAGTGGACAGAGTTGGCCCACGGTGCAGGCCGGGAGTAAATTTGATTCTCAGCTCGGTCTATCTAATTCATATTATATTTCTGAAAGTTTGTGTGTTTGTTTGTTTGTTTGTTATTCAATCACGCTTTAACCACTTGACCAATTGAGATGAAATTTGGTACGAATATGGTTTCAGTATCAGAGATACATATAGGCCTATTCCCGTTTTACAAAACGTCATTATACTACTTAACCAGCCCAAAATAATTATCAGTTTTTAGTTCTGTGTCATGTGTTAATTGTAGTTATTTACTGGACATGTGATTTAGTTACCTGAGATGAACATAGATTCAATCCTATTTTAATAATCTTAATCTGTGTTTTATTTATTGCAAAATTATTGTTTTTAATGTAACATTTTCATATTTTAGTTGAAATTTTTTTCAAAACTGACTTTAATTTGTTACTTTGTGTTAAATTTTCAATATTAAATGTAAAAAAATCCCTACACAGAGTGCCAATTGTAAGGTAGTATATATATTTGTGTAATTACATTACATGAAAAAATAGTAAATATGCAGTGTAGCATAACCTATATTTTCGATATTTTTGTTACTATAATGCTTTATTATGTGCCCAAGAGCAAGAATCCAAAATATGAAAGCACGAGAAGTACGATAAAATCTAAAATAAAAGTGACCAACATAACCTCAAAATTGGTACCTGGCGAAAATCAGTAACGTGTTGTAAATCGGTAAAACAATAAAAATACGACTAACACGGGTTTTGGGTGATAAAAAACCAATTTTTTAAAAGAATTCTGCATAACCAAACTGACACGGTTGTTAGGCCTAACAAGGTGATTCATGAAAAAAACTTTATATTTTTTTTTTAAATAGCCTACTATATATCCTGATACGGTTGTTAGGCCTAAAACGGTGATGCGTGAAAAACCTTTACATTTTTTTTAAGAATACTACATATCCTAACTGACATGGTTGTTAGGCCTAACACGGTGATGCGTGAAAAAACCTTTATATTTTTTTAAAGACTACTACATATCCCAACTGACACGGTTGTTGGGCCTATCATGGTGATGGTGAAAAAAACCTTTATTTTTTTTAAAATACTACATAACCTAATTGACACGGTTGTTAGGCCTAACACTGTGATGTGTGAAAAACCTTTATATTTTTTTAAAGAATACTACATATCCTAACTGACATCGTTGTTAGGCCTAACACGGTGATGCGTGAAAAAACCTGTATAATGTTTTAAAGAATACTACATAACATAACTGATACGGATGTTGAGCCTATCACGGTGATGTGTGAAAAACCTTTATTTTTTTTTAAAGAATACTACATATCCTAACTGATACGATTGTTAGGCCTATCACGGTGATGTGTAAAAAAAAACCTTTACTTTTTAAAGAATATTATATAACCTAATTGACACGGCTGTTAGGCCTAACACGGTGATGCGTGAAAAACCTTTATATTTTTTTTTAAAGAATACTACATATCCTAACTGACACGGTTGTTGGGCCTATCACTGTAATGTGTGAAAAAAACCTTTATTTTTTTTAAATAGTACTGAAAACTTAACTGACACGGTTGTTAGGTCTACCATGGTAATGCGTGAAAAATACTTTATATAGTTTTTTAAAAGAATACTCCATAAGCTAACTAACATGGTTGTTATGCCTAACACGGTGATCCATTAAAAACCTTTATTATTTTTTTTTTTTTAAATAGTACTTATAACCTAACTGACACGGTTGTTGGGCCTAATAAGGTGATGCATGAAAAACCGTTATATTTTTTTTAAAGAGTAACTTAACTAACACGGTTGTTAGGTCTAACATTGTGATGCGTGAAAAACCTTTATATTTTTTAAAGAATACGACATATCCTGACACGGTTGTTGGGCCTACACGATGAAGTGTGAAAAAACTTTATTTTTTTTTTTTTAAATTCTACATATCCTAACTGACACAGTTGTTAGGCCTAACACGGTGATGCGTGAAAAAACCTTTATATTTTTTTAAAGAATACTAGGCTACATATCCTAACTGACACGGTGGTGCGTAAAAAAACCTTTATATTTTTTTTTAAAGAATACCACATATCCTAACTGACATGGTTGTTGGGCCTATTATGGCGATGTGTCAAAAACCGTTATTTTTAAAAGAGTACTTCAAACCTTAACTGACACGGTTGTTAAGTGTAACATGGTGGTGATGCGTGAAAAAAACCGTTATTTTTTTAAAAAGTACTCCAAACCTTAACTGACACGTTTGTTAGGCCATGGTGATGCGTGAAAAATCTTTATATTTTTTTTAAAGAATACTGCATAAGTTAACTAACATGGTTGTTAAGCCTAACGCGGTGATGCATTAAAAAACACCTTTATTTATTTTTTAAAAAATAGTACTCCAGAACCTAACTGACACGGTTGTTGGGCCTAATACGGTAATGCAGGAAAAAAGCCTTATTTTTTTTAAAGAGTACTCCATAACTTAACTAACACGGTGGTGCTTTAAAAAAACATTTATTTTAAAAAATAAATACACCATAACCTAACTGACACGGTTGTTGGTCCTAACACGGTGATGCGTGATCTTTAATGTATATTACGATTGCGGGAAAAGCCGTGACGGTTAACAGGTAATCATATTATATTTCTGAAAGTTTGTTTTTGTTTATTTGTTTGTTATTCAATCACACTTTAACTACTGGACCAATTGAGATTAAATTTGGTATGAACACGGTTTAGGTACCTGAGATAAACACAATACTATTCCAGTTTAATTGAATAATAGTGATTTTTTAATAATACTGTATTTTATTAAAATATGACAGGACCCTGTTTTAGAGTATCGAGTAGCAAAAATGTATATTTCTTGGCCGAAAACCATAAATCGTATAATATTGTAAATAGAAATATATTAAAATGAAATGATCTATTCTGATTTTGAAAATCGACTATAAATTTTATAGCCTACATTATAATTGCAGGCAAAGCCGCAACGGGTAACAGCTAGTAATAGAATATTTATTAAAATATTCTTAGTAGCTGACATTGGTGATTACGTTTGCTTTCCTCCACGATTATTTTTTAGTGTATTTTAAAAATTTATTACAATATTAACAAATATTAAAATTGAATTTTTGAAAACTGTTTCCAATATTAAAATTATTTGAGCTTAATTTCATTATTATTATAGCTTACTAATGCAGCTAATATTACAAAACTAGATGAATATTGTAAGTCACAAAACATCGAAATGAAAAATCTTCATTTCCTTAATTAAATTATAAAGAGAACATGACTTCTTGTGGGTAATATGATGACCAATAGGAATGCAATGTTAAAGATTCCTGCCATATATATATATATATATATATATATATATATATATATATGTGTGTGTGTGTGTGTGTGATCCTTTTATTTTAAGTTGATGTTTGAGGAAAAATCTGGAGACATAGAATGGTATACAGATGGCTGGCTCCAAGATAAAGACCGGCACTGGTGTTGGGGTGTACTTTCTGAGACCTTTGTTAAACAAAAGTTATTACCCTGGAACAGCATACAACAGTATTTCAGGCTGAAGTGATGGCCATCAATAACTGTGTTCGGGAGAACGTGAAACGGGCCTTCAAGAAGGCTTATATTCATATTCATACCGATAGTCAGGCAGCAATAAAAGCAACTAGGGTCCTACAATTAAGCCCAAGCTGGTCTGGAAGTGTCGGGAGAACTTCAACGTTCTGTCCCTGGATAACCGGGTTCCGGATGCCCTCTTTGCTGGGTTCCGGGGCATAAGGGAGTTGAGGGTAATGATAAGGCAGACCGACTGGCTGGACTTGGATCTGCATCTGAGTTTATCGGACCTGAGCCGGATTTAGAGATTTCTCTATCGTTGGCCAGGTCCGCAATTAATGGGAGGATTACATGTCAACACCAGGTAAGATGGGACAGCCTTCATGGGCACTCCCATAGTAAACGTCTCTTAAGCAAAGTTCCTTCTGGAGGAATCAAAGGGGCAGAAGATGTCCTGGGCAGAGCACAACTCAGGAGGATCATGGGGCTCATAACAGGGCACTGTGGTCTGAGGGTAAACATGAACAGGATAGGTGTATACCAAGGAGAAACTGTGTGTAGATTGTGCAGGAAGGAGGAGGAAACTGCAGGTCACATAATTTATGATTGTGAGGCTCTTGCTAGTAGGAGGCTAGGGGTTTTTGGTTTCCAAGACCCTAGGGATCTTCAGCAGAGTGAGCTAGTCAGTGGATTGTTGGAACTTATTAGTGTCACCAATCTGTTGAACTAGGTATTTTAAGAGGTAAGTTGCACAATAGGTCTGTTGATCGCGGTGCCTGTGGATGAATTATCCCTTCCTCTAGTTTCAAGCTAATTTAATATATCTCAAAATTTAGAGACAATTAAAATGGACTTTTACAAAACCCACTCTTAGGGAGTTGGTTAACCAGCAACGGTCAAGCTAACATCCTGACGCGTCCCCACGCCAGCTTTTGATCTCACTTGTTCTTCAAATGTGTCCGGAGACCGTCCTTGTGCGCTTTCGTTCCTGGGAACGGTCAACATGCAGCAGACGCCTTGTTACAACTCCGAAAACTTCGGTTTTCAATGTCTCCTACTTCGCTCTGCAACCGTGTGACATTCGGAGATCAGAAAACTAAAATGTCTTGTCAAATTAATTCCGTAAGCTTTACCTCTTATTCTAGATCAAAGATCGTGCGCTCCCATCAGTTGACAATGTTTCGATATTGCCGCTAACTACACCGAACATCTTTACAATTCTGTTTATCATACGAAGGCGAGGCAATAGAATTACCACACATCCTGTATTGTATCTCCGCCAGAGAGACCAATATGGTGCTTGTTAACAGTATACAATAAACGTATGAATCTCCGGCTTTTATTTGCAAATTAACTAAATCCCGAACTTTTGAATCAATTATATGTAGTGTAAACAATCAAAATATTAATAAGTGAATATCGTAAGTGTAACATTTGTGCATATAGACTTCGTGTAAATTCATGTGTTAGCTATACAGTTCAGTGTTACCAACAGGACCTCTCCAATTACCCATCAAAATTCCAAGGACTCTGTGAAGGTATGTTTGCCTACGTGTAAGATTTTAATTGTAATTTTTAATTTGGTCTACAAAACCGTACACCAATTGTCCTCCACTTGCATACACAAAACATAATTAACATATTCTCTTTTTTCTCTCATCATTAACCCATTCAAAATTATAACAAATTATAAATATTATTCATTAAACATTTGTTTCCCTTACTGGCTGGATATAGTAATTAATAAATACAACTTATAAACACGAGTCGGATCATTCCTAATTAACTCTTTGTACTAAACATCTGCTTCCACGGATCCAGATTGGTTAACAGAATTAAACAACCTATATTAAACATATATAGACAGAGAGAAAATGAGAGAGAGAGAGAGAGAGAGAGAGAGAGAGAGAGAGAGAGAGAGAGAGAGAGAAGCTTCGAGGCATCACATACATCCATAATTTAGTATGCCTCTTAATGTACATGTACTTAAGAGATATGTACATTAACAATTCAGTCAAGAGAACAGTTATTCCTATAACATCTTTGATTTGATAAAGTTAATAAATAAAAAAACTAACATTTCAGTTACATTAAAAATCATTTGAACCAGTTCCTCAATTTTTTTTATTATTTAAAAACGATTCTTCTAATTTTATAGAATCAAGTTACTTCTCTCATTTTTGTCGAGTTTATTTCAGTCACATTGAATTTCTCTCAAATTCAAAACACATATTCGTAATCGGTTCTGTGAGCCCAATAATACACCAAACACGATATATTTTCTTACAGACAGACAGACGTGCAAGCGAAAACTTAACAGTTCTACCTCACGTGTAAAATTGTAAAACAAATAATGTAGTTTTTAATAGAAAAGAATTATCTCTTACAAATGTTTGTTGAAAAGAGAATACATATGTGCAACAAAGAGCGCTGATAAGTAAATGTTTTTACGTCAGTGTTTATATTACCTGAAGTAAAGCCAACGTCTTCCGAGCAAGAGTAACCACTTAAGTAATTGTCATAATCTGTGCACGTCATAGTGTAGTGGTATGTGGCTTTTCGAGCAGTATCTGAAAACAATCCTTATATTATCTTTGTGCTTAACAAATTATTTTGTAATCTACTGGATAGATATTGAAAATGAAGGTTTAATGTAAAAACTAATTAGGTTACTTAAACTGAAGTACATATTTATAAAATATCTACAGAAGTATGTTTATACGAGAATCGTTTTTAAACTATGAGTTTTAGTGAAGTGTCAATATCAGAATAGATACACTCACTTTATAGTAAACTAATGGAAACCAATTATTTTGTAATTAATAAATTAAAATTCAAAGGAAGTTTTTTTTCGGCATTAACATAAGGATTGAAGAAAATCATAATTTTTAATAAGCTATTGTGAATTCATAACGTCGTAATAAACAATTGGGAATTTAGAATCAAACATTTTTTACATTGTTAAAAAAAGGATTGAAAAGATCATTATTTCATTATAAAATCAAATCATTACTTTATAATGAACGATTGGGATTCATAATCAATATTTTTTCATAAAAAATGGAAAATCATTTTTCAATGGACAATTGTTCATCACGACTCATTTTTCACTTAATTAAAGTAAGTAGCTCGTAATGAATGAACGTTTAAATTACTTCATAATAACTGTTCAGAATTGTTTTACTTCATAATGAATGATTGCGAATTCATTACTTCATAATAATACTCACAGGGTTAATCAATATTTACCCAAGCCAAAAACAAAATCTAATTGCACTTTTTTTAACGTGAATAATTCAAAATATGCAGAGTAGAAGGAAAGCAATGCGCCAAACAAGGAATAAATTGATTAGGGGCAGATCTAATTGTAGTAATCCCATTCTTTTTCGCTTAGTTTCCTAGTTATAATCTCCTTCAATTTCATAGAAAACACATTTTTTTATAAACATAACTTCACAACTTTTTCTTTTATTAGTAAGTAAAATAACATGATTTTCGAAAGTTAATTGTAACATAATTTTTAATGAGTTAATAATTAATTAATTCTGTGAGTTTTTTCACCTAGCGTTTCAAATTTCATGTTTGATCTTCTGAAAAATTATAAAATTCAATATCAAAATATAAAATCTCCTTAATACATACGACAGTATTTGCGTCGAACATTTTTAAGATAGTTTAGTTTTTCGCTGCTAATTAGGCCTTCCGCTATTCAATTACTACTTTATACCCATCATGGTACAATATTCCATATCGGTTTTTGTACAAAACAATCACTATCGCGTGAAATAATGACTACACTTTGTCTATTTTTATGGATTTTTTTTTTTTTGGATTTGTTTATGGATGGATTTTTTTTGTCCGGTAACATTTTGTGCTTGACACAAAGTGACAAACATTTTTTGGAAATGAATGACGAATTTTTTAGAACTGAACAATTAAAAGTAAATAGTTAAGAGGTAAAAGGGAAGTGAACAGCTGATTTTTTATTCAACAGAAAACTATTCAAAGTAGAAAAAGTAAGAATAAATTTTATTTAATATAAAAAAACAAAACTTACAGGAAAGTTCCATTATGCTTTTCGTACGATCAGGTATAATAAAGGTACCTCCAAAATCACTTTTCACTTCGCTTCTGTAAAAAGTAATTATAATTATTACATTTTTTCTGCTAAGATGAGTAAAAATTGTTTGATAATTCGGTATCATTTTGCCCGATTCCATGTTAAAACAAAAGGGCTGTTATGTCTTTGAAAGTTTAATCCTACAGATTTAATATGACTTAATAGGTTTCGTATATATCCCAGGCTTTATTTAAACACAGAACATATTCAAATGCAAAGTGATTATAATTACAATAAAAGCGCTTTTTTAATAATTGGGACTGCAACCGTTCCTTTGACTTGATGAATTTACAAAAAATAGCAACACTGAAAGACTATGTAAACGAATATTAAACAAATAAAATACTGAAGATTAAAAAGAACACATTTAAAATCCAATAAAAAAAGGAAAGACCCTTTCTTTAAATAAATATTTTTAAGATACTAATGGAGTAAACGATAAAATTATCATATTTTGTTTACAAATTAAAATACAGTTTTAAAAATTGATTTCACAAACCCGAGATGCATATCCACATCCCATCTGTTCTCTCCATTGTTAGCGCCCAGTGTGAAGTTGACAAGGCCACAATGGGCATTGTCGAACTGTTTGGACTCCTTCGGGTTTAACACATCAATAGCAGCGTAATACCATGTGCCTGCAATCTTAACAGAGAAAGAATTCAATGAACGAATTTTAAGAGTTAACACACTGCTTCCTTTGTGCATCTATAGTGCCTTAAATAATAAAAAAACAATTATTGTCATACTTATTATTTCTCGAGTCAACATCCCTTTTTCTCAGCACATACTACTCGTACAGGCATAAATGAGATATTTTTAGAAAGATTTTCTAACCGGCTTCTGACATTGAAAAACTATTTTGCGCTAAGACTTACTGTTTGTGGAAAATTTTAGCACAAAGACACTTTTAACTGTCATAGGCAAAACGGCATCATGGATGCGCAGCTCGCATGCGCATGCGCGGCATCACAAATCAGACAATATTTTGTATATTTTACGAAGCAAACTTATTAATTACGAATAGACAATCCCATTACAAAATCCACTTTTTTTAATAACTTGCTTAGAACAATTACAATATATACTTAAAAGTTATTAAACTTACAGGTTATGTGATCCTAATGACACTCTCCTATCCATGCCCGTCGGACACACCGGAACAAGCTTGTCGAATACTAAACTGCTGTTTTGGACACTGTGTTTACACAAATATATTTGTGATTTCTCCTTCTATCGTGCAGATCTATTGTTAATCGATCTATTGTTAATCGATCGCTTTTCGATTTATTTTCTAAACATGTTTTCCTTTCCTTCCAACTACCGCCCTCCCTCCAATGACTACTCTTACTCAAAAGACTGTGTTTACTTGAAACTTTCATAGTGCGAAATTTCGCACGGGCCCTCTGATTAACTGTTATTGAGTAAAAAAAATGTCATAATTTTTGTAAATAATTTTTATTTTATTGAAAAATAAATAATATCAAAAATAAAATTGGCCAACACGTATTGTGAGTGTGCATTGGCGACTTATTTATTGCCCTTGTAATAAACAGTATTAATAGTTGAAATGTAAGCTGAGTGTTTTCTTTACAGGAAACCAGTCAGCTACCCCCCTCGGAATAGTTCAGAACATGTGTTAACTAAGATGGTGGTAGACCATCCTGTCTCAAATCGGTGACTTTTGTAGAAAAATGGTTTGCTTTCATTTTCAGCGAAGTTCAACTCTAAAATACATTTGTCGTTTGAACTGCCGCGACGCAAACTAGACCGCGTCAGTCGCGAGGATTTTACCTTATGCGGTGTCCTTTTGAAAAGTGTTCGTTTTGAAGATTACTTCACGTATGCGCAGAACATAGAAATTACTTACACTGCAAAAAAAATTCTTTTTTGTTAAAAAAAAACATTCTAAATTTCTTTACAAAATTTTAAAAACACGCGACCGTTGAAATGCACGTTATGAAAAAAAGGAATATGGTTCCATATACGTAAATTACAGAAAAATCCTTAAAACCGTTACAGAAATTCTGGAACAGTTTGTGCAATGTGCAATGGAATATTCTGGATTTTATAATTTAAAATTCCTTTGAAAATGGATCTCGTCAGTCAGGATTTATTTTTGGTATTTTAAATGTAATTTTAAAATTTTAAAAATGTTATTAATCTAGGTTATTCTGATTGTTAAATTTGATTTTTATAAGATTGTAAGATAATTGTTGTTGTTCAAAGCTTATTTAATTGTCAATATACTGCAAACTGTTACTTCAATTTTTATATAGCTATATTTTTTAATAGTAAAGACTCGGTTTATTTAAAACATACAAAGCATACATCACTTAAACAATATTTAGTGATAAGTACGTACTTTTTCAAACGAAAAGTTATCAATGGTCTTCGGCGTCTTGCATTTTGCAAAAACCGTGCAGCACAAGCTCAGGACCAGCAGTAAGTGTTTCAGTCCCATCCTAAAAGAACGAACGTATTTTTTTTTAACTGAAAATGAACTGACAACGTTTTTACTAAAAACAAATATAAATTATTTAAACTAAACGTTTATCCTATTTTATTGCTTTTGTTTTATGGCGAGTTAACAAATCAATCTGATATAATACAATTTACGTGAAATAATGTCACCAACACACCACATTGCAAACTTATTATGAGAAATTATCGTAGAACCTGAGTACGGGATTAGTAAAACCGTCCCCAGAATAAATTAAATTAAAATGTTTTGAGAAAGAAATCCTTAACTGCTAAAAGAAGCCTCAATGGCTACATCAACCACAATCACAACATTTTTCTCACTAAACAGAAACAAACTGAAGGAACATCTTGAGCTGCGGCTACATGTCAGAATGGGGAGCACTCAAGAATAAATTTGCTCATTAAATTGGAGCAAACTGAACGAAAATCGTGAGCTGCAGCTACATGTCAGAATGGGGAGAACTCAAGAATAAATTTGCTCATTAAATTGGAGCAAACTGAAGGAAAATCGTGAGCTGCAGCTACATGTTAAGACGCGGAGCACTCAAGAATAAATTTGCTCATTAAATTGGAGCAAACTGAACGAAAATCGTGAGCTGCAGCTACATGTCAGAATGCGGAGCACTCAAGGAAAATTTTCCTCACTAAATAGAAGCAAACTAAAGGAAAATCTTGAGCTGCAGCTACATGTCAGAATGCAGAGCACTCAAGAAGAATTTAAATTCTTAATAATATTTAAATTATATGATCTTAGCTCAAGGGATCACTTAAAATTTAGATCACTTAAAACAGCCTATCTACTTTTGAAGTGCGAAGAACCGCAACGGAAAAGACTGATGGTTTTCGGTCCTACGGGAGCTTCTAGCTGGAAACCTAGCAGGGACAAGTTACAAGACTCACAGGGGACAGAACGAACCAGGATCTAGGAAATGAGAAGTGCACAAGAAACATTAAGGCGAGGTGCCAAGTTTGTAACACATACTTGTTTTGATAAAGAAACACTTACCTTGAGTTCAGTCTTCCCATACGTCGTTACAACAAGTGGAATAACATAATAACGTTTGAAGTTTATATAGTTGCTTTAATTAAATTAGCAAACAAAAACATCAATTACGGAACAGCAGCATTGAATGCGCATATTAGTTTCGTGACGCTTATCTAAAAAAAAACAACATTCAGAAATAATACAAAGCCTAGTCACAACGAAATTATAAGTTACGTAAACATTTTGCAAGGTTGTAATCCTTTGAATTTTTTCACGCAATAACATTTTATGCCGCAAACACGTTTCTAAGTGTGTAAAATTACTATGGCATAATACTCTTGTACTATTTTTAGGACACCTTTACTAAAAAAAACGAAAACTTGTTAATATCAATCTGTAAAATCAATAGTGTGTATGTTTGTCCGGGAAAATTTTTTTAACTAAATGAACGGATTGTCTTAAAACTTTGCGTACACACATTCTAGGTTAGATTCTTTTGCAATATCATTCTTCAATTACAAGTAACCGTGCGAAATTCGCACTATGAAAGTTTTAAGTAAACACAGCCTTTTGAATAAGAGTAGTCGGGGTTAGGGCGGTAGTTGGGAGGAAAGGAAAATAAATCAAAAATCGACCTTTGACCTGTTGTTAAAGAGAGGTGTAATGAGAAATCGTAGTATTCAAACAAATCTAATTCATATTATATTTCTGAAAGTTTGTGTATTTGTTTGTTTGTTTGTTATTCAATCACGCTTTAACCACTTGACCAATTGAGATGAAATTTGGTACGAATATGGTTTAAGTATCAGAGATACATATAGGCCTATTCCCGTTTTACAAAACGTCATTATACTACTTACCCAGCCCAAAATAATTATCAGTTTTTAGTTTTGTGTCATGTGTTAATTGTAGTTATTTACTGGACATGTGATTTAGTTACCTGAGATGAACATAGATTCAATCCTATTTTAATAATCTTAATCTGTGTTTTATTTATTGCAAAATTATTGTTTTTAATGTAACATTTTCATATTTTAGTTGAAATTTTTTTCAAAACTGACTTTAATTTGTTACTTTGTGTTGAATTTTCAATATTAAATGTAAAAAAATCTCTACACAAAGTGCCAATTGTAAGGTAGTATATATATTTGTGTAATTACATTACATGAAAAAATAGTAAATATGCAGTGTAGCATAACCTATATTTTTCGATATTTTTGTTACTAAAATGCTTTATTATGTGCCCAAGAGCAAGAATCCAAAATATGAAAGCACGAGAAGTACGATAAAATCTAAAATAAAAGTGACCAACATAACCTCAAAATTGGTGCCAGGCGAAAATCAGTAACGTGTTGTAAATCGGTAAAACAATAAAAATACGTCTAACACGGGTTTTGGGTGATAAGAAACCAATTTTTTAAAAGAATACTGCATAACCAAACTGACACGGTTGTTAGGCCTAACAAGGTGATGCGTGAAAAAACCTTTATATTTTTTTTTAAAATAGCCTACTATATATCCTGACAAGGTTGTTGGGCCTATCACAATGATACGTGAAAAAACCTTTATATTTTTCTAAGGACTACTACATATCCCAACTGACACGGTTGTTGGGCCTATCATTGTGATGTGTGAAAAAAACCTTTATTTTTTTTTTAGATTACTACATAACCTAATTGACACGGTTGTTAGGCCTAACACGGTGATGCGTGAAAAACCTTTATATTTTTTTAAAGAATACTACATAACATAACTGATACGGATGTTGAGCCTATCACGGTGATGTGTGAAAAAACCTTTATTTTTTAAAGAATACTACATATCCTAACTGACACGGTTGTTAGGCCTAACACGGTGATGCGTGAAAAACCTTTATATTTTTTTTAAAGAATAATACATATCCTAACTTACACGGTTGTTGGGCCTATCACGGTAATGTGTGAAAAAAGAAACCAATTTTTTTAATTTTTTAAAAATAGTACTGATAGTAAAAACACGGGTTTTGGGTGATAAGAAACCAATTTTTTAAAATAATTCTGCATAACCAAACTGACACGGTTGTTAGGCCTAACAAGGTGATTCATGAAAAAACCTTTATATTTTTTTTTTAAATAGCCTTCTATATATCCTGACACGGTTGTTAGGCCTAAAACGGTGATGCGTGAAAAACCTTTACATTTTTTTAAAGAATACTACATATCCTAACTGACATGGTTGTTAGGCCTAACACGGTGATGCGTGAAAAAAACCTTTATATTTTTTTAAAGACTACAACATATCCCAACTGACACGGTTGTTGGGCCTATCATGGTGATGGTGAAAAAAACCTTAATTTTTTTTTAGAATACTACATAACCTAATTGACACGGTTGTTAGGCCTAACACTGTGATGTGTGAAAAACCTTTATATTTTTTTAAAGAATACTACATATCCTAACTGACATTGTTGTTAGGCCTAACACGGTGATGCGTGAAAAAACCTGTATAATGTTTTAAAGAATACTACATAACATAACTGATACGGATGTTGAGCCTATCACGGTGATGTGTGAAAAACCTTTATATTTTTTTAAAGAATACTACATATCCTAACTGATACGATTGTTAGGCCTATCACGGTGATATGTAAAAAAAACCTTTACTTTTTAAAGAATATTATATAACCTAATTGACACGGCTGTTAGGCCTAACACGGTGATGCGTGAAAAAGCTTTATATTTTGTTTAAATAATACTAGATATCCTAACTGACACGGTTGTTGGGCCTATCACTGTAATGTGTGAAAAAAACCTTTATTTTTTTTTAAATAGTGCTGAAAACCTTAACTGACACGGTTGTTAGGTCTACCATGGTAATGCGTGAAAAATACTTTATAGTTTTTTAAAAGAATACTCCATAAGCTAACTAACATGGTTGTTATGCCTAACACGGTGATCCATTAAAAAAACATTTATTAATTTTTTTTAAATAGTACTTATAACCTAACTGACACGGTTGTTGGGCCTATTAAGGTGATGCATGAAAAAAACCATTATATTTTTTTTTAAAGAGTAACTTAACTAACACGGTTGTTAGGTCTAACACAGTGATGCGTGAAAAACCTTTATATTTTTTTAAAAGAATTCTACATATCCTCACTGACACGGTTGTTAGGCCTAACACGGTGATGCGTAAAAAAACCTTTATATTTTTTTAAAGAATACCACATATCCTAACTGACATGGTTGTTGGGCCTATTATGGCAAAGTGTGAAAAACCGTTATTTTTTTTAAAGAGTACTTCAAACCTTAACTGACACGGTTGTTAAGTCTAACTTGGTGATGCGTGAAAAAAACCGTTATTTTTTTTTAAAGAGTACTCCAAACCTTAACTGACACGTTTGTTACGCCATGGTGATGCGTGAAAAATCTTTATATTTTTTTTAAAGAATACTGCATAAGTTAACTAACATGGTTGTTAAGCCTAACATCACTGTAATGTGTGAAAAAAACCTTTATTTTTTTTTCAAATAGTACTGAAAACCTTAACTGACACGGTTGTTAGGTCTAGCATGGTAATGCGTGAAAAATACTTTATAGTTTTTTAAAAGAATACTCCAAAAGCTAACTAACATGGTTGTTATGCCTAACACGGTGATCCATTAAAAAAACATTTATTAATTTTTTTTAAATAGTACTTATAACCTAACTGACACGGTTGTTGGGCCTATTAAGGTGATGCATGAAAAAAACCGTTATATTTTTTTTAAAGATTAACTTAACTAACACGGTAGTTAGGTCTAACACAGCGATGCGTGAAAAAACCTTTATATTTTTTTAAAGAATACGACATATCCTGACACGGTTGTTGGGCCTACACGATGATGTGTGAAAAAACCTTTATATTTTTTTAAAGAATTCTACATATCCTCACTGACACGGTTGTTATGCCTAACACGGTGATCCATTAAAAAAAACCTTTATTAATTTTTTTTAAATAGTACTTATAACCTAACTGACACGGTTGTTGGGCCTAATAAGGTGATGCATGAAAAAACCGTTATATTTTTTTTAAAGAGTAACTTAACTAACACGGTTGTTAGGTCTAACATTGTGATGCGTGAAAAAACCTTTATATTTTTTTAAAGAATACGACATATCCTGACACGGTTGTTGGGCCTACACGATGAAGTGTGAAAAAACCTTTATTTTTTAAATTCTACATATCCTAACTGACACAGTTGTTAGGCCTAACACGGTGATGCGTGAAAAAACCTTTATATTTTTTTAAAGAATACTAGGCTACATATCCTAACTGACACGGTGGTGCGTAAAAAAACCTTTATATTTTTTTTAAAGAATACCACATATCCTAACTGACATGGTTGTTGGGCCTATTATGGCGATGTGTCAAAAAACCGTTATTTTTTAAAAAGAGTACTTCAAACCTTAACTGACACGGTTGTTAAGTGTAACATGGTGGTGATGCGTGAAAAAAACCGTTATTTTTTTTAAAGAGTACTCCAAACCTTAACTGACACGTTTGTTAGGCCATGGTGATGCGTGAAAAATCTTTATATTTTTTTTAAAGAATACTGCATAAGTTAACTAACATGGTTGTTAAGCCTAACGCGGTGATGCATTAAAAACACCTTTATTTATTTTTTAAAAAATAGTACTCCAGAACCTAACTGACACGGTTGTTGGGCCTAATACGGTGATGCAGGAAAAAAGCCTTATTTTTTTTTAAAGAGTACTCCATAACTTAACTAACACGGTGGTGCGTTAAAAAAACATTTATTTTAAAAAAGAAATACACCATAACCTAACTGACACGGTTGTTGGTCCTAACACGGTGATGCGTGATCTTTAATGTATATTACGATTGCGGGAAAAGCCGTGACGGTTAACAGGTAATCATATTATATTTCTGAAAGTTTGTTTTTGTTTATTTGTTTGTTATTCAATCACACTTTTAACTACTGGACCAATTGAGATTAAATTTGGTATGAACACGGTTTAGGTACCTGAGATAAACACAGTACTATTCCAGTTTAATTGAATAATAGTGATTTTTTAATAATACTGTATTTTATTAAAATATGACAGGACCCTGTTTTAGAGTATCGAGTAGCAAAAATGTATATTTCTTGGCCGAAAACCATAAATCGTATAATATTGTAAATAGAAATATATTAAAATGAAATGATCTATTCTGATTTTGAAAATCGACTATAAATTTTATAGCCTACATTATAATTGCAGGCAAAGCCGCAACGGGTAACAGCTAGTAAGTAAATAAATGCGAAATGTTAGAACATTATGTTTGCTTCTAACATAGTATATCGCAAAGTACACAATGACCTCTAACTGTATTTTTACTTTTAATTTTACTTTGAATTTAATGATGTCCGTATTAAAAATAGATGAATGCACGATGGAAGAAGAAATCACGAATATATTTGTGTAAAAACAGTGTACAGAACATACGTTTTGTATTAGAAATGCTTGCCCCGGCTTGTACGATGGGCAGGGATAGGGCCACATAACCTATAGGTTTAAGGACTTTTAAGTTAATATTGAAATTGTTCTAAGCACTTTATGCAAAAAGTGACATTTGTAATGGGTTTTATTCTTGATTAATATGTTAGCTTCGTAAAATATACAAAATATTTTCTGATTTGTGATACCGTGCATGCGTATCCATGATGCCGTTTTGCCCATGACAGATAAAAGTGAAGTTTATGGTAATTTCCCACAAACAGTAAGTTTAGCGCAAAATCGTTTGAAATGCCAGAAGTTGGATATAAAATCTTTCTACAGATACCTCATTTATGTCTGTACGAATAGTATGTGCTGAGAAAAGGGATGTGCACTCGAAAAATATTATATGATGATTATTGCATTAATTATTGGAATGTAGCTGTAAATGAGCAGATCAGCTGAGGCTTATAGTGTCCTCTATAGTCTGCCTTAACTACTACCGATCTATATTGCACACAGATCAGTCGATTATGTATGTTGTTATATTTAACATAACCTCAACAACTTTCATTGACAATAGGTTGTAGTTGTAAATGTTCAGAGACACTTGGTTATTATTCATGGATTAAAATACCGTCACAAAGCAAAAGTGTTGAGCTAGTTTAATAGAAAATAGAAAATTAATGCCAACATGACTTTACCTTCTTCAGAGGGATACCAAATGTTAACATCTACTTGCCAAGTTTACAAGGTTAATTCTTCTGTTTTGTATCCCTCCAGAAAATAATGTTAGCTTTGACGAGAGGTGTGAATAGAAAACAATTGTCGACTTAAAGAATTTATGGGAAATATGAAACAAACGAGCAAACGAATTTTGTTTCTTTTTCTGTTTCTTCCTCCTTTTCGATTGCAGTACACGCGTATTATATGAAAACGTTGTGTTGCTTTGGTTCCGGTATTTTTCTTTAATTGAAGAACACGTGCACAAAACTGTTTATAATACATTCGAAATTAATATAAAAGTTTATAATAATTCTTAATATTGCTAGTTTTTAAAAACATAACTTGAAACTTGTTATAGCCTATCAGCTGTTCAGTGAAATCAGCTGATCTACAAATTAATATGAAACAACTGATCTTTTACTGTAACTACAGTTAATAATATCTAAGCTAGGTTCACGTTTTTTTTTTTTTTTTTATTTTACGCTACAACTAAGTAATAAAACTTATTTAGCAGCTTAAATCTAATAACAGTTAACTATTAAGCGGAATTTAGTCCACTGATTTAAGTCCACCAGATATCCACTGCGGGAAACAAAGTATCATCACTGCACTAAATCTACAGGCTTGGTTCTCTTAAGTCTCCTTATTACCCTGTTGGTACTTGAGATCTGGAGCACTGCTGGATTTTCATGATTAATAAGCTTCTTTAAATGCTTAATTGCTGTAATTTTAATTTCCTCATTTACTGTGTTCATCTTTAAATCTCTGTGGATGTCATCATTCCTAATATACCAAGGGGCGTTAACAATTCCACGTAGCACCTTGTTTTGGAAGTTTTGTATAATTTTAATATTGGATTTCTTGGTGCAACCCCAAAGTTGTAAGCCATACCTTCAGATTGGTTGCAAAATCTGTTTATATAATAACAATTTGTTGTGTATGTTAAGTTGGGAACTTCGTCCAATCAACCAATACATTTTCCTATACTTAATAGCTAGCTCTTCTTTTTTCTTTTTGACGTGCGCTTTCCATTTTAATTTAGTGTCGAGTGTCATACCAAGGTACTTTGCTTCATTTGCATATGGAATAGCTTGTTCGTTTATGTACACTGTTATCTTCTTGATTTTTCTGTTTGTAAAATTTACATGAATTGATTTTTTTCATTTAATTTAATGCGCCACTTTTTTGTCCAAGCATTAACTTTGTTGACCGCATTTTGTAGCTTACCAGTAGCTTCTTCTACAGTGCTCCCTACGGCCAGAATAGCAGTATCGTCAGCAAAGGTGGCCATTGTGGTATCTTGATTTAATGGTATGTCACTGGTATACAATAAGTACAGTACTGGTCCAAGAACACTACCCTGGGGTACTCCAGCAGATATTTCTTTGAAGTCAGAGTATTCACTTCCATGTTTTACTCTAAACAGTCTGTCAGATAAATAAGACTGTAAGATTTCACAGAACTGTTTTGGTAAGTCACGTCTTAACTTGTAGTTTAACCCATCGTGCCAGACTTTATCAAAGGCTTGAGTAACATCAAGAAATACACTAGAGCATACTTTTTTTCTTTCTAGTGTGTCTTCTATTATTTAAGCTATCTTATTAACTTAGAAGAATTAAGTAGAGAAACTGACTGGATCCTTAAAAGAAAAAGACCGCTCAAAAAACGGAAAGCGGAATATTCACCTGAAGTTGTAGATTTAACAACTAAGACAGAAGAAACAAAAGAAAATGAAGTGAGAATGAAGCAGCTGAAAGAACATCAACCACCACCAATCAACGTGACAGGAATAATATAGACTATAAGAATTTACAATCTATACTAAAATCAGTCACTGATAAAGAATACAAGGTTACTACAATGAATAACAATGTATTCAAAATCAATGTGGGGGATTTAGACACTTACAGAGCCCTAGCAAAGAAACTGAAGGAAAATAATCTGCAATGGTATACGTATGAAAACAAAAATGTTAGGCCAATAAGGGATGCTAGAGGCATCCATGCGTCATGTGCAGTGGAAGATATAAAGGAAGATCTGGCAAACAGAGGTTATAAAATCCTTGATGCAGTTAATATACTCAGATATGAGAAACAAGTTAATGAAAGAGGTGAACAAACTGTAGTTAAGAGAGGACTCCCTATTTTCATGCTAACATTTGAAAACAAAGAAAATATTAAGAGAATTTATGAAATCAAGTCAATTCTCAATTTAATTGTAAAAATGGAACCGTTAAGGACAAACTCCAAACTCATACCACAATGTAAGAGATGCCAAGGATTTAACCATACCCAAGCATATTGCCAGAAAGAACCATACTGTGTTAAATGTGCTGGAAAACACCTTACTAAAAATTGTGATAAAAATAAACAAACTACCCCTAAGTGCATCAACTGCAAGGGAGCACACCCAGCCAACTATAGAGGATGCGAGGTTGCCAAAGAGCTCCAAGAACGACGCAACGAAAATCTAACACAAAGACAAAGAACTCAGCAGACACCCAGAGTTTTTTATAACAGGGTAAGACACGGGGAATTCAAAGAAAATGAACCCAATTGCTCTAACCAAAAAACATTCGCATAAGTAACTCAAGCTATTCCCAGTAAAAATGAAAAGTATATTACAGAAACTCTTGCTCTCATCCTTATGAGACTGGATGAACAAAACGAAACAAACAAAATGATAATCAGCAGATTGGACAAACTTGAGAGTAAAAAGGATAAAGATAAGTCTAGGAAAAAATAAATGAACTGTTGTTTCAGAATTGCAACATTGTTTTGGAATGCGAATGGGCTCCTGAACAAATTGCAAGAGCTGGAGGTATTCCTTTGGAATGAAAAAAATAGACATTTGTTTAATTTCAGAAACTCATCTTACTAAACAATCCTTCATTAAAATGAAAGGATATAGAATATATCACACTATCCATCCTTCCAACAAAGCAAGAGGAGGGTCTGCTATAATTATTAAAGAGTCATTAAAATACACAGAAAATATACAAATAGAATCTGAATCCATACAGGCTACTACTGTTACTGTGCAAACTAAGAGCTCTAAATTTAACATCACGGCCATCTATTGTCCTCCACGATATATATTACAAAAAAACAATTACTTAGACTTATTCAAAACTCTTGGTAGCAGATTTGTCATTGGCGGAGATTTCAATGCCTAAAATACACATTGGGGTTCAAGACTGACTAACATCAAAGGAAAAGCACTTTTTAAAGCAGGAATGGAAGTAAACTGTGACTTCCATTCTACAGGAACACCCACATACTGGCCTGCTGATGTCAACAGAGTGCCAGATGTTATCGATTTCTTCGTAACTAAAGGATTCTCTACAAACTCTACAAGTGTTGAACATAACAACGATCTCTCATCAGATCATTCACCTGTAATCTTAACAATAAATGAAACTATGCTCCAAAAAGAAATTCCACCGAGGCTCACTAACTATAAAACTAACTTGGATGGATTTAGGGATGTAGTAGAAAGCCTTACTGTACTACAGGTGCCTCTAAAAACATTTGAACAGTTGGAGAGAGAAGTTGACCTGTTTGTGGGTAACATACAGAGTGCAGCTTGGAGGAATACACCAACCACCAAAGCAACTATAAATGGTAAAACTAACATCGTCTATCCGGCTGAAGTCAGAGAGTTAGTAAACGCCAAAAGAAAAGCACGGAAAACTTGGCAACATAGTCGGTCTCCACAAGACAAAACTATATTAAATCGATTGGGCAATAAACTTAAAGTCATGATTAATGAAGTAAAAAATGAAACCATCAGCCGTTACCTCCAGGATTTAACTGCAGAGAAGGATACGGACTATTCACTCTGGAAAGATTCGAAAGGGCTTAAAAGGCCAGTATCTCAAGTACCACCTATTAGAAAAGACAATAACCAATGGACAAAAAGTGATAAAGACAAGGCAGATATTTGCACAGCACCTTAAAGACACTTTTAAACCATTCCCTAGACTAACAGCAGATGAAAATATTACAATAAACCATCAAAATAATGTAATGGAAATTGAACCCATAACACTCAAAGAGCTTGAACAAGAAATAAAAAATTTTAACTCAAAAAAAGCTCCTGGTTATGACCTAATAACAGGTCAGATTCTCAAAGAGCTGCCTAAAATAGCATTGATGAAGCTTTTGCATATCATAAATGCTGTTGTTAGACTAAAAGATGTACCAAGACAATGGAAAGTAGCAGAAATTATAATGATTCTCAAGCCAGGAAAAGATTCTAATGACAAAAAATCTTATCGACCTATATCACTGCTCTCAGCAATATCAAAAGTGTTCGAAAGACTGCTGTTAAGCCGTTTAAACCCAACATTAAAGGAAAGAAATCTGATTCCAAATCACCAATTTGGTTTCAGAAACAATCATTCTACAATTGATCAGGTACACAGGTTCACGTATTTATTTATTTACACAAAACAAGGTATTTGTAAGCATATCTTCAAATTAATTATATACCCAATTAATAATAATTGAGTTTCACACGTGTACTTTTTTATTTTAATATTTTAAATTCAAATGTATGCAAATTTTAACACTAATTAGAGTGTAGAATCTGATTTTCATTTTTCTTTCTTAATGTTCGTACTAGATTCCAGTATAATGAAGAATATAAATCATTGATAAAGGAAAGGATAGAGCAACAGCAATAAGTGCGTCACGAACCTTCAACCTTGAGGTTTGCAGTTAAGAAGCAGCAGACTGTCCTGTGAATTAGCCTCATCGCCCACCGAATCTTGATATTCACTTAGGTAAAGTGTACAAAAAAAGTTATATTTTTAAAAAATTATCACACTTTTAAATTTGTACAGTAAGTGGGGTTTCTCCACCCCAGTCTGAAACAGGTAGAAGGAATTTTCAAATTAAGTTTTTTTTGCATTTTGTTTCATAAAATATGCATATCAGAATCTATATTGTCCCTTTACCTGGTTTTTTCTATGAGTGGTTTCCACTCCAAAAATAGCCACAATTTTTTTTTTAAAACTTACCTTTTCCAATTTTTTTACAAATGCATATTTTTCGAGAAATTGCGAATTTAAAATTTCAACCTTTCTAAAATCACATTACTCGCTACACTCATAAGCAATTTTTTAAAAAATACTGGAAAAGTATGGATTTATACAAAAAAATGCAGGAGGTAAAAATTTACAAAAAAAACTGAAATCTACTAGTCATTCTTTTACATTCATGTGGTTTTTAGCTTCAAATTATGGTACTTTAAAAATGGTGCTGTAGCGTTCAGGAAAATATACAACGTTTAATTATGTAATTACTCAAAAATTACAACTTGGGGAAAAATTTGTTGATTTTTTTTAAATTGAAGATATTTAAATTTCCTTTAAAATGAATAAACCCTTTATTACGAAATTTAATAAAATTACAAACAAAAACATAGGACGTTTTAAAATTTATAATGCAAATTATTTCGTTTATTTGCTGTAATTTTTTATTAACTCAATTTTTTTTAAATATATTAAGAAAAAAATAGAGTATATTATTATTAAAATGCTATAATATTTTAGTAGTGTTAGAATAATTATTTTTGAATCTGAAAGCATTTTCTGTAACGCAAAGTTCATAATTTTATAGAAAAATTTTTTTTTAAAGAATTTGTTCAGAAAATATTCCTTTTTAATGAAAATTTAAACAATACAAAAATGAAGCTAGAAAAAAGTATACATCTTTTTTAAAACTTTCTATATCGCATAGTTCAAAATATATTAACGCATAGTTCAAAATATATTAACGCATAGTTCAAAATATATAGTTCAAAATATATTAACACTTGAGCACCCACGAAAGAAAATGGAGTTTTTAAAATTAAAATATCTTAAAAACTTTAAGTTTCATAAAAATATGAAATAAACACAAAACGAAGCTTCAAAAAACAAAAAACCGTTTTTACAAGTTTTACTATCACCACACGTAAGAAATTGTTTTTTTTTTAATTTTCCTACGTCAAATTGCTCCAGACATATGACAGTTTGAAATTACGTATACAATTATCAGCCTGTAGAGCATACGTAATATTACACTTTTGTTAATGAAAAAAACTTTTGTATATTTCAACAACTTTGAGTCCTGCCAACCAAGAATTCACTTTTTTTGAACATTGTCAAGGCCACTTAACAGACGAAACTAAAACATGTGTCGGTTAAGCGAGCTTGACAATGCAGTAATGAGTGAAACCTTGGTTGGCAAGACTTAAATAAAAATGTTGTGGAAATATACGAACGTGTTTTCATTTCATTAATATAATGGATTTACACCAAGTACCAAACGATCTTAAGTACAAATAATCATATTTTTGTGCATCTAAACACGCAAAACGGACATCGAAACGAGAAATAACCGTCTATTTCTGAAGGATTCAGCTACCTGAAAAAGATAATTATATTGATTTTTCGAAATGTATTTATAACGTTATAAGAGTTGTTAATTCTTTAGTACTGAAGGGTTACTTTTATAGCTAGTTATAACTCCGGACCTTACAAACAGAATCAGAGATCTCAAAAACATATGTATATGGAGTTTCACGTTTATTCGTAATAAATGAAATTGTTTAGTATTTAGAGGTGCTTTCTATCATTAAAAATAAAAAAGCACATAATGGTACATTAAAAATTAAAAAAAACACTTAATGGTACAGTGTAGATTTTGTAAAGCATAATCCTATGTAAGCCATTTTGGAATATCCAGGATTGGAGTCCAAAAATTATGGTAAGCCACGTTATAACATTAGACGTTATGTCAGCTCGTATGCATAATACTGGCCAAACGCCGGTTTCAGCGAAACTAAATATTGTACGTGGCTGTAGTGTAGGCAAAGACTTACATTTTACTCTGATTATTACACAGTAGGACCTCTTATATCTGAGTTAATGTGGACCAAAGCAGAATGTTTCACCTGCGTGTGGCAGTTTTCCTCTTGAATTGCCGCATTATAACAGTTTATAGCTTATGCGGCGAAATAAGTTTCAATAAGCCGACATGGAATTCTGGTTGACTGAGCACAACATCTTCGTTTCAACTCGATTGTTCAGCTAAGTTTGTGTGTTTGTCACTCAGTTTTAGCCAAAAGCATTGACCGATTGTACTAAGGTTTCTTGTATAAAACCCAAACTAATTGTTTTTAAGATTTTCCGCACTTACTTCCTTTTCAAAATGGCAGCCTCTGATTTATAATGCCGATTTTTCGCAGTTGTAGCCAAACGATTGTTTTAAAACTTACTACGAAGGTACTCTATACAAAGACCGAACGAAGTTCCGTTTCAAGACTTACGATGCCATTTGTAAGCAGTTTTGGTCCAACGCATTGGCCGATTTTTTACGAAAGATACTTTGTATAAAACCCGAACGATTTATGTGAAAGATTTTTCCAATCACTTCTGTTTCAAGATGGCGACTTATGATTTAATGAAAACGAATGTATGTAGCTTTGTCCAAACGCATTGACCGAATGTTTAGAAATTTGGTAAGATAGTACCTTGTATAAAGCCCGAACGGCGTAAGTGTAAGATTTTCCCCCATTTACTTCCTTTTCAACACGATGCGGTCTCTGCTGACCGTTTCCTGTTATACTGGCTGAACGGTAAGACCTATCATTATTTTAACCGCTTCGTGGAGAAAGACCATACAATTTCCAATGAAGGTGGTCCAGTAACATTTCTTTTAAATATTAAAATTACCGGGTAAATTGTTACGAGCGCGTCAGAGCGGTGGTCAAGCAATTGATTAACAATATACTGCGTAGTCTAGTGTTATATAACACTGAGGAAAAGTCTGCACAATTGAAGCTAATAAGGAAGTTGTCAGTAAACAAGTATGTGCAGTCAGAATTACTACTGCTGATAAAGGCCAAAGCTGTCAACATTGGTAAAAACAGAATATTTAGGGATGGTTGCGATTCCAATACGCTCTTTTTCCACTGTATTTTAAATTATAATATATATATATATATAATAGTTTTCTTGTTTTTTATGCATGAACACTACTGCATCATACTGCAACATTGCATCACTAAATATTTAATATTAAAGTCCTTTGCTACTGCTGCAGCATCGTAACTGCGGTACAGCTTCCTTGCTGCAATTCAGTAAAGTTGTCTGCAGGCTCGTAGAAGCAGTAAAGTCAAACCAATCTATTGTCGCATAAGAGACTTTATCGGCGGTACCACGCAACAGAATTACAGTTGACAAAGTCAAGCTGCGCGCGTCACCTTGGTCCCGCCAAAGTTGTACTTGCCGCGCAAAAAACATCGGTCTGTGTAATCATAATCATAAGGGCGGCTTTCAAAAAGCGAACTGCAGGTCAATAAATAATTAAATAATTTTCTTATTATCTGTAGCACGCCTTATTTTTGAAACATTAACAGAAATTCCACGCAATAGAGATAAAGAAAAGTCAATGTTTTTGAAATACATGTATTCCCCCCACGCCTTGTCCTGTTCTCACACCCTCGTTCAAGGCCACACTCGCAGGTAAAATTTATCAACTGTACCTTCGTTTACACAGCGTCAGTTGAGTTCTGCAACGCTCGCAAACCTGTTGTCGAAAAATTTTAAAAGTGGTAGGCCTACTTGAGCGACATAATTTTTTTATCGTATTTTTCTGCAGACACACTAATAGTGTAATAAAGTATTTTATAAAACAGTTTGTATATAATAATTTTAAAGTACGCCTACATAAAATACAGAGTTAGGGAAAAAATCTCTCACTAAATATTACTTTAAAGTGATGATTGTTTAACTTAAATTTTACATTGTGAGAGTGCACAGTTGTCTGGCATTAATACGTCTGACTTGCTCTGTCACAAAGTATGGAACGATAGGACACCTCGCCGCTGCTGTACCGCTCGATGTCGAGAGGCATTGTGTCTTTGTGTTTCGATTAAAGATCTCGGATTTGTTTACTCGGAACAGTCAATTTGTTTACTGTAAAGAAATACGGATATACGCACAGAACAAAAAAATATCCAAGTAAACACCACTTTTTAGAACTCACTTCACCTGAAATTGGATCTCAAAATTTCAATCACAATTCTTAATTTATTATAATGTAATGGAGAAGTAAAAATGTAGTTTGAAAATAATTAGCGCTAAACCGTCAGTACTTACTGATGTAACGTTTACAACAAAAATTACAGTTTTGTAGAAAAATTTAATAAAAAACTAGCACAAATTTATTAATTAACAATAAAAAATTTCCATAAAAATGTTCCGTCTTATTGGTAAAAGAGAGAAAATGCGTCCTTTTTAATAGATTTTGTATTTACTTTCAAAGTAAACTGGTACAATTTAACCCACTAAATATTTTACAATAACATTTTGTGAAACGTAATCTGTATTGTGGACTTTCTCAGAACTACAACAATATTATGTTTAAGGCTAAAAATAGAACTTGTCAATTCTAAAATCAGCTGTACGCAGTAAATGTTAAGTGCTGCTCCTATCGGAATATTTTAGAACTACAGTATTACCTACAATACAGTATAATTTAATGTGCTGGTCCTATCAGTTAAATGAAGAACTATAATCCACTTTTATTTTTAGTGTCATTACAAATGATTTTAAATTGTTTCTATCTAAAATATAAGAATTCGCTTTCACAAAAGTATTGCTCGATATACTGGTGCTGCCAATAACGGAATAGTTCCGATAATTGGATTGAATAAACCTTTACTAATTTAAAAGTTTAGAATAGGCCTATTTTCTTTTTATGTATAAAAATAATTAAATATAATTAATATTTGCGTGTGTAGGGCGTATATTATTTATTAACAATTTTTTCTTTAGCTTTATGCTTTAACTTTATTATTCTTCTAAATGCATATGAGCTTTATTATTCTCCATCCATTTAATGTTTAAAAATAGCTTTTTTTTAAATTAAATCAAAACATAAAAAGCTTATGTCCATTTAGAAGACCTCCACCTCCGTGTCACAAAATTTTAGCAAATTTCCATCGGAAAATGAGCTATTGAAAAATGAGTCATTATTGTAAGACCCAGAACCGAGATCTTGAAATGAGCGCCGATCATGACCTCTATTTGTGTGTGCGCGCGCGCGCGTGTGTTAGTACGCTCGTGTTCGCAATTTTTTTACGATTTAATTCAAACTTGAGACAGAATTCAATTTTGGTAATGGCTTTGAAAACATAGCGAAATTCGTTCTACATACAATTAAAAACTCATAACTTTTTTGTCTTATTAGTATTTTTAATTTTCAAAACCTTTGAAATTAAGAAATTTACTATGACGGCGGCAAGGGTTCATCTTCGTGTTTTCAATGCAATATCAAAATTTAAAATGATAATATATGCAGTTGTTAATGCTGTTCATTATGTTGAAATCAGAGTTTAAAAAGAGGGTAAGGTAACAAGAATTACTTTTGGAAATTCGCTTTAATCACATCAGCGAGACAGCTGAGTGCCGCGATTATTTTTGCTTTATACACGTTTGTCACAGAACATCTGCGTCACCATAAATGCAAACATCTGGTGTAAAAATTCGTATGTGCTGCATTCTGCTGAGGGGAACCTATTACTTACCTACCGTTAACAAAAGCAAATCTGTTCAATAGGCAAATTTGGACTGACTTTTATTTGGCTACATTAATTTTGTCAATGTATAGCTTCTCATTACACGATATGAATTGAATCTGTAGATCAATTTTACTGGTCCAATTTCCGTACTTTGGAATTCTCTTCTAGTTTGCCATATCTCGAAACCATATTTAAATTTGTATGCCTTTTTGGTAAAAAAAGACAAAAAATTTGATTTTTTTCAAAACCGGCTTTTATATTTTGCTCAAATATATTCCCAAGTACCACAGCGAAACAAAAGAGTTTCTATTTACCGAAAACAGGTTCTGGAGCTATCGACAATCGGTGTAATTTCTAAAAATCTGATGATTATATTTCGGTCATTGACGGAGCTCAAGTAAGTGAAGCAAATTTTTTTAAAAAGGATGTTTATTAAATCAGTTCCGTAAATCGAAAAACCAAAGTCGCCGTTACGTCTGATTTGTGTAGTTTCCAGTTTTTGTAAGCATTTAAAATATTTTAAAGACAATTTATGAACCCGCCGACTGTCAAATGGTTTTTGAAAGCAATGACCGAAAGGTTCTTCATGTCACCCTGGCGTCGAACAGCAGTCAATGGAGTGGAGCCTCAATCTCCGAAAAAACAAAAATTCAGAAATACAATGTCAGCCCAGAAAGTCATGCGTACCGTATACTGGGATAGGAAAAGAGCCCCTTGTCGAATTCCTTTCCATAGGTGAAATCATCAATGGGCTCGATATTAGGGGACCTTAGGTGCGCAATTAAAAAGGAAAAGGATGCTCAGCCAAGGAATTGTGTTGATTCATTACAATGCTAGGCACTACGCTGCTGTTCGACAGTTCCGTTGCGAGCAGTTCAATATCCACCATACAGCCCAGACCTGGCGCCATCCGGCTACACATCAAACATGTTCGCTTTGAAGCTGACAACGACGTGAAACATTGCTGTCATAAATTAAACATACTAGAATTATAACCCTTGAGAGAGATATGAGTGCTGCTGCTGGTGACATCTTCCGGCAGTGTGTTCAACTACTAGATAATATTACTGACTACTTTTTCAAACGTCCTCCCCGTCCTTGCAGCAGACTATTAAATTACTTCTACTTTAGTCGATATCTATCAAGCACACTTTTTATAATGGTGACTGTACTTTAACTTTTTTTATATTCAATGACTGTACAGCGGCGGCTTCTAAACAAACATAATGGTAACTGTGTAGAGAAGTAATTTAAAGAACCTTCTTTCATGTGAAAATAATTTTTTTTAAATTACATTTTTTACAATAGAGTACTTACTTCTGGACACACTTCGTAATTAAAAGGCATAAAGTTTCTGTCATGTTTTGCATTATTTATTAGCAAATTTCCATTGGAAAATGAGCGTCTGAAGTGGCCATCATGGCAAGACATACATATGGACCTTTAAAATGAGCCCTTAGCGTGACCATAAACTGTATGGCGCAGTACAAATGCGCAATTTTAGTTGGATTTGATTCAAAATTTGACATCAAAAGCGATTTTAGTATTACAATTTTTTCAAATGTTTAAAAAATCATAACTTTAGAATATTACATTTTTTTGAAAATCCGATTTTATCATAGCAATCACCGTTAAAATCTGTATAAAATTTCAAAATCCATTAAAATTCAGCAACTAATTTGACGTTGGTCGAGGTTCATGTTCGTATTTTCAATGTAATTTTTAATACTTAAAATGCTAATTTATGCAGATTTTAGTGCCAATTATGTTGGTGAAAAACGATTTTCAAAAATAATATAAAATAATGCTGTAAATTCGCTTCCATCACGTCAGCTGCGTGCCACTATTGGTTTTTTAATTCAATATTTTGCCAACAATGTAGACTGGTAAATAAAAACACAACACATTTGTTTGTTAAGGTTCATTTAATATAACTCCCTCAGGACACTGATTTTTTCCACATACACTCTCAACATTTATGTTTTATTTAGGCCTATTTTGGGAAATTCTCTATAACTAATTTGAATCTAGGCCTAATTCACTTTGGTATATTACTCCTCTATTCTACATTATACCTAGATTACAAATAGAAAATTGTCTATATAATATATAATTATTTTTTTTATTGGATTATATTAAACCATGAATGTTCTTTGGCACCGAATTATTTTTAAACAGTTTTTAAATCTATAATTTTTACAGCACAATTTTTTTATTTATATATAAATTTACATGTAAATAAAATATATTTTATTCTAATTTTAGGACAACAATGGAGTAAGAAAAAATAATACATTTTATATTTGGGAAACTTTGACAAGGTTCTTAAATCAAATGTTCAGGTTATAAATGATAGTTAGAGAATGCGAATGCATTACAGACTGGCTGTTTTGGGTAGCGCTACAGCAAGTCTGCCAACTCCTCTCCACACCTGCAGAGCTCTCACAATAAAACTGTAATTTGGTTAGGTACACTACTGACGGGCAAGAATTAGTGAGAAGTTTGAGAAGATATTTAATTAGAACATTTTTTTGAAACGTTTAAAACTAATAAATATTTTAAAGTATAATTCTTGTTAATATAGCCTAAAGAGAAATATCAAAAGCTGGAAAAACAAATCTTTGTTATTTAAAAAAAAAACACTGTTTCCCCACAATAATTTTAAATAACTATTTAATATAATTTGTGTATAGTTAGATATAATTCATGATCTTTGTTCACTAAACATTTTTTTCAAAACAGTAGTTTAAAATGTTAGGTTATGTTTGCAAGTTTTTCTATATAATGCTAACAAAACTAACTTTTCGATATTTTTGTAGTTACTGTAACGGCTTTCATTTTGCGTACTGTCACATAACCTGATTAGTTCAATATACAAAGGTCTGGCTTCGGAAAGGATAGAAATATTGGCCCCCAAAACATCAAGCATGAGTTTTAACAGCTGAAATTGTCCCCCCTTCTTCCTCCGAACAAAGTGCAATGATAACAACGGAATAAAAGTGGTTTTATGTAGATTGAAGTGGCGCTGAGACAGTGACATTTCCAAGTTGTAGATAAATAACTTGACTTCCATTTGCAAATACGTCATCAAATAGAGTGATAGGGACACCAGTGATTGGCTTGTACATTAACGTGATGCAGCTACTATTAATACTGATTAAGGGGTAGTGATTTCGTCAAACAGCTGAGAAACACTTTTGAACTTTATTAAAATTGTTTCACTAGCGCATCTGTTATATGCTATAAAAGTATCCACTTTAAGTAGGCCTGCCTTATTAAACTTAACCTAAAAACTATAGATAAACAAATTCAAATCAAAAATATTGCTTTTTAGAATCACCATGAACATTTTTGGGCATTTAAAAAAAGTACTTTGAATTTACTGTCTTCCAGATGCTGAAAAGTTATACAAACCCTTTAAAAAAAGTTTATTATTTATAATGACCGTTCTCGTTTCCGGTAATATTTTCAAGAAAATCGCGTTACGTTTAACACGGCTTTGACCTTTTTTTCCAAATTTAACGGTAATAAAATTTAGAGGGCAGGTCATTTTGTGAAAATTAAATTCCAAATTCTCCTCGATTTTTTTCAAATATAACTCTAGTCATTTCTGAGTAAATTTATCAAATTAGATAATATGGACGAGTTAACACAAATAAAACGAAAAAGAACATTGGTAGAAGAAGGAAATTGGTTTCAGTTAAGCTTCGTTATTTTAATTTTTTGTTCTGAAACCGCAAATGTTTTTTACCGTACCATACAGTTAATTGAAAGTTTTCCGTTCGTTTTATTAAATATACCATTATAATGATGAAACTCAAAACCATTTTTGAGCCTAAAAATGTTCACCATTTACGACAGTTAAAATGAGCGCATCAATTATAAGAATTTTTTTTTCATTTGTTCGCAAACATAGGCCTAATGCTTGACGAGTTTAAATTAAAAAACCTAGAATAACACGATTTTATAACCGGTTGACATTTTGAAATGTTTTTTAACATTTATCAATGTAAAAGAATATATAGTTCATTTTTCGCTAAAATAACTTTTAAAATCCATAAAATTTCCAAAGTCGATCGAAAAATAAAAACGTTAGTCTGGTATGCAACGTGGTTGACATGGTTTCTGCATCATTTTAATTTCTGGCGTGGGAAAGGTAATTAGTTTTTTTTTTATCAAGCGGTATAGAGGTTAATAACTTTTTGTTGTTAGGTTGATGTGCATTTAGGAAGTACCGTAGGTGCTTTAATTTAGAATATTCGTGAAATATAAAGTAATGGATACTTTACTGCAAATATTTTACACTCGAATGGAAGATATTGGCAGTCTGAAGATACACAGTATAGAAGACTAAGACAGTAAGGGTATAAAATAATACTGTTCACCCGTCTTGATGATGTGCAACGCTAGCGATCCTAGTGGAGAAAACTAGAACTTCGGCTGGAAAATCGCGATAACTTAACTGCGTATCACCAGAAACAGTTTCTAAATAGTCCTTGCAATCAATGGGTTGTCAAACATAATTCACTTTTTAACGTACAGTATTCACATATAAAACAATAGTTTAATGATTTTTGTATGGTTTTAAGTGGATTCATACCACTCAGACGGAGAAGTACACAGTGAAACTAACTGTAGTAACTAGATTCGAACCTGAGTACAGGTTTATGCGAACTGTCCGCTGCCTTATTGACTGAGCCACGAATTTCCTCTCCTATAAAGATAGTAGGGCATACTTTAAAAATATATAAATATAGTAACATTTAATATTTTTTGTAGGTACTTCTAAGATCGTTTAAAAACAGGATAGAAACACATACTGATAATGGAAAATATACTGATAATAAATTTATCCCGTAACTGTTTTGAATGTTATTATTAATCTTGCCATATAAAAAACCAATATTGAGCTATTTTAAAGGATTTAAAAGAATAAGCGTTGACGATTTATAATTCCGAGAGTTGAAAGAAAAAATACTTTTTAAAGCAAAATTTTAGAGTATAAAGTCGAAAAATATTTTTATTACTACAAACTATTATGATTAGTTTGCTGAACTAATCAGTATAGGCAATACCAGTCCAGGAGTCGAGTTTTGGAACTAATGACAAAATAAGAGTTTTTCTATTGATTCTTCTTCAAAGTTTTGCTAAAGTGTCAACGTACGGTTTATTTTGACATTTGCCAACATTTGTGTGTATACAAACAATACACGATGTTTCGATAGTATGGATCAACTCTAAAGCGTCCAACTTGAAACCTAAACATGCAACTTGAACTGCTTACAAGTCTAGGCCTGTGTTAAAATACTTAGGAACTAAGAACAAAGTCTGTTTTAACATGCGATCAGGAAACCATAAGTCACTACGAAAACGAAACTTAAACGCTGAAAGATAGTTAGATGCACCTTATCAGAACAAGGGCGTATTCAAGACAACAGCAAATAATCGATTGAACCGGGAGGCAAAAGTAAACATCAATCGGTTACTTTTGCCTGAACACACCCTTGTTCTGATACAGTATTTGTGTTTCGTTTCAAGTGGTTACTTATGGTTTCCTGATCACACGTTGTCATAGTTTTACTTCTCTTTTGACTTTATGGATCTGCCCTGAGTCTTCTTTGTCCGTGGTTCTTAAGGACATTTTAAAATGCACCTATGCTTATTTTCTGGTTGCAAGTTTAGGTTTAGGTTAGGCACACGAGAACGAGAGTTGTCCAAGCTCTTCAAACATCGCGTTTTTATCTACACAATGATAACAAATGTACGACTGACGGTAATAACAACATAAATACTTTATGTCTGAAATAAATGTACAACTTTTTAAATAAACGAAATCACGGTGATAAAAATGTCAACGAAAAGCTATTTAAATAAATACGCTCACTTACAGTTTAATATGAAGTAATAAGAAGACAGAAAATAAGAAAGATAAGGAAAGGAAGAGAAAGAAGTAATAACAAAAATATATTAAAGGACTTGAAAGATGCAAATTAGTGTACCCGAAAAATTACTAATTCACGAAGATCACATAAAAACACCAGCTTTACTTCTTGAAACACTAACTGAGCAAGTAGAACAAACATTGATTTACAAATGGAGATCATTTCGTTTTCAGTTTTACAAGTAACAAAATATAAAACTAACTATTAACATAAACTATTTTATATATAACAAAGAAAATATCATTTCATACGTGTAAAATACAAACACGTTTTATATATAAATTTATATTTGTATCACTGTCAAGCTGTTAACACTGTAACACTGATAATACTTGACGTAATTCAAAATACATTACAATTTACATAAACTACTTGGCCAACATTGTTTGCAAATATAAATTTTTAAGTGAGTACTTTATAAATCACAATGGTTACTTTATGTAGCTGCTCATAGTTAAAAAAAATTGAATTCGAAAATGTATGTGCAATTTACTATCATTTGTGAAGCAATTACCCTGATATAACACTTCTATTAATAACACTTCTATTAATATACGATATAAGCTATCTAAAAACTAACCACTTCTGGTCTCATCGGACATACGTGGGTGTCTGTGAATCTGTACCCGTGCTTGTAGTTGGAAGCAAACAATAAACAGTTGTAAAAAACGTTTAACAGATTTTGATAAAATTGTATACGTAAGTCTGGTTTACTCACATCTCGAAGTAATTTAAATTGTCACACATTTTTCCAGCCTTATATTTGGTAATCAAAATTTCAAAAATGTTTTCTTCATGATAGGCTGTAACGATTTCAATTAAACTTTACTCAAATGTAATTCTTAAGTACCAAAACGAAAACGAAACGGGTAATCACATCCCAAATAAATTAAATTCGGGAGTTTTTTTGGGAGGGTGGAAACCCTGATAAAACGACAGATTTCTCAAAATCGGTTAGCAGGGTTTTGTTACAATTTTTAAAATAAACGAAAATTCTAAAGTCAAAATAGTGGGGCAAACTTAAAATAAAATGAACTGACGCTACAAAATAACACTAAAAACGAAAACCGATTGCCTTGAAACTATTTTAGATAATTAAATCGAGCGTGAAAAAGTTTTTGTAATTTTTACGCATAATTTATTTTGCTATAAAAAGTAACCACACATGAAAAGTAAAATCTCATTAAAAATTACATTTACAATGACTAATGTATTTAAAATAATATACTTTACGTCAGCTTTCCAATATAATAACCGCTATCTATTTAAAAAATCACAACCTTTAGACAAAATACAAAATATTTTAGGCCTAAATATTATTAAAATACAAAACTTTAATGATTATTTATTCAAGTATTTACTACTCTCATATATATTTTATATATTTTGTTTACTTATTGCAGTGTAATACTGAATTTTGACACATATACGATATTTACTTTTCCTTTACAATCGATTAGAAATTCTGAAAGTTTTGTGGTTTAAAATAATTTTCAGAAATTAACGAATATTACAAAATATAATTACAATTCAGTCATATTTTACGGCGAATCTGCTTGGAAAAAGTAATACTAATAGAAAACATTTAGTTTAACACCATTTTTACAAGTTAAATATTTTAATATAATCAATTAATTTAAGGGTTAGAGACACCCTTTCAAGAAACAAACCTTACAGAATTTCCGGACTGTAAACTCTTAAACATATTAATCTCAAACAATATATAAAACATTTAACACGATAACAAAACCGAGCTGTTTACGGTCCGCCCGAATACGTACTCCAGTAATAATGATACTCTTCCACGCTTTGTCAGACATTCATAGCATAGAAGACAGACGAGCCTGGAGTGGGCGGCGTAGGATTTGCGTTTGGAGATGATACGTCCGTCTGCGTGGTCATGGTGATGTCCTGACCAGGCGGGGAAGTGTTCGTGGAAGAAGATACATGAAGATACATCGAGTCTTGCGGGAACCCTGGCGAAGAACTAGCAGCACCTTCAGGGACTCCTCGTTCGGGTGGTTTTATCCTCGTGGGCGAAGACGTCAGAGACGGTATAGGGGAAGTGGGTCTATGGGGATTGTTAGGGTAGTTGTTATTGTACGCTATATTTTGCGACTTATCTGAAAATATTAAAGGTCCTCTGTTATAATTTGGTCCATTCTGAGGCGGAGGTGGAGGGGGCGGGTAGTAGGTCCCGCGAGGGTTGTTTGGTACGTGATAGTAAGTGGTTTGCGTCCCACGGGCGACTACAAATTGATTCTGATGAAACGATGGCGAACCTCTCTGAGGGCTTTCACTCCTTCGCGTAGCAAGCAGGTGTACTTGGACAGGTCCTCCGGTAGTGTACGGCACGCGTATCGTTTGTTGTTGTCCCACGCGGATTATTGACGTCGTACCAGGAGGCAAAGGTTGCGTCGAGTAATGAGGTTCCGGTTCCACATACGGAGGGTTGAACCTAATCGGATGACCAGGAGATACCCTCATTTGTACAACGCTACCAGGGACAGCTCGCCTGGCGTAAATCGGTGCAGTAGTTCGGTAAGGATATTCATCCGGGAACGGTAGCATCATTCCTACTGGAGGAACCCTCGGCGGTGATTCTGAATAATGGTGGATAGGTCGTGGATGGTACTGAATATCGCCTCCACCGCCGATCCTCATAGGTTGGTGTAAGTTACCAGTAGAAGAGTAAATCTGATAACCTCTTCCACCGTCCACTGAATTTGTGTAATCTAAGTTAGGATCGGGTATATACGTGAAAGGTGGTTCTTCTTTGACGATGGGCATGATTCCTCTGCCAATGTTTGTTTTAGTCCGGACGTCCGTAGCAGCATAGTATGGCCACGTGACTCTACTAGGACACGTTAAACCTGGTGGCTGCACTTGCGACTGCATTTGTTGTAAAATTTCAGTCGTTGATCCGAACCTAGGTTTGATTCCTCTAACCGAAGGTCGCCTGTTGAAGCCGTAATCGTCATGTTCGTCATCATCAGAACCAGCTGACGACGGTGCTGAACTATAACGCTTACGTATGCGTTCGATCCTACCTGCGTCCTGTTGGACGAACAACGCCAGTTCGTCCTGTTCGCTGTTACCTCCTGGTGTGCCAGCCACCACGTCGGGCTGAGGTTGAGATTTAGATTCCTCAGTTTGGGTATTCAACACCTCTTCGATATCGTCCAAGCTGTATTCAGTTTCAGCAGCGGTCGAAGTGCTCGCAATCGAGTTTCTCTCGCCGGGTTGGTTCACGTTTAGTTGGATGTCTTTATTCCCGGGAGATTCGTCTAGATTTCCACTAACGCACGCTGTCAATGGGGCCAGACTGGACAAGAACTGTTTCCTTGCTTCGGCCGTGACGCTATGCCTCACTATTGTTTTCTGTCCAATCAATTGAGCATTTAAACCGTTACCCAAGTCTGGCGGTGACGTCTGATGGTATACCGGTTGGTAATACGGATACTGGTGGCCGATAGATATTGGAGTTTGTAAAACCGAAGGATGTGCTGCTTCTAGTTTATCGCGTCTTGTGAATAAATCGGTCAGTTTTCTGTAAGTGGAAGACATACCGGACGATGATACCTTATCGGGTTTCCCGTGAGTTTTTTGTGATTCTTCCCCGGGTGGACTAGTCCTGGCCGGTAACGTTTCGTCTTTTTGTTTATCATCACTATTGTCATCTACGTCGCACGTCAACTGTCTGATTCTTTCCACCAACGAGTTTTCGTTCTTCACTTTGTTCTGGTTACGCTTCAGCCGTATATCGTGTGGATATTTAAGCAAACTTCTGCGCAACGTGTTCCTCTCTATTGTCCTCTTTATCAGATTACTCTGTAACCCGTCGTCCTCGTCGCTCGGGTGATCTTGCGGTGAATTCAACGTTTGCGAACAACTGTCCTTATTCCTACAACTGTAATACTGTTGTAATTTTGACTTTTTGGCTTCTTCGAATAACTTTAACGATTCAGACGTGACCAGATATTTTTTATCATCTTGGGTGTCTTCACTGTCCGGCGACCTGTTCGGAACTGGCGGAGGCGTGATGAACTTCGGACCAGGGAACAGTTGACGCACTGCTGAATTCGGTTTCGAACTATTCGATGCGATCACGTGGTTACCAACTTTAAACGTAAGATTCATTTCCGGATCCTGAAACTTTTCTGAGTCAGTTTCAGTTCCGGTGTCTTTGGTTTCGGTTTCGTTCTGTTCCTCGGAGAACCTAACAGACCTCCTTCCGTCTTCGTCGAAGTTCGTGATGAGTTCTTCGATTTTCTTTGGAGTTTCTTCTATATCCGTTTGGTTGCCACTATCCGTGCTCTTCCACAGTTTGCCGCCTTTGAGAATACCGCTTAGTTTCCCGTCGTCTTGATCTCCGGAAGGTTTCCGCACCAACTGGTCGTCGGCTTCACGGACGATTCTCCTTTCGGTGACTGTTGTCATGGTAATCGTTTCCACAATGTACCTCTGCTGTTGGGTTTGCTGCTCATTCTGCTCTGCTATCGACTGCTCGCTGCACTGCGAGGCTTCTGATCGTGTATTGCAATCTGAAACATAAACAAAAAGCATGAAATTTTCATCCTCTGCTTTTAAATATTTTAAACATTTTTAATAAATATCTAAAAAAAATTTGAAAAACGTATAAATTAATGTTTGTCGTTGATGGGAGCAGTTGGGACAGCAACAAAATTATATACTCACGCAAACTAAGGATTATTTATTGTACGTGCGCGATCCCGTCTGTCAAATGAATATTTGTCATCGTATGTGTATACGGGTGTTTGGATGTTATTTACTCTCTTGTGTTGGGCCATACTGTTGTAATGTTTTCAAACGTTAGTTGATGTCACAAAATTGTTAAATAAAATTAAATCACACTATGCACAACATATATGACAGCGTCCACAATGAATACATGTTTTCACAGTATCCATTACCTGAAGATGACGCCAGGCCGTCGAAACCGGTAGGAAAAAAAGTTTGGTATAATTGAGAAAGAAGGAAATTCAAACAAAATGTTAACCATAAAGTTACTTTTAAGTTAATAATCCTAAAGGCAAAACCATACAATATGTTTAAAATAACGATTAATTAAATATTACTAATTAATATATTTAATATTAATATTTAATTAATATTAAATATTACAGATTACTTAAATATTACATACTTTAAATAATATTACAGTTTTAAACAGATTAATACTATCAGGAAACGTTTTTGTTTTAACGCGCCAATTGTTTAATGTTCTGCTTGAATACATCAAATGTACAACTTCAATATTATTTCTGCAAAAAGTGATGAGGTTTGCTTTGAAAACTTATTTTAAAATGTTTTTGTTAATAATAAAATAGTAATGATTTACATTGTTGTTATTCTTTATATGCTACCGTTATTGGTAACAAATGTCACCATATATATTGAGGTTAAATGGAAGTGGTCCTAACTTCGCCTCCATATAAATGCCGTTTCGCAAATGTTAGTGCTACCAAATAAATTAAATAATAACACAAATAATAAAACTGTCATTTTACGTAACATATTGTTATTTGTCATTGTCACTAACAAAGTAAGCACAGACCTAGTTTATACATTTGCAGTAGCTTTAGAAATGAAAAGTAAATATATTTTACGTCACACACCGCTTTTCTACAAAATATATTATTCTTTTTAACTGATTACTTTTTTTATTCAAATATTATTTGTTACTGTGTTCTAAAAGGATCGGAAGATTGACATAAATTTTCGTTTAAATATTTAGGTTTTAAACATAGAATAACAACAACAAAAGAAAAGAAAATATTGTGGACGAACAGAAATTGTATAATTTCTTCTTCTTTTATTTATAAAACAGTGTATACATATTTTGTGTCTAATAATAGTGTCTAACTTCTTTTAACAAACATTTCCTCTGTTTAATATATCGTAGCAACAAATACTTTTACTGGACAAATATTTATGAAGGTTTGTAGACCTTGGTTGAGTTTTAATGGCCTCTTTGTTCCGTACATGGTTGTTAAAAGTTTTATTTTTATAATACTTTTATAATTTACACAATAATATAACAATAATGCCTTTATTTAGTTTCCTAATTTTACAATTTTGCTGTACAATTATGTATTTAGGTTTTAAAATAATTATTCTTAAAGAAAAAAAGGAAAAGAGAAAAAATAATTGTAACTAAATTAAATAATAAGGAAACATTTTTAAAAAATTCAGAAGAACAATGAAATATTTCATAGGAACTTAGATCCATTTATGGACGAAGCTTCTCCCACACTTTTCCAAGTCTATTTCTCGCAGTGATTTACAATTGAAGTACCACGTGACTGCTGGTTCGTCTCTAACCCCAGTGTCTCTTATATCCAATTAGCCGCCAACGTGTATATACATCCATTCTCGCTGTATATCCAGGTCAATTCCACTTAAGACGTTTTTCCAATAGGAAGGCATTTTCTAATTGGGTTCTTTTCCTTATTTCAGTATTTCTGTTTTATCCCATAAAAACAGACCTCAGCATGCTGTGTAATTTTCTTTTAAAATATGCAGTATATATTTCGTCCGATTTTACTGAACTTGTAATAAAAATAAGTTCAGGTAATTTGCTTGGAACCAATCTGCTATCCAGAAAAATCCGTTCGACCGTTTCAAAATGGCAGCAATTCCGATTTTCTAAAAAAGCTTAAATTTTTTATTTTAAATTTTGTTAAAAATACGATTTCAGCATCGTAACCAGCGTTTTAAAACTGTACAACGTACGTTGGCATTTAAAATGTTCAAATTCAATTAAAAATGATAATTTTTGCAGATTTTTAAGGTGTTTATGAAAAGTCTTAAAAAGTATGGCAAAGTCAGGTTTTCAAAAAGTATAGAAAAAAATAATAGTTACTATTGAGATATTGTTGCATTTTTAGAAACTCGCTTCCATCACGACAGCGAGCCGTTGTTACTTTGACTGTAATCACTCTTGCTCGCTAGTATAGCAATAACAAGAAATAAAACAAAAAATGCATTCGTATGAATCGACCCTTATTTACCTTCATCCAGATCTCCTTCCTCCGTGTTAGTGGCCTCTGACCTCCTCTCTACCACAGGTAGTACCTCTTTCACCTCTTCCGGAGCACGCCATTCTTCTTTTTCATCTGTAACACAATATGTGAAGGTATTAAACACATAGTTGTAAACATATTATTAGTAAATTTCCAATATACATACGCGCGTGCGTGTGTGTGTGTGTGTACGTACGTACGTACGAGATAGGGTAAATAAAATCGCCGAAATTGGTCAATGAAAATTTAATAAGACTTATAATATTTTAACCTTATTTTCCATCGAAGTACTCTCCTCCTGCAAGGACACATTTCTTCCACCGTTCATACAATTGCTGGGAACACTCCTAAAAGCCATGGAAATTTTGTTTAGCCTCTTCGTCACATTTACCATCACCTCTTGCAAATCAGCAAAGCGATGTCTCTTTAATGTTATTTCAGCCGTGGGAAACAAGTAAAAATCTGGTGGTGCAAGGTCGGGAGGGTGTTCTGGAATGGTAACAGTGCTTGGAAAGTATTTTATCAGCGATCGATGTGACGAGGCACTGTTATGCAATAGAAACCAATCGTCCACAACCCATTTTCAGGTTATTTTCATCTAACTGCATGAAAATGCAGTAGTTTTTCACGATCTCATTTTACATCGTGAATGATATCGTAAAATGATCTCGTAGTCATTTCACGATCTCCTTGCACAGATCGTTGTTAACTGTTGTTTTTCTTTCAGAAATGAAAATCGTAGTAAATCAAATCCTCAATAAAAAAGCACACATTTTCAACATCGCTTTATCCCGGCTTCTGTCTACGCGAACATTTTTCCTTTCTTGGTGATGTTTTTGGTTTCCATTCAGCAGACTGACGTTTCGTCTGAGGGTCCTAAAGGAAACGCCATATTTTTTTACCACCGCATCACTTATAACGTGCATGCGTGCGCACGTATTTTAGCACTCTTATGTTCACAATTTGATCAGATTTGAAACAGAACTTGGCATAAGAAAATAGATTTTGGTAACATCCTTGACAAGTTGGTTACTCAGCGAAACCCGCTCAAAAGTTTTAACTTAAACACTTCCATTGTAATCCATTAAATTCTACATAAATTAGAATTTTGATTTTTTTTAATCCACTGAAATTTTAAAAAAATGCCATTGAATGCTTATTACGATTACATTTGAAATGTTGAAAAAATATTTTATTAAATTTGCTTCAATCACGTCAGTGAGACTACGTGCCGCGATTATTTAATCAGACCCTTCACCACTATGGAAATATTCTTTAGTAACTTTGGTAAACACAAGGTTTTCTTGAACCTTTTTTTAAACCACGTCCTCCTTGAATAGGTTCAAATTTGAGAATTACTGCTTCTTATAGAACCATTCTCTCATATTTTGTTAAAGACATAAAATAAATAAGACAATATTAAAATTACTACATTTAAATAACACAAATGTACAAAATATGAAGACAAATAAGAAATTCACAGTATACTCCTTATATACACAATCAATAATTGCTTCATTTAACGTGAGATTTTTTTATATTGAGTGCTGCTTTATTACTACAATAATGTTCTTAATGAAGACATGCTTTTAGAAGTATTTCTCCATAACTTCGGTGCATCCAAATAACAATAGAAACTTTATTGCCGCATCAATGCTTCTAGATATTTATCTTTTATAATTACCCAGAAGTTGAAAACCTTAACGTTTGTGTAAGTCACTGTAAATAATTCTCTACTGAAAGGTCGAATACCTTTTTTCTCTCTATCTCACTTTTTCTTTACTCATTGAATTTACTGTTGAATTTAAAAAGCATAATCAAGTCTGCATTAAAAATTCCTTATTGTTCACATCTTGTAACAGCTGAAGTTCTTTTTAAGTTAGGAAGTCAGTAAATGTTACAAAATCGTTTTTCAATACATGATATCCAGAAATCCGAAGAATTCGGTGGTCAATGTGGCTAAAGCACCGGTCAGTCTGCTGCGTCTCTGAACTGCGCACATAAAAGTTTTTAGTTCGAGTAAAAAAGTATTTCTCATTGATTTTTCTTCACTGTTGTGTTTAAGAAGCACAAGCAAATCTGCACTACAAGTCTCTTACTGTTTTTTTTCACATTTTGTAACAGCTGGTTCTTAACAACTTTGCCGCCTCGGTGGCCTAGTTAATAGCGTACTGGGCTTTCACCTCGAGGACCCGGGTTCGATTCCCGGCCAGGGCTTGGCATTTTCATACGCCATAAATTATCCCATCGTCTGCATTAGCACAAGTGTGCACAATAGTCGGACGTTAAAAAAAAAAATGTTACAATGTCGTTTTTCAATACATGACTTCTAGAAATTCCAACGACTCGGTGGTCGATGTGACTAAAGCACTGGTCAGTCTGATGAGCCTCTAAACTGTGTACCTAAACTTTCTTAGTTCGAGCTGCAGTTACTCCCGTTGCTTTTCTCTTACCGTTAACGCTGATCCTTAGTCCTCATTAGACTAACTGGCATAAAGTATGGACATTAAGCAAAAAACCCACAAATCCACTACATTTTTTTATAACGGCATCAATCACACAACGTTTTGGAACTGTTTCTAACAAGTTCGATTTCGTTTTCATGTCATTCTTCCTAATTTTACTTATCATTGTCGGTTGTTATGTTTACAGTATTACTTCGATACACTACAGTTTAAAAGTTTTTCATAATGTGTTTTTTCATGTAATTCAGAATTGTTCGTCATTATTAATAATATTTTCGCGTACCCCCACCAGTTCACCGCATAATACTTCTACTGTTCTAGATAAAGCCTGTATAATGAGAATATTTCCGATTGTTTTGAAAAGTAGGTCGCGGGATTTAAAAGGAGTATAATTTACACAGCTCGTAAGTTTCATTATCCTGAGTGAATGGTAGGCAGCAGGCAAGTCCGAACACACACCTACTCCTCGGCATTGAATACAAACGTTTTAGAAGTGCAGTCATTGTTATAAAAAGTGTACTCTATATTAGCGCTAAAGTCTAAGTAATTGCCCCAACTGCCGTTACGAACGCTGCAAGCTGTAAGTGGGTGGAGACGTTTGAGAAAATAAACAGTACTATTATCTATTTACCTGTAGTTGAACAATATACCGCAAGATAGCAGCCAGCACTCACATATCTCTCATAAGGGTTCTCATTCCAATACGTTTGCCTTAAATGGCCTTGACCTTCACTGTATGGTTTTCCTTTAGCGAAGGCAAGAGTCACGTAAAAACTAACAAGTTACTATATTTACAATTAACAGAAAATGTTAACAGTTACCAAATTAAAAAGTACAGCAAACAGTATCTTAAAATGTTCACCCGACTATAAATATTTTGATTAAATCTTCATCGTTAATTTGGTTTAGAATGAAAAAATTCTTCTTTCTCTTGCGAGTGACAAATTTTAAAAGGTACGTTCACAACAATGACTTTCGTTTCAAGATTGGTTATGTTAAAGAATGTAAAAAAAAAAATACCCTCAAAAACCAAATAAGAATATGTTATGAAAATTAATTTCTGTTTCACCTAGGGTAACAGTTTTTCCATTATAAAACTTATTCCTAAAATGTATACATAAACTATCTATCACACACTGTACACAGTCATAAAACTAAACGAAGCGATTCAGTCTGTTAAAGACAGAACCACAGTATGCACCAGCTGTCACGTGATCACAGTTTATTTGGATTTACGACCTCTTGTCGCAAGTGCTGCCATCTGACGGTTATACAAGGTATCAATACGGTTACTACTTTAACAACAGAATGCACTTCAGTTTATATACTTTATGGAAATATAGTGGCGGCATATTTTTTATTGTGAATAAAATTTTAAGAACTTTAGGCACAACTACTTAGTTTTTATATATTTGTTTTTAAAGACTTCAAAAGTTTAAAACGAGCTTCTATCTGACGTAACGTGACTAGCGCTTTAAAGAAATAATCGGGAAATTGGGAAACTAGGTAGTAATTCTCAACTTAAGGATAAATACAAGAATTATTATAAGCTTTATTTACTTTAACAAAATGTATAGTGACACAAATAAAAATTAACAACACACTAGGCAAAGTAAATAGTTTGTGTGTGTGTGTGTGTGTGTGTGTGTGTGTGTGTGTGTGTGTGTGTGTGTGTGTGTGTGTTGTGTGTTTACGTTCTCAATTTTGGTCCGATCTGATTCCAAATTGGACAATGTAATAAAGGTCGCGTTCGATATATACTTCTGCAAAATCCGTTCAAATGTTTCAAAAAAAAAAACATCTTTTTATCAAACTCTTTTCTGAAAGTGTGATTTATCAATCACCATAATCAGCGTTAAAATTTGCATAAATCAAAATTTAAAACTATTATGTGGTCGTTTGCGTGATTTATTCAATACTGTTACTGTTCAGGAACTCGTTTCAATCACGTCAGCAAGTCAGCTGTATGCCGTGATTGTTAATTTATCGTTGATCAGTCATGACAATTTAATTAATCGCCGAATAAACTGAAAGCATAATCCTTCAATGGAGGAATTCGTTATTATTTGTTTCACGATCAACAACTTAATCCGCTTTGTTAACATCATTTTGTCAAATTTATGTAAACAGGCAACGAATACAACTCTGTATTAATTAAAATAGGCCTACTACAGGTGGAATTTCCTGTCTACTTATCTAAAAAAAACTAATTTCTGTTACTGAACCAAAAATAAAAATCATGTTATTGTAATTACGCGACAAACGTATTTTATTTACAACGAAAAATTAACATACCTATTTTTTAACAACATAACCTAAAACTTACTACAGCCTATCAGCTGTTCAATGAAATCAGCTGATACAAATTAATACAAAACAACTGATCTTTTACTATAAACTACCGATATAAATTTGTGCACTCACATCACGCCACTCGCAAAATCCAACATCACATATTAAAATATCTGTGTATTAAATTTGATTATTTTAAACTGTTACCATCGAAACCAATATTATAACATATTTGTATTTATTATATTTGTTTTTATTTAACAGCTGTTATGAAAATTACATTTTTTTGTTACCATGGAAACCAATATTAGTTATTATTACGTAATAAAATAAATATATAAAATATAATTATAAGTTATGTAAAGGTAAGTCAGAAATGTGAACTGATATGTCTGACTCCACTGAACTGAACTCCAAGTCTTAAAAATTACAACAGTAGCGATGATAACCCGAACGGTTTTTCGCCGAAAAAAAAAAAAAAAAAAAAAAAATTACAACTTTTTTATCTTACACTTTTTTGAAAATTTGATTTCACATTTTTAAATTAACATTTGAAATTTCACTGAACAGGAAAATAAATCTGGCGGCGGTCAGGGTTCGCTTTCGTACTCAAAATACATTAATTTGATTCAAATTTGGTAAAAATATCTCTTCCGGTAACAATTTGTTTACCAGGCAAAATTTTTACAAGTTTCAAGATGAAGACCATTGCAAACTATAATGTTTTGTTATAACGATTTCACAATCGTAAAAGTGATAAAATCAGATTTTGTACAAATTAGCATTTTAAATTTTCAAATTCTATTGAAAATACGAATATGACTTTGGCGGAATTTAAAGTTTTCCTCTCTACGTACAAAATTTGAAAGTTTAAAAAGATATATTTCCAGATTAATTTTTTTTTCATACAATTATAACTAGTCTAAGACTATCTAACAATATTTTTCTGTCTACTGTCTGTGTGGTGAAAAAATGTCAAGAGTCGCCCTTCACAATGCATTTACACTTAAATCAAGTGTATAAATCCTGACTAAATCTGTCTTCAGTCTCCTCACTTGTGATACGTTACCCAAATGTACCACCTCTACATTTTGATGTTCACAGAGCCTTGCTGCTTGTTTTCCAGCATACCTTTTTACCTCTTCGGCCACTAAAGACACCTTCAAATCCTGATGGATATGTGCATTGCGGATATACCACGGTGCTCCGACATTACTACGAAGAACTTTGTTCTGAAATGTTGGTATTATTTTGATGTTACTTTTCTTCGTGCATCCCCACAATTGAATGCCGTAGGTCCAGACGGGTTTCAGGACCTGCTTATAAAGAAGCAGTTTATTATGTACGGACAATTCAGAGTTCCTTCCGATAATCCAATACTTCATTCTATACTTCATTCCAAGTTGTTCGCGCTTTTTTTTACATGAGACTTCAAACGAAGTTTAGCATCTAGAGTCATCCCTAAATATTTAGCCTCGTTTGCATGAAGAACAATTTGTCCGTTTATCATTACTGGCTGATACACATAATGCTTGTTAGTAAAGTTGACATGAGTTGATTTACCCTCATTCAGTTTAATTCGCCATTTTCTAGTCCATATTTCAACATTACTGATAGCTAATTGTAGTTTGTCAGTAGCTGTTTGAATGTCATGTCCAGTAGCAAGTAGAGCGGTGTCATCAGCAAATGTGGCTGTAAAAACCCCATCATTTTTTGGGATATCACTAGTATATAGCAAGTATAGAGGGGGCCCCAGGACACTATCCTGAGGGACTCCAGCAGCAATACATCTTAATTCAGAATAGTCCTCACCATGTTTAACTCTGAAATCGATCGGAAATATACGATTTCAAAATCTCACTTATTTGCTTCGGTAAGTAGCCATTAAGTTTACTTTCCAAGTTTACATGGAATACTTACATGGAATACTACATGGAAGAATACATGGAATTAAGTTTACATGCCATACTTTATCAAATGCTTGTGCCACGTCCAGATTTAAATGTTAAGATAATAAAACCAGATTTTCAAAAATGTTTAAATCATAAACAAATACTGTTGGAAATTCGCTGCTATCAAGTCAGAGTGCTGTTATTATTTTAAAATTGATTTCTCAACAAAGAATGCATGTTATGATAAATTATATTTGCATTATTCTGCGAATTTTGAAAATTTATCACCATCTCACTTCACTTAATCTCACTAATATATACACACAATAAACCGCATAGATTAACACTTGCGCCATTTTCATTTCTGAATGTCTCTGGCGATAAGACAGGAATGCACGCACAGCTGACACTGGCATCAACAACAGTAAACACATTCCGGTTTACGACGCCGTTTAACGTAACATTCTGTACACGGTTACGCCTACTGCAAAGGGAGTGTCACTATCAGTGAGTCAGCGGCGTAGTAAATACACTGCATAATTGTCGAATGGCCTGTAAACAACTGCAGAGTTAATGCAAGTTTGCGGCCATGCGATGAAAAGTTAGGTTATGTTTTTAGAAGGCGAACAGGTTAGGTGAGTCATTCGATAAAAACTGAATTATCGTTTAGAGGCGTTTTGCTTCCGGTGCAAGAAGCTTTACGACTGTTTTATTGAATGGAAACATTATCGAAACGAATGGTGAAAGGTTGCATTAACTTTACCGCGTTGAATTTTAAAAAAAGCGTTTATGCAATACAAGTTGCTTTTAAAAATTAATGGGAACTGGATAGCAACAAGGGACAAAGGAATGTGGAAAAGAAAAACAATTTACAAGGCAAATTTTTAACTACAGTAGGCATAGGCACATACTTTTTTATGCTGCACACAATCATTTTGAACATTTCGAAAAATCATTTGTTCTGAAGATGTTGGTAGTTTTTGAATCTCTAATACCGTATTAGTTTCTGCTTAAACTTAGGCCTAATTGCCAATTTCCATCGGAAAAACGGGCCATCAATAAGTCACAATGAACGATTCCCCTAGATCATTTTCTTAGGAGGTCATTAATAAATGTGTGTGTGTGTGTGTGTGTGTGTGTGCGCGCGCGCGCGCGCGCGCGTGTTGCAAATTTAGTGCGATTTGACTCAAACTAGGCACGCAATCAAATATGTTATAGGCTTAATGGCGGCCATTTTAAAATCTTTAAAAATTCGTCAAGATTTTACTGTCAATTTGATTTTACCATCGTCGTAATCAACGTTCAAAAACTGCTGGGTAAAAGTTTAAAATGCTAGTACAGAAAATTTTTCATCTTGAAACATCAGAATTTCAAGAAAATGTTTCGATAAAAAATTGTTTCTTGAAATCACGCTAGCGAGACAGCTGCGTGCCGCAATTTTATTCGTACATTTTCTTTAGATATTGTGTTCGTTCATTTTGGGATAATGCCTATTGGGTAAATAGGCTACTTGACCTTCACAAAGATGGTGTTATTGTACGGCGTATTAGAATGAACCTATTCTTTTCCATTGGAAAACGGGGCTAATGAGAAAACTTACGAACAATACACGGGACCCGGAAATAAGCGCACCTATCCCCTGTCCTCTAGAACACTTTTAGAGGTCGTTTACACACACACATACGCGCACGCGCATACACACACACACACACACACACACACACACACACACACACACACACACACACACACACACACACACACACACGAACTCTGGCAACTTTGGCAACACATCCTTTCGAAATGTGTTCAGCCGTTTCAAAATAGAAGTAATTCAAAATCTTAAGAAAATTAGGACTATTTACTGTATACTTTTTCGAAAATCGTAAAATTTTTACAGTTAAATCAGCGTTAAAATCTGATAAATCAGCAATTTAAACGTAAATTTTCCTTTTAGAATACTAAAATAAATCAAGGCTAATTTTCAATGATTGGAAGATTTAAAATGCTTATTTATTTAGATTTTACTCTGACTACAATGATAAAACAGATTTTCAAAAAAGTGTTTCAAAAATTTTCGTTGTAATGTGTTACTTTAAGTAAAATCCATTTCATCACGTCAGAGATGTACTGTATTTCATTTCGCCTAAGCACATATATAGACCAATGAGACGAAAAGGGGCGGAGCTTAGAAAATTAGGAGCATTGGAAAATGCATATGGCCGCTACTGCATTAATTCCTTGATAACTTTCGAAAATGTATCTACTCCAAAACGCGTAAAAAATTTCTGTTATTGAACTAAAAATAAAAATCAAGTATCATGTTTCATCATCTTTTCTTTTGTTTCAATTACGGTAATTTATTCGGAAATATGACAAATTAACATACCTAGTTTTTAACAACATAAACTGAAACTTATTACAGCCTATCAGCTGTCCAATGAACTCAGCTGATCTTTACGAATTAATATAAAACAACTGAACAAAATTAAATTAACGATTCATTTCATATATTTTCATCGGTCAAATTCTTCACTGTTTTCGTAGTGCAGTGGTTATCACGTGTGCCTCATACGCGTGTTCCCGTTTCAATCCCGGAGGAAAAACAGATATTTTTAATTATAATTAATTTAATATGAGACATGCGATGCGCAAAATATACTGTTATATATCAATACAAACATGTTCCTCGCATCACGCGATCCGCAAAATCCAATATCAAAAAGCAGCCCTAAAACATGATACGTGTTAAAGCGAGGAAAAAGAACATTGTTGGCAATAAAAATATTTTGTTCTAGCAATAGGTAGTTAGAAATTCTACGTCTAACGTAAATGGAAATTCACTAATTGCCCCTCAGTAAGTAATGCTGAACTATTACTCAGCTGTTATTACAACAGGTTTACAGTTCTATGAATAACTAAATACAACGGTACATTAACAGACAAAAGAATGCAGTTAATAAACGTATAAATACCACAGTTGGAAATGTTGTTTGATTATTGTTGGAATTAGGCTGTCCTTCAAAACAGCTGTTGCAGTTAATAAATACAGGAATGGTTCCAGCGTGCAACCACGGCACGTAACAACAAGAAAATAAGAGTAAATCAAAGGACCTGTAATGTTTTGCACAAACTTTCTCGAATTGAATTTAACTATTTAAAACGACCTCAAATAATTTGTTCCAAGATAAGATAGATGTAACTTGAACGTCAGTGCTCAAATTAAATGTAGCCTAATTCGGAATCTGCTTTTAATTTTAAAAAATCTGCTCTAAAATTTAATCAAAATCGTTATAGCTACTTCAGAGAAAATAATGTTGCGTAATGTTTTTTTTTAGTTAACTACAAAACACACATCACACACAAAGTCACACTACACAAAGTATGAAGGTAATATTCTAACCGTTTTTAGGCCGTCTGATTAAAAAAATATTTTTAATTGAATGTCTGCCAGTCACTGTAAACAAGTCGGTTTTGAAAACATGTTGGCGTGTTGGTGAAGATAACCAAAATCGCGAAAATCTATCAAAAAATAGTTATTTGAAGCTTATTTTAACTTGGCTGATGTCTTCAAAATTGGCTATAAAAATGTTGACAAATTTTGCTCAAACTTATTTAAATAGCTAATAACACCGATTTGAAAGCTATTTGGAACTTTGAAAAAAGGGCTTATTTTTTCAAAATTGGTTTTACAAATTTTGCTAGAATTTTGGTCAAATATGAATATTCATAATTGAAATCAGTGTTATAAATATGAAATAGTACAAATTTACTCCTGACTATATATTACATAAATATGAACAGAGATTAAAGATCCCTAGTTAAAATTTAAAGTTTGAGAAAGTAGAATTCCGAATCGTATTTTTGTCGAAAATAATTGAAAATGAGAAAATCTGGATAATGAATTTGTACCTTAATTTCAAAATTTACCAATTTTCGTCAAAATCAAACATATAATTTTTAAATACTAACTAACATATCATAAGTTAAATGTCATCAATATTTCCAGTTATCTCAGAAAAAAATACCATCGAAAATCAGCCTAAAACCAACTCCCCACCAAAAAAAAGCAGTAAAACCAACATAACTCTCCAGTTTTCAAATCTCCAGCCTCCATTGTGATGCACAACACAGACTCAGCTTGGCGTCGGTTCATTTCTTGTCTATAGTCTATTGAAATTATTCACGTAACACTTAAACATCGGAATGTTGGCAACGCGTTATTGAAGTGGAAAGTATGATAGGTTGGCACTACTGACAGAAGAAATCTCTATAAAATGTCCCTGTCTGAATGTCATGACTCTGATGACCAACAACAAATATGTGGAATATTTTATGTTGTTTCAAAATAGCAAAGATATTATGAGTAGAATTATTTAAAGCTACACAAAGTGAATTATTTATACAGATAAATATTTCTGTATCTTGTCTACTATATAAATATAAAAAGAAGGTCTAGCGAGCAACGGGAAAATTGTTGTCATGGTGAAGCGATGTAAACAGTCATGGTGATGACAGTATGAACAGGTGTTTTATCACAACTAAGGTTAGGTTATGTTTGTCGTCATTGTTTACGATAAACGTAATTACTAACAAAGTAAAATCATTAAATATTTAAGTTAAATATTTACGTTTTAAAACTGCGATCTATTAAACCACTAATTTAATTATTATGTTTTAATTAATAATATATTTATGTTATTTAGAAAGAGTTATGAGTTGCGATCTAAGAGCAAGGGTTGGTGACCCGGAGAACGATGGTGCAAAGCCCTTATTTTATTATGGACTTGATTAGCGACATCTAAGTTGTGGTCTAAATTTGTTGTACTAACATTTAATTTACAACAAAAGAACAGTTTTTATTTTGTATCACTGTATCTCTACACAGTTCTAAAAACGTGCTTCAAATAACTATTATTATTTTATACGATAATTCCATTGGAAAATGAGCTATCGGGGCGGCCAGACCACAAAAACACTATACAAAACGTGTTCTAAAGGTTAGATTCGGCTCACATGATGGTCATACTACCGCCACGGCTACTGTAGTAGTTATCTTACAATAGAAATTAGCTAATAACAAAATCTGCATTAGCGTCTGAAACCTTTCTTTGTGAGCATCTTCTCTCACACAAAGAACGGTTTTATCACTTAATTAATTTTTTTTAATAAAACATGAAGCGCCACGAGTTCCGTTGGTTGAGTTAATTGTTTGTGAACAAGGTCGAGAGGAAGTGCTATGTCCATTGTTGGCGTAATGGTTACTCCCATCGACTCGCTTACACACACATACACACACTGGCACAATGGGCGCAAGGAAAGCGTACAAATTGAGGGAAGGCCGGGTCCATTCATGATCGTCATACCTGAACGTACGTTCAAAGGCTACGTCCGTTACAGTATTTGTATTTATATGTATTGTCACAGAGGCACGAGAATGTCTGCGACGAAGTACGTCGTGCTACTAGCCAAACTGAAACTATTGATTCGTACAGCGTGTTAGTAGCCAAATTGAATCTACTGATTCGTACTGCGTGTCAGTAGCCAAACTGAAACTATTGATTGTTACATCGTGTTAGTAGACAAACTGAAACTATTGATTCGTAAAGCGTGTTAGCCAAACTGAATCTACTGATTCGTAGAGCGTTTCAGTAGCCAAACTGAAACTATTGATTGTTACAGCGTGTTAGTAGACAAACTGAAACTATTGATTCTTAAGGCGTGTTAGTAGCCAAACAATGTTGGCATAACATAACTATTTGTTGTTACAGCTTGTTAGTAGACAAACTGAAACTATTGATTCGTACAGAAAATAATGATTCGTACAGCATGTTAATAGCCAAACTGAAACTACTGATTCGTACAGCGTGTTAGTAGACAAAGTGAAACTATTGATTCGTACAGCGTGTTAGTAGACAAACTATTGATTCGTACAGAAAATATTTATTCGTACGTCGTGCTACTAACCTAACAGAAACTATTGATTCGTACAGCATGTTAGTATGTCAGTAGCCAAACTTGCAACGTGTCAATAGACACACTGAAACTATTGACTATTGCAACATGTTAGTAGACAAATTTAAACTATTGATTAGTACAGGAAATATTGATTCGTACAGTGTGTTAGTAACCAAACTGAAACTACTGATTCGTACAGCGTGTTAGTAGACAAACTGAAACTATTGATCCGTACAGCGCGTTAGTAGACAAACTAAAACTAGAGATTCTGAGAACGTGTAAGTAACAAAAAAGGAACTATTGACTCGTCAGCCTATTACTATCCTAACTGAAACTAATTAATCATGCAGCGTGTATTAACACGCTATTAAGCCAAACTGAAAATACTGACTCTTGCAACGTGTCAGTAGACAAACTGAAACTATTGACTATTGCAACATATTAGTAGCCAAACTGAAACTATTGGCTATCGTGGTGTGATACTAGTCATACTAAAACTACCCATTTATGATTGTTATATCTGAATGTATATTCAAAGGAAACGTTCGCAAAACTGTTTGTTTTTACGTAGAATGTATCTATTGTTATCGAGAAACGAGAATGTATATAGTAAAGTAAGGCAGCTACTAGTCAAACCGTAACTAGTCCATCGGAAACTGATGACTCGTATATAGTTCTACTACCCAAACTGATATTACTGATTCTGGTTGTGTGTTACTAGCCAAACTTTAATGTAGATAACTATAGTGCTGTTTGGTTGCCAAATATAGCAAAATTTCGAGTACTACAGAAATAAATTTACAAATTTACTTATTTAATGAAAAATATCAGGCTACTGTACTGTTATGTAGCATTGAAAAAAAACGATATTCTTAAATAATTCAGATAAATATAAGAAATTTAATGAGGAAAATACATTTGAAGTTAAATACGCTCAAGGTACACCCAATTTCACAAAATATCGTTATGAACTTATTCTTTTGCGGATTCAAAACACAATATAAAATTTGAAATAAAAGTAAAACGGCAGTTGTAAGTTTGGTTTCTATTTTCCCGTTTCACGTTTTATTTAAAGTTTCATACAATGGTGTCATTTATCTGTGCAAAATTTGGTTTCTTAAATTTACTATTTTAAATTTTATTTTTTTAATAATGACTTCAAACAATTCAAATAATAGTTATCAAAAATGGTTAATAAAACACCTGCTAAACATATGAATATAGGTTACGCATTGATATTGTTAAAGGATTTTAAAATACAATAACATTAATCAAAAATGAATCTGTCATTTTTTTAACTTTCAAACTCGTTAATGACATTAGATAACGCCAGTAAATCCAGCAGGCTTAGGGCAAAAAGGTAATTAACAATTACTAATTAATTAACGATGAAGTGATTAGGCGAATGTTAGTATTTGAACACGATCAACACTGTGTTTAGGGTTACACTAAAAACAACCCGATGGAGACTCATATCTGATTTAGTAAACAACAATTAAGTAATTAGAAAAGTAAATAAAGGGAGAAGAAGAACGCGACGAGATACGGTAAGCATTGTCAACAGATGGTTCTTTTGTGCCGAGTCTTTTGAAAACGTGCAAAGAGTAAAGGTATGAAATGAAAAGAGGTTTTGAAATGATTACTCTAATGGGATTGCCCTTCTGCCGCAATAAGTATATTTACAATTCACGTAAAACTGATAAATTTCCGTTCAACACAACTGTGTCAAAAGGAAAAAATGTTCCTACGATTCGCTAAAACTGTATCTGGTATCTTCAAGATGGTTTTCGCTCCAGGTCTGAAATCGAAATAACACCTCGAAGATGACACGATTTTCGATTTCGACGAAACGTCAGAACAATGTTTCTTGAACTGTACAACATTTTACAATTACTGTATAATGTGATTAGGCTCGTTATTAATTTTAACCCAAGATGGAGCAAGGTATTTTCTGTAACACCCAGGACCATGGGAGGGTTAAAAATGTCCATTTTGTAAACCAGAATTTTTAGATACTCTATTTATAAAAGTAATATTAATTATATAAAACACGTTCTCTACATTGTATTAAGATTCACTAAAAATATTTTTTTTATTTTACAAGCAACTTACAACTAGAAGAGTTTATCAGTTTTAAATTTCCCTAAGTGCTGAACTAATCTGATAATTCTGGATTTGCTTTACAATTGTAACAAATATTTGACTTTTAACTGTATTTCCCACAAACATACTTGTCACGTGACCAACAAACAATAGCTGTTTTACGCAGCCTATTTATCATATACTTTACAGAGGAGCAGCACAACACAATTGGCACCTGAGTCAAAAATTGCAGGTGTACCAACTGTGACAGAAAAGAAGTGGTAATGCATATACATTTCGAAAAATTACTATTGTTATATAGAAAATTTTCAAAATATCACGAATAGTGGAAGTTTATTAAATACAGTTATTTTCAGAACTTTCTGGGTTACAAGTTGGAGGGTCAAAAAATGTCTACGTCTTACTTTTTGCCGCATAAAAAACATCAAAAAAATGTTAGACGTTTGAAATAGATAGTGTATGTTTTTATTAAAACCAAGCCGCCTCGGTGGCCTAGTAGATAGCGTACTAGGCTTTCACCCCGGGTTCGATTCCCGGCGAGGGCTTGGCATTTTCATACGCTATAGATCATTCCATCGTCTGCATTAGCCCAAGTGTGCACAATAGTCGGACGTTAAACGCCAAAAAAAAAAAAAAAAAAAAAAAAAAAAAAAAAAACAATATTGTTTTCATTTCAGGAAGTTTTTCAAAAAGTCTGGGCATCTATTTACACTCCATTGGTTCATTTGGGGTTACTACTTTCATAAAAAATCTGGGGTTAAGTTAAAAATTTCATAAAACTGTTTCAACAAAACTTGAAATAGGTGAAATGGTTACTGGTTACTGTACAATCAGGTGACAAAGCAGGCAAATCAGTAGGGCCAACATTCATTGCTTACTAAATTTATGTTTTAAATTAGGCATTTGAGAACGAGAGTTGATAATAAATATCGAAATGTAGTGTATTGTTTCTATTTATACGAATAAATAGAAACAATAGAATTGTTTGTTTTTACGTAGAATGTATCTATTGTTATCGAGAAAAAAGAATGTATATAGTAAAGTAAGGCAGCTACTAGTCAAACCGTAACTAGTCCATCGGAAACTAATGACTCGTATAAAGTTCTACTACCCAAACTGATATTACTGATTCTGGTTGTGTGTTACGATTAGAAACTACCGATAGTACAGCGACCAGTACGTTTTTTACTTTACGTACAGCGATCAGAAGACTTTTAACTAATTCGGAATCTTTAGTTAATGTCCGAATAAATAACAATAATCAAATAGTAGTCTTAGCTGCGCAAATAACACTGCGCATCTATAACAAACAGGTCTAGATGTTTTGATTTAAAGTATATTAGAGCAAATATATTGAAATAAAATTTCAATTTTGAAAAGTACGTTTCTAGAGATTTACAGGAATTTTCCATTATTCTTTCCCTTTCCATGGACTTAAAGGCTTACTAGAAAGTATTTAATACTCCTTCTCCTAAATAAATGGGCGAACAATAAATATGAAAATAAAAATAAAGCTGCTAAAACAGGGCTGTTATGACAAAGAATTTATACCTCATTTGGTTATGTTTCAAAAATGTTTTTGTAAGACACACAGATGAATATGCATCCAAGTTAACGCCACTTTTTTCCAGGCCAAAGTAATGACCATTAATGACTGTGCTCGAGAGAATTTGAAGCGGGCTTTCACGAAGGCTCGTATTCATATTTATACTGATAGTCGGGCAGCGATAAAAGCACTTGTGGGTCCTGTAATTCTGTCATTCTGTCCAAGCGGGTCTGAGAGTATCGGGAGAACCTCCACGCTCTGTTCCTGAGTAATCGGATTACTTGGTTTACTTTTCACTGGGTTCTGGGGCATAATGGTGTTAAGGGTAATGAGGAGGCAGACCGACTGGCTGGACTGGGATCTGCATCTGAATTGCTTTAGGGATTTCTCTGCCGTTTGTCAAGCCTGCTATTATAGGTAGATTAACAAGCAACACCAGGAAAAATAGGATAACCTTCATGGGTATTTATATAAAAAGCGCTTCTTAAGCAAACTTCCTTATGGAGGATTTAATTGGGCATCATAGGACTCATTACTGAGCACTGTAGTCTGAGGGAGCATATGAACAGGATAGGTATGTACCGCACAGAAACCGTGTGTAGGTTGTGCAAGAAAGGGAGAAAATTCTTACTAGTAGGAGGTTAAGAGTTTTGGTTTCGAGGACCCTAGGGATCTTCAGCAGAACGAGCTAGTCAATGGATTGTTGGAACTTATTAAGGGCAACAATCTGCTAAAGCTATATATTCAAGAGCTTTAGTTGCACAATAGGTCAGTTGATCGCAGTGCCGGGGTTGTATTATCACTTCTAGTTTTAATCTAATGTAATCTAACGCCACTTTTGTTGAGCTCGTGGAAGCTGAGAACGGTTAAATCCAGCAAAATCTAGAGATATTTTATGAAAATAGTGTCGTCTGCATTAGCCCAAGAGTGCACAATAGTCGGACGTTAAACACAAAAAAAATTATGAAAATCACCGTATTTGTATATACTTCGTATAATAAGAAAGTATACATATATACAACATAATATTTTTTAACACTTTTGAACAATAAAATCACGAACACTTAATACGTATTTTATAGAAGCAAATTATGCATACAATCTACTAACCTAAGAAATGTTTCTTAATAAAAATATTATCATTTTTTCCACTGGAAAACGAGCTATGGGGCGGAAATCAAGATAAGTCGCAAATCCGGGACCTTACAGTAAACGCCATCCTGTTCATCTCTAGCTCACAGTTTGTTGAGGGGTTGTTTTATATATATATATATATTTGTTTATTTATTTATTTATAACATATATATAAATTAGTAATATATTAGTATATAATATAGTTGTGTATATATATATATATATATATATGCTCTGCATTATTCACCTTGTGTACGCCTATCTTACCTTCAAAGAACACGTTTTATGTCAGCTGATTAAATACATAAAATCAGCGGTTCAACTTTTTATACGTTGCGCGCCCTGCTTTTTAATATAAATTCAGACCGTCGCAAAACATCTTGTTAAGCTTCTTTTACACCTATAAACACCAAATTCGCCTAGCTCGTAAAAGGTTTTATTAAAAGACACACAGCCCCTGGTGGCGACTATCTTAATTAGATAAGATGTTGCCTAGCGACAGAATGCAGTTGCTTCCAATTTAAGCTGGACCCGAATTGGATTAAGCTACACAGAAGTTATAGCAAGCAGATCTTTAGATGTTTTGCCGGAAATGGCAGCACCACGTGACACGAAGTACCGGTAACTCAATACACATCTTCGGAACACGTGATCAAAGTGGCTTAGGCGTTGGTTCTTTGTGGTTTGTACCAGGCTGTACGCTAAGGGGTTTCGTGTGCGCGAGTGTCTGTCCATATTGCTTGTTTGTATACCTCTCTAGCGACTAAACGGAATGACGAAAAATTACACAATTCGGTAGTTTTGGACTAGCTGAAGTTCTGAAAAGGATTTTAAACACATTTTAAGTTTTTTTTTTTTAAATAAGGTTTTCAAAAACTCTGGGTTTAACTGAAGGTGTCAATTTGCGTTAGTCAATTTATACGCGTGTCAGCTTGTACGTCAATTTGCGTTCTGCGCAGATCTCTGCAGACTATTGCGACAATTGCAGACGATTGCGATGAAGTTTAACATGCGGTACTGGATTTCCAAAGTTTCGGAACTATTTTTCTAGTTAAAAAACAAATTAGTAACAATCACACAAAATGTTTGTTTATTTCTTAGTTTTGGTACTGAGTTTTACTACAATTAACAGCTTCACTAGCTTTTGAATGAAGTTTTTTTCAATGAAAATCCTCGAATAATAATGTGGTGTGTGTGCGCGCGCGCTTGCGTTTCTAAAAGTAAGCTGCCAAACTTCTGCAGTAATTGTATTATATTAGAATAAAGAAATAAGTTCTATAAATATTGTTTCGGAAAGGCTTTATTTTCCTGTTAGGAGCTATTTTTTTTCATTAAATAATTTTTACCTCACGATCGGTTTGACCAAATACGTTGCAATTTGGCATGATACTAAAAAAAAGGTAAGGTTATATTAAAAAAAAATAACCTTACCTAATAATATTTTTCAAAATGGTGGCCATTTGAAATTTTTAAATCCAAATAACATGAAATCGATCATAATTTTATGGAAAAAAGCATAAGTCAAAAATACTTTTATTTATTCTTGTTTGATTTTAAATAAACTAGCACAGGCCTATATATATATTAAATACATATTTTTTGAATCTAGCGTTCGCAATTTTAATTCAATTTGATTTAAACTTGGTATAAAAATCGATTGCGGCTTGAACAAATTCATTACCCAGAGAAAAACGGCATCACGGTTAATACTCGTATTTTCAAAGTAATTTGAATAGTTTATCTGCTAATTGTTTCCAATTTTAACACTGATTACATTGGTAAAATCAGATTTTCAAGAAAGTGTAAGATTAAACAAGTCACTGATGATGATACTTTTTGGAAATACGCTTCCATCACTCCTGCAAAACAGCTGACGCCATTACCCTAATAAAAAACTACGAAATTTACAAAAGTTCCGACTTACCGTTTAGACGCCACGTGAAAGTTGCCAAAGATAAATCGTTAAGGTTTGTAAAAGTTATGCGAAACATAGACCTAACATTGATCAAGAAAACGAAAGATTGGCGGGAAAGAAATTGAGATAGTGAAGATTGGAGAAAGACCCCGATGTTCCAGTTTCTTCGGTCGACATTTAACCCGTGATTGGCTCGTAGCTCAACCAATTACCGAACATGGCTCTTGTTTGTTGCCTTTGTGTGCGTGTTGCTCACAACATCAATTGCTAAGGATTCCATTACCGCTTTTGTTGAGGAAGAAAGCGATGCGTTCAAGGAACAGTGGATAAAGGTCCTTCCGCTTCCTCTCCGCGTCGTTTTGTTCTTCTCCTGATGTATGCACTAACTTTCTCACAAAGCAAGAGTGAATGAAGAAATTTGTCTTTTATGTAGAAAACAGTTTCGGAGTTTTTCACGTCATAGAGGTCTGTTCAACGCCTTTCTGGCAAAAAACCATAGTTGCTCAATGGAAAAATATTAAAATGCTATTTTGTGCAGATTTTAATAGAACTATAATCAAATAATTAATGTATCATATATATTATTTATCGAGTCAACATCCTCAGCACATTGGCCTACTATTCGTACAGGCATAAATGAGGTATCTTTAGAAAGATTTTTTTAACCGGCTTCTGACATTGCAAAACGATTTGCGCTAAAAGTTACTGTTTGTGGAAAATGTTAACATAATTAACTGTCATAGATATAACACTTTTAACTGTCATAGATAAAAAAAGGCATCATAGATGCGCATGCACAACATCACAAATCAGACAATATTTTGTATATTTTACGAAATTAACTTACTAATCACGAATAGACAATCCCATTAAAAATTCTCTTTTTTGCATAACGTCCTTAGAACAATTTCAATATTTACTTAAAAGTCATTAAACTTACAGGTTATGTGGCCTTACTGACAGTCCCCTACCCTATAAGTCGTACAAGCCGGGACAAGCATTTTGAAAACCAAACACATGTTTTGGACACTGATTTTACACAAATATATTGTGATTTCTCCTTCCAAAGTGCATTTATCTATTGTTAATTTGGACAACATAAAATACGAACTACAATTAAAATGTCAAAATACAGTTGGAAGTTATCAAACATTGACTAGACTACAGTTAGCTATTAAAATTGCGTTTGCTATCACTACAAACAAGTTGCGCTATAACCACTATACTACAGAAACTACGAAGTTTCACCGATTTAAGTATATGAAATGAACTGTAAATATAATGTTGGTAGCTATATAAAAAGACCAGTTGTTTTAGTTTAATTCGTGACGATCAGCTGATTTCATTGAACAGCTGACAGACTATAATATGTTTCACGTTATGTTGCGAAAAAGTAGCTATTGTAATTTGTCGTGTTTTGGAACAAATTATCGTAACTAAAATTTTTAAAAAGGACGAGAAAACATTATACATGATTTTTATTTTTAATTCAATAACATACATTTCATTTAACAAAATATCTTGTAATCTGCAGATCGGCCGATCAAAATTCTCAACCTAATATCCTTCTACCACTGACAGAGGCCAATGGAAACGTACAACCAACTTCGCACACTGGCCTCTTTTAAAATGGTGAACGTTTAAAATGTTTAAACCAAAATGAATCAATAACGGTACATTTTTGTGACAAAAGCCAAAATATTTTTTTAAACCTTTTTAATTCCTTTCGAATATAGTAATTTTAAAAACTGTAGAACGAAGAAAAAACAGCAAAGCCGCGCAAATCAGTCCACCGGGGCACGACATACCTAAGGTTTTGTGAAGTTCCGCGACCACTAACCCAACTGAGTGCAGAGATGTTTTGCTAGTTTATAGATCCAGAATTGTTGTGTTCGCAGATTGCAGGCAAATGCTGTGTGACCTATCTCAATACCTACCGAGGAATGCGTACTCTGACAACAATGCTACGCAATGGGAAAAATCTGGCCTTGCTTGAACCAATTGGGAACACTGACTTTCCCAGTGGCAGTTCCCACACAAATACAGTTTTAGGATTTATACAGTGTTAAGGTGTCCGTTGGACGCTGAGTAAATTAACTGCTTCAGTGACTTTCTGCACTAGGTAATAAATGTGTTAACACAAATTTTTAATATTACAGACAAAGCGCAATTGTTTCTGCATTATAAAATAATCTTGGCACGCAGCTGTCTCGCTGACTCGAAGGAAGCGAATTTCTACCATTAGACTGTTACTTTATCTTACAATCATTTGAAAATCTAATTTCACCATCAGAGTCAGCATTAAAATTTGCATAAAGTGACATTTTTATTTTTATTTCAGTAACAGAAATTTTATTTAACAAAATATTTCGTATCTCTAGATCGGCGGATCGAAATTCTAACCTAACATGCTTCTACAACTGACAGAGGCCTAAATGGAATTCATAGTGTAAACATTATGAAATTGAATTCCTTTTTATAATTTCAGTAGATTCTGAAAAAGAATTTAAATGCTAATTTATGTACGCAGATTTTAATACTGTCTCAGATTGTAGACCAAAATTAGATTTTTTTTAAATGTGTAAAACAAAGAATTTGTCCTGTGTATTTGGGATTTGAAATGGCCGCTATTTTGAAACTACTGAACGGATTTTGCACGGTAACGAACATACGCGCGTGTACGCGCGCGCGCGCACACACACACACACACACACACACGCACACACACACACACGCGCGCGCGCACACACACACAAACGATTTAGCGAACTCTTCAAAAAGGGTTCTGAAGGCCACAATAGTCGGAGTTCAAGATAGTTATCGTTATCCCGGGCCACAACAATAATTAATTTTCCATTGGAAATTCACTAAATTATCGAGTTCAAAAGATACTGACGACATTTTTGCCCGATTCCTGGAAATAATTTAAACTCTGCTAAAAGACTGAAATGCTTAACCTCAGCAAATCCTGAGCAAACTGTTTTGTTAGTCCTATTTTCTGCCAAAACCTACATTTCTGATATTTTTTCTTGAATTTGGCAACACTGATTTGAATTAATCTAAGCAACATATGTTGGAACCGATTTCGAGACAGTCAATTTTATTCTCGACTGGTTTTTTGTGAGTAGATACCAAATGTTTTGTTAATGTATTTGAGAACTTCATTCAGCAAAATTTGGTTAAGAATGTCAGATCTATAGCGGATTTTTAAACAATCTCCCTTTAGCTAACTTTAAAAAAAGAAAATGGAAAACAGCTTTTTTAGTAATTAACAAATAAGATGCAACGGTTACATATAGCCTACGTCGTATTATATAAAGCAAAAATTATTTATTTTAGACACTGTTATCCTATATGGACTATTTGGATTGAGTCATGTACTGATTAAGGTAAGCTATATTCGCACTTTCAGGCATTCTGACAAATTTTGCTCTTTTCCCAACGACAACACACATTTAGCCTCAGATAGTCTGTGCAATATTTCTGCGTAATTTATTTTGTGTAGATTTATGAATAAAATATAGTCTCCGTTATTGTATAATATGTAACCGGTTATCACAACAACCAATCCGAACTCCACCCATTTTATCAGCGTAAACATTGGTCGAGAATGTTTAGCCAATTAGGCAAACCAGGAAAGTTTTAACCGCTCGTGGAAAATACCGCCCTACTTGAGCAAGTTGTTTTACAACTAACGGTAAATTCAATCGAGAAAAACAAAAATAAAATTATACATTAAAAGTTTTATTGGATGTAACGCGGATATTGGGGCCGTGACACATTTCCTCTTCACTACGGTCTAGATATCATCCAGCTAAAGAAGGGGGGGGGAGAACTTTATATATAGTTTTGTAAAACTATAGTTGCCGTTTATTTTAATAAAACTTTTATATGCACTTTTGAAACGATTATTGAATTTGAAATGCAGCCAATTTTTCTTAATCCTGCCAGCTTCGCGGGTCAACCAAGTTTAAATTTGCAGATGCAAATTTTATAACCACAATAAAACATAGGCCTAACCTTACATTATTTCGTTGAAAGATATTAAGCCGCGGAAGATTAAATTTATTACTATAAATTACAATTTTTTGCAATTTATTACGGAACTATAGGCCTATATTCTGACGTCTATTTTTATAAAGCAGCGGCAACTTTATGTCCGTCGCAATAGCACTCGTTACAAAGGTTAGTCGCATTTACGGAATACTAATTATATAACCAACAACCGAGTCGAGTTAGTCTGGTGTGCTTTTTTTTAAAAAAAGTTTATATTATTTTCATTATTAATAACACGCATTTCATTAAACGTTTTCGCAATGAAAACACATTTCCTCCTTTCGCGGGTTAGTCATTTTGAGGTTATGTTTGCCATGTTGAGGTTTTATTTTTATTTTCTTATAACTTCCCGTTGTTTATGCACTTTTACATTTTCAATTATTAATATTAGGCAAATAACAAAGCGTTTTGATGCAAAATTTACCAAAATTGTCAATGGCGTAAAAATTTGTTTTTGTATTAACTTTTTAAAGTTGTGAATTTCTTAAAAGTCGCTTTTGTCGTCTTCCATAAATACAAAATATGTAAGATATAGAAAAATCCTGCGAACCATTCTTAGTTTTGATGCGAACTAGATTTATAAATGTTTCTGAGATTTTTTCTTGAGACATAATGAGATGAGGAGAAAACCTAACACTTTTGAAGTTTTGGTAGTGAAATATAGGCCTATTCGGAATTAGTATTACTTTTACGATTGAATATAAACGGACTATAAGTACAGACACCATCATAAAAAGCGTGTCGATATCAGCGCCAAAAATCCCAAGTGATTGGATTATTTGCTGCTACGAACGATGCAAGCAACAAGGACAGTGAGTGCAGTTTGAGAAAATAGACCGTGCTATCTGTTTAACTGTAGTTGCCGAAATATGTTACAAACAGCGAGCTCTCTCAAAGCTCTCATAAGGGTTATCTAGCACGATTATATTCAATGCTTTTGTTTTCAAATGATACACTACATTAGATAGTAGCTAAAGAAACTTAAAACTCTATCCACCAACTACCTCTAAGTACTTTTCTGGGTTCGAGTCATTATAAAGACCATTTTCGTCAAATTTTTTAATGATCGGTCAAATTTTTTACGAGTAAGAAATCCGTTACGACAGACAGACACAAGGATACGCGCGCAAAGTTTGCTCACGCGAACCGGACATTTCGTTGTATTACTGAAAGTGAGAAAGTCTGTGCAAAATTTATTTGTGTTTGATTCGGCTCAATGGCAGTAATTTTCTAACATACAAGACCTCCTATAGTCTATATCAGTGAAGGAATGATTTTGCTAATGATAACCCTACAAATTTGATTTATTATATTTACAAGGCTTTAGTTAAACCAATAGGATTGGTCACTGTTAATTTTTTTTTAAAATTAATAAAACAATATTTATATTAAAATAGCCAATGGAATTTTATTTTTAACTTTCATTAAATATATGTTTAATAATTAAAGAAGTCCTACCTTTTTGAAAGGCGTGGAAGGTCTGGGTGCCTACCATCTATATCTGCACTGTTATTGTTTTTGCTGTGAAAGGACACAGAAAATATTGCAAACATGCAAACATTCACTTTCGTACATAAATCTGTTTGCATGTTACCGACCTGTAAATCTAAAAATATCTTTTGACTTAATTGCATGTCTGTCACTCTCTCACTATACAAAGGTTATATCGAAAAATAATAACCATTACCTTTTAAAAAATCCTTAAATTTTAATGGAAATATCTAGTTTTATATTGCTTGAGGCTAAATCCATTTAAAAACTACTTTTTCCAAACATCTTTAAAAATTAACAAAACACTGTATTTTATAAAAATCGGTTTTCGTTAAAATTTTGCAAGAATGTAGTCTTTAGTTACCCAAATAAAAGTAGACTACCGATGGCTATCTGCTGGAAAAATCTGGTTTTGACAAAAAGCAAAAAAGGTTTCTCAAAATCGTTTCGTCCTAATTTGCTACATCAGATTTTAAATAAAAAGTATTTAGGGATCAAAAGTAGATTAAATCGGGAAATAGCAAAAATAAATCTTCAGTCTTCATTTACAATTAAAATTAGGCTATTATTACCTTTCGGACCGTATATTATTTATTATGAAATTTGTTAAATTATATAATGAACATAATATAGTTCGTATTAATTTCTGCACCATAAATCTCTTATTTTAAAATCCGTTTCGCAGGCTTTAAGTCTTCATATCGACGTAAAGTTTATTAATACGTCTTTAGATTTCACCATTAAGACCTACAAATTTTCCATTTTTGATGGATATCTGTTAAAGCTAAATTTGGGGCAATATACTCATCCGTTTTGTTTACATGCTTCTGGAATAATGAAATAATAAAACGAGCTTGTTTTACAATTTTTTCACACTATCATTTCAAATTTCAAAACTGATAACAGAAAACAAATCTGTAAAAAACAGTTAAAATGAATTACGTGTTAAATATTTCTACACCAAGAGACACTGATTAAATTATAATTCTGGTCCTGAGTTGTTATACAACAAATTAATTAACCTTGGAATTAATATTAGCGTAGGCCAATACCTCCTACGATAGGCCTAACCTACAAAAACAAAAACATATGTTCAAAACTTTTACATTTAACTCAATAAAAACCTTATTTAGTTGAAAATTATAATACATTTTACATAAACTGGATTATTCTGTACAAATGCAAAATAAAATACCTGATAAACGTTAATCCAATGAATAATTACTGATAACTCTACCAGCGCACACACATTAACTACTAAACCTAACCAAACGTAATCTGACAACTAGCGCTGCTTACGGACTACATGACAACTACGCTCTTCATGGCTGGTTATGCTATTTAGGCGTACAGTTATTGGGGGAACTTGTATAGTTTTTGTGCGAGTTTGGAATTCCAGTTTTGTATACAAGGACATTTTACGTTTTCTAGGAAAAAGGGTCTTTTGAGTAGTGTTCGGTAGGGTGAATCGGTATGCGTAGAATACTAGCACTGACTTGTGAATGAATCTGAGGGTTTAGAAGTTTTGAAAAAATGTTTCCAGTTCTTTGGTTAATGCGATTATTTTTTCTGGAATGTTCTCCACATTGAACATCAGACGATGTAAAAACTCTTATATTTTACCAACATATTTTTTTGTTTTTCCAATTATTTCCAAACACCATTTCTTTTCTTTTTTTTAAGGAAACTACAAATATAAATAATTGAAACCCCTAGTTGCTAAATTTAAAGCAATGTTGAACAAGATCTTACATTATTTACTATTACCGAATTTCAGTTAGAAAATGAACTATTACTTGAGTGGCCATCATGGTAAGAACCAGAGTTTAAAAATTGTATACAGTGTTTCACAGAATACCTTAACGTGCTGTACAGGATCGGATTCTATATTTCAAAATTAGTGAAAAATGTTCTGTAACTTTTTTCGTATTTACTTTAGTCGCAATCCGCCATTTTGTTTTTTTTTTAGAAAAACTCGCTGTAACTCCAAAAATAAACATTGTAATACAAATATAAAATAAACATTTAGTACGCCTATGTTATGATTTGCTAGTATAAAAAAACACACTTTTTAACGTTGAATATCTTGAAAAATATGCTTTAAAATGCGCGAGACAAAACATTTTTTAGCAACGAACAAAAATGGTTGTTTTTATTTTCTGTAAAAAAATTGCAATTTTATTTATTTATTTTATTTTTTATTTATATTTTCTTGTCTACATTACTTGAAATTATCCTAAAACCAAAATGTTTTTGAATTCTAATTGGCTCCCTTTTAATAAATATAATCAAATCCATTGCACTATATTTTTGTTTTAGATTAATTTCAAGTGTTGTTTTCACTTTATTTACGTGAAAATAACAAAAAAGGTTATTTTGTCTATAACTTTGACATACATAAAAGTTAAAAAAAAATTTTTTATTGTTTTGTAATTTTTTTTAAGTTTACGGTGTTCCAGTTTTTTGACGTTAAGAAGTTTAAATGACCATCATTTTGAGTATTATTAAAAAATAAAACCATTTTGTTAAGTACGCTCGTACATACTATAAATGCTGATAACAAATTTGTACTCAATATATTATCTATTTCTGGACAGTTTTTGTAAAAACAAAATGGCGGATTTCGACTAGACAGAGGCGAATTCTAAAAACGTTATTGAACATTCTGCACTTATATGGATACACATTATCTGACCTTGTGTAGTGCAGTAAGGTTGTAACATCCTGTATATTAACCAGCAACAATGAAAACAAGAAAAGTTTCACATTATTTTAATGTTAAGCCTACGTTATTACACTAATAATAGAAGATGGTGAATTTACTGAAATAATGTTAGTAAATACGTCTTAAAATTGACGTGGCGCATTTTGAAGACGATTTCAGTACACAACTAGTTTCACGAACTTACCACTTTACAGTGTTTGAAAAAATATAAACGTGACATTTGCGGTGGACAAAACAATTCTGAAAAACTTGAGCAGTTTGTCGCAGACGTGCACTTTATGTACGGAACGTTTTGCGGTCGAAATTCAATCTAGAAACAAATTGTAAGTCATCAAACAGATATTCCGTAGCTGATACCTTTACACAGTCACCCTTTCATCCCCATCGAAACTTTCATTACGGTAAGTGGTGTTTGCAGGCAAAACTTCATCCCCTACTGTCAATAGTGGAAGTCTTTATTTTTTTGTTTAGTACGTAGGTATGGCGGTCGTTCACGTACCTTTACCTATAAACGGTCAAGTGAAAATTAAAAAGAAACTTGCAGTTTTGTTGCCGATACAAGCACGTTTCAACGCACTGACTATAAACAATGGTGATAGTGAAGGGAAAAAGGATTCTGTAGTCAGATTATAGTTCAAAAAACTGTTATCGATTTCCTCAAACTCTGCTGTAAAGGATTAATTAAAAGTTTGAACAAGTGCAACCCTTAAATTTTCTTAAAAAACATAGGAAAACCTCCCTCACTGAAAACACACACACACACACACACACACACACACACACACAAACATTGTATTTTCAAAATAGGTTAATCAGATTTTGGTCACACGAGGATTCATAACTCGACCTTGTATCAGATTTGACTAAAAGAAATTAACGGTTCGATAGGAAACCAAAATAATCACCGATTTTTCTATTTTCTCTTAAACCCTTAAATTTCTATTGTTTCACTTAAACGGTATTTCTTTTAGGACATAACGAGCTAAAAAATTTTGTTTTATTTCAATGTGTGTAGAATAAATTCGAGCAAAATTTGATTACAATTGCTTAGCCAATATTAAGAAAATTTGACCTTGAACAGTTTTTAACCGAAAATTGGCTTCTTTACTTGAGCGTATCCAGTGCGGGTTTAGTGGTTGTAGCCCCCGCTCATTAAAAAAAAGGCTTGGACAATTTTTAACACATGTTTTAATAGATCGACTGTATTCGACAGTTTAGACACTAAAGCAACTGTTTATGTTCTGTGTTGAGTAATATTTTGTTTTATTTTATTAACCAACTACTTTTTTTTAAATTAAGTATTAGTTTCTTAAAAATAAGTCGAATTTCAATCATTATTGTAACTGGACTTCTCAGTTCAGTATTATTTTCACCCAAAATGTGTGCGAGTATGGGACATACGAGGGCTATTCAGAAAGTAGATTACGTTTTTGGATAAAAAAAAAACTACGTACAGGAAAAAAATTTTATTATATACATTTGAAAGAGGAACTAAAATACTATTTTTCGACATAATCGCCAAACAAATTTAGACATTTGTCATATCGGTGAACTAGCTTTGAAATTCCCGTGTCGTAGAATTCCGCCGCCTGTGACGCCAGCCAGTCAGTCACGCCCGCGCGGAGATCTGCGTCGTCATCGAAGCGCTGTGTTGCAAGCCAAGTCTTCATCTTCGGGAATAAGTGGAAATCACTAGGTGCCAGGTCCGGACTGTAGGGTGGATGAGGGAAAATCTCCCACTTGAAGGCCGTCAAGACGTCTTTTGTTCGATTTGCCGTGTGAGGGCGGGCATTGTCGTGCAAAAACAACACTTTTGCACTCAGTTTTCCTCTCCGCTTGTTCTGGATAGCTCGTCTTAAGTTTCGTAATGTTTGGCAATACCTTTCTGAGTTTATGGTTGCTCCACGTTCTAGGAAGTCAACCAGAAGAACACCTTTCCTGTCCCAAAAAACGGTCGCCATGATCTTCCTTGCTGACAGGGTTTGCAAACATTTCCTCGGGTTTTTGGGGGAATTTGTGTGCCCCCACTCCATAGACTGTAGTTTTGTCTCACAGGTGCCGCCTCGGTGGTCTAGTGGATAGCGTACTAGGCTTTCACCCCGAGGATCCGGGTTCGATTCCCGGCGAGGGCTTGGCATTTTCATACGCTATAAATCATCCCCACCGTCTGCATTAGCCCAAGTGTGCACAATAGTCGGACGTTAAAAAAAAAAAAAAAAAAAAAAAAAAAATTGTCTCACAGGTAACGTGCTTAACCCAAGTCTCATCTCCCGTTACGATGCGATCAAGAAATGATTCACCATCTTTGTCGTAAGATCTCCGCGCGGGCATGACTGACTGGCTGGCGTCACAGGCGGCGGAATTCTACGACACGGGAATTTCAAAGCTAGTTCACCGATATGACAAATGTCTAAATTTGTTTGGCGATTATGTCGAAAAATAGTATTTTAGTTCCTCTTTCAAATGTATAAAATAAAATTTTTTTCCTGTACTTAGTTTTTTTTTTATCCAAAAACGTAATCTACTTTCTGAATAGCCCTCGTATATAAACAAAATAGGTATTTATTAAAATGACTTTTTTTGCAAGTTGAACTATTGTAACTCATAAAATTATAACATGAATAACATAAAAAGTGTTTAAACACGTCCTTATCCTCCTAATCACTAAAATTATAACAGATTTTTCTACAATATAACAGGAGAATAAAGCTTTCCCCCCGATAGCGGTAATCATCCCCTCCATTTGACACCTAGATACACATATGCTTCCCCATTGTGTGACAATTATACTGATATATGAACAAACCAGATATATATAGCAAATACCATAAAAATCGGTCTCCAGCATTGTTCACAGATAGACATTAAAAAAGGGCAAAACACTATTCGCATTCAGGTGTCATTTGAAAGGGATTTTAGGTCCGTAAAAAACTCATGATTAATCTGTTTATAGTCATTATATTTTCTCTAAAATTTTTATACTGAAATAACAAAAGAAAGAAATTTAGACTTTTTTCATTTCAAAAGCATTAGAAAATTTACATTGCGAACTATTTTAAATGCGACCTAACTGATAAACATCTGTGTAAAACTGAAGGAGTTCCTAAAAAAATCCGGTTCGACTATTACGTTTCTAGATTACCTAGTTTCAACAGTAGGGGAACAAACAGGTCGATTATGTAAGGCAGAAATCGAGCTTTAGCGACAGAGCTATAGAGAGCATTAGCTGCGGAAACGCCTTGAAATGTCTTTCCAAGGTCAAACAAACAGATGGCTACTGCTAACCAGCTGACTGGACGGTCTTACTTTATAGATCTTTGAACTATAAATACCAGTTTAGAAGGGTCATATTTGGTGACATCAATTAGGCAATTAACTTCACATCAAATTAAACGTTTCTCCTTCTGTTTCCGTGTTAGCGAAAGTGTCCAAGTAACTTTCTTATTGGTCGGTGCAGGTTATCAGAGAGGTAAGTTTAGTGTCGAGTTTAGGGTCGTGACCTTTAATATGTATGATTCGCTGATGTGTGAAATAGTCACTAAATTGTTAAAGAAACGGCAGCACGTTCACGGAAAGGAGCAGTATCTTCCTGTTGTTCCTTATGTATCCAAATGGAAGGGCTTACACATGTAAGGAAAGAAACCGCGAGTAACAGAGCCGAAAAAAAGGAACCGTTCCGTTCCTGCAGAGCTCCTTTCCTTACATGTATTACCACCCCGGGGGATACATTGTTCTTTCACGATTGACAGTATCAGGTTAACTGGCGGGAAAAGTAAAGCGAATTGCGCGAGCATCCTCAAAACTGTAAATGTGCGGATACCTTTGTAACCATCACCCGTTCCTTCCCAGTCTAGACGGATAGGCAGCGAGGGAAGTTCCGCTGCAACAGCGTTATATTTAATGCGTAATTAGTTATACATAACATTTTCACCTCGTTACAAAACACCTTTTACTAAATCATTTTTTTAATGATGCAGTTTGATGTATGTATTATAACTTCTTCTTTTAAAATAATCCTAAAATAATGATATATTTAAAAAAAATAGAAATAAACTTATTTCATTACACAGATAAAACGCAATAACAATCAAAAAACAAATACAAAACATTTTACATCTCTGTAATCAAAAACTTAAGCAGAACAAATCAATTGAATTTTAGACTTCTCAGTCCCTTCCAAGTGTAAGGAACAATGCGATCGGAACGGGATATTCTAAATATTCAGCGCGAGTTTGGCAAGTTTTGGCCGTATCTCTCCAGTTTGCACTGTATATACCATTCAAAAAGGAGTTCAAAGTAAATATATCGACAGAACGGTTACTAGACTCGAACAAAATTAAAATAAACTCAAGAGAAATAGTTTTCCGGTTTATGCTCGAACCAAAGTTTTTTTGTAAGTCATGTTTACAAAACATGATTATATAAATCATAGGGATTTTTATAATCATTATTAATATTAAATGTTATGATACAGATTTAAGACATTTGTTGTCTTTTATGCCCATTAAAACAACATTACCTATGTTGTTTCAGAAATGACCTGGTAATTAAATTGGTAATTCACAGTTATCCTTAATATAACTGTGATGAGTAGTTGCGCATCTTAGATACCACCAACACGTGAGAAAAGTAATAATAATGACGATTTATTCGTTTGTTTACCACAAAAAAACAGCATATTTTACAAGCACTTTAAGGCAATGGTCACATAGACCGTCTGCCGGTTGGTATACGTTTTGAAAACACATCTATTTACATTTTAAAATATCACATCAAATATTTTTTCACATAATTTTTATTTATATAATTTTACGTAAATACTTTATACACAACTAAATTACACCACAAGCCACAAACAAAAATATTATTATTTAGCAGCCATGTATACTGAATATAGGCCTACGGAGCCAGACAACTCTATCCTTGGGTTTAAATATCCATTAAATTTTTCCCATTAAACTTCTATTTCTTTGCAAAACTGGACACCTTGCCACGAAACGATAAAGTCTTTCTTTCTCTTCAGATCACGCAGACAGCAGTAAACAATTGTCCCTTCTACACAATGCCTGTAACGTATGTAGCCTACAACAATAACGTCCTAAATTTACAAAATAGTTTTGTCGCTCGGTTTTGTTTCAACTGGGCATATTGTTTGCGTTTGTTTATTACGCTGACCAAACGCATTGACCGATGTTTAGAAATTCGATACGATGGTATCTTGTGTAAAGCTCGAACGACGTAAGATTCTTTTGCCACTTCCGATTCAAGATGGCAGGCTCAGCCGCCTCGGTGGATTTTTTGATAGCGTACTGGGCTTTCACTCCGAGGACCCGGGTTCGATTCCAGGCCAGGGCTTGGCATTTTCATACGCTATAAATCATCCCATCGTCTGCATTAGCCCAAACGTGCACAATAGTCGGACGATAAAAAAAAAAAAAAAATGGCTGGCTGTGATTTAACAATTACGACTGTAAGTTGTTGGCTATTTCGTATAATATTACCTAGACGGAAAGACCATAATTTTAACAGCTTCATTGCAATATATCATAAAATTTCCAATAAATTTGATCCAGTAATATTTTTTCCTAAATATTACGGTTACCGGGAAAGTTTACGAGCGCGTCAGATCGCTGTCTTGAAGCTACTTGTAATAGTTTGTACATTATACTCGTAGTAAGATAAGACCGGTTACCCAAATTCAATGTACTGTAAGTTTTATGGTAAATGGAACTATTACCTGCCGGGTAGATATGAAACTTCATGTAGATGCCCCCCGTTTTTTATAAAATTAGGCTTAATTTTCGGTTTCTGTCATTTTGGATATTTGAGGACTGTTTTCGATTATAATTTGTTCAAAATAGTTAAAACCGATTTTAAGAAAATCCTATTTTTAAGATATTTGGCAAGAATAGGATTTAAAATAACAAAAATTCAAATATCCAGCTATGAGTAGTAGAAATTCAAATCAAAACCGCCTTTTTTGGATTCAGAAAACCTGAAAACAGATATGTTTATCCAAAACCCAAAATTGATATTTAACGATTATCCACTACAATAAACTTTAAAAATAGTGAGGATGTAAAAACACTTTGTGAAATGGCCTCTGGTATTTGACAGTATATTTTACTATTTTACTTCATTCAGTACAGAAATGTAGCCTATATTGCATAGGTTTATCGATAGTCGATATTGTTGTTGTATCGACAGTGCTAACAATAGATTGGACTGACGCCAGGTTAGGTTATTTTAGACAGAATGATCTATTCACATGTATGGTAATAAATCGTCTGGGCAGAGACTGTTATTTGAGTACAGTTTGTAGGACTAATGGATAATGATCAATTCACCATAATTATACTACAGGAAAACTGATTACCATTATGTATGTATTAATACATAAACCTAATTTTTTTAAACTGTACTATAAACTTAGGGGTTGTTCTTTGGATAAGGATAAACCAGAATAAAATATTATCCTGTTTTTATAGTTTGGTTGTCTTCTGTTTAAAACAACTTTATAGAATCGAACCAGATTAGGATAAATTGTTAATATCAGTTAGTATGTTAATCATCGTAACCAACTCGTTTCAGAATGGCAATCATTGACAATTTTAAAATGGAATAACTACGAAACTAGTTGTTTTACAAAAAAAGTTAAAGAACAACTATTTTTGGTGAATTCTATGACATATACATAATTTTTGCTTTTTAAATTTGGTAATTAAAACGAGATTTTTAATTTTTATACGGCCGTGTAGCTCATGTTTTTGTCATTTACTGAATAGGCTAATTGACAACAATTAATTGAGTAAATTACACCCGTATATTTACACAGAGTATTTTTAAAATGTAAATTGGTTAATTAATAAACAGACACTGTTAATAAAACTCGAGTTAAAATTTATAACCTAAAATCAACTTAATTTATTCATTCCATTGTTGTTCCATTTGCCAATTATGGAGTGGACAAAAGCATGGCATGCATTACAGGAGAAGAAATTCAAAATCTCGTTTATTTTAAAAACAAAAGTAGCTAAAAATTAATGACTTTCATACAATTTTTTAAAAAGATTCAAATCTTGTATTTTGTTTGTATGATGGTTAGTTTTAGAGGTATTTCAACTTAAAAATGTTCAATGTCAATAAATAAACTTAAATTACTATTATAACTAACAAGAACAATTTATCTTAATGAGACTCAATGGCGGATTATGATGTAACGATAACGAATGCACGCAGTTTTGGCCAAATAGTCCTACGTTGACTGATTGTTTTGTCAAGAATTTTTGTAAGAAAGTGCCTTATAGAAACCCTTAAAGACGTATTTGTAAGATTTTACCATTTACTTCCGTTTCAAGATGACGACTTCTGATTAGACGATGACAGACTTCTCATTATTTTGCCCTCTTTATGTATAAACATAATAAAATTTCCAATAATTCTGGTCCAGTTACATTTCCCCTGAATATTACGTTTACCAGTTAAATTGGGGGACAAGTTTACGAGCGAGTCAAAGCGGTGGCCAAGAAATTAATTAAGAATATACTGCGAGGTCTACTGTTCTTTCAACTACCAGTTAACGTCGAACCAGAGTTTTATTTTATATTGGATACAGAGACTTATTTTAAATATTCGTATGACGAAAACGGTAAAACTCCTGAACGCGATTTGTTTGTTGTTTATATGGTAACTTACACCGTAAATTTCCCTTTTTTTAAAATTTGGTGCACAGTCTTAAGTTATGAATTTTCGTACTAACCAAAGTTTGAAGAATATGTTTTGAGAAATTAGACCGATCAGATGGTGTTGCCGATAGAACCCGAAACGGATTTTTGAATGTAAGGAAGTATGGCCATCAAATTCAGAGTGGACTACGCATTAAAAACCTAACCTGTCATTTTTTTAATGTACGTGCGTAACGGACATTAATAAAAGCGTAACGGAGCCCAACGGCGTACCTTCGACCCTGTCTAGGTTCAGTTATGAAACTGACTCTGCTTCTCCCACCATCCCACCACGCTAACCACGCCTCCAAACTTATTATTTCTCGTTACCTATGTTACCGTTGCCTACGTTACGGTTTTTAAAAAACATAGTAGCTTCTTAGAATCCATTACTAAATATTTAAAATTTAAAAGATACGAAGCCGGAACTCCGCTTCCGGTTGCCGTTCATCTTCATTTGCTCAGCACAACTCCGCTCTAAATTTGGTGGTTACCCGGCCTAGAGTTTAGAAATAATGTTTTACATCATTTCATAAAAAGGTTAAAAAAAGTTCCCAATGAACTTTGAATTTTGCCTAATTCAAGTAGACTTACTGATATATACGTGTCTGTTTTTACAGCGATCTGAAAGGTTAAATAAGCCGAGTTAAAATGTGTGCGCTTGAACTAAGCTACCAACTACTCCCCTACCGACGTGCCATAACTTCCTCACTAGCGCAGGAAATTTTATTACATAATAAAACTTGTAATTAAAAACAATTTTACTGGCCTCAAACCTCGTATTCTCGGTATTCCACAAAGTATTACAATCGTCTAAAAAACTGCCATTGTTATATTGTTTTCTCAACCTACATGAAGGTTTGTCGGAAATAGTTATAAAGTATTCAGAAATAAAAGTTAGCAGTCGTCAGAAAATAAATAAATTGTTTTCCTTAAGCGACTCTAAGAATTATTGAAATGTAAAGTGTTTTTAATAGGTCTCAAAAATCCACAAGATTTGTAAACAAAAATCGTCGTTAGCTATCGGAAATGGTTTAAACTAAAAACCAAATATATTTTACCCAAACTATAACCACACGTGGAGACCATTTAACTTTAATCAATGTAAAAAATTTCAAGACGTTACGGTTTACAAAATTCACAAAAAAATGAACCCGACTGACCATAGCTTTCATTCAAATTCTGTATATTTATGATTATTTCTTTTGCCCATGATTAAAATTTGAACAAAATTCTGAGAAATATGGTATCTTGAATTAAGTTGTTTTGAATTATAATGTCTTTTTAATAGTTGTATTGTTTTCATAATTTCTTCACAACTGTTAAGTAAACCTGATTTTTGTATTAAACTAGTCAATCGTTATCAGATATGAATGTTTAGAACAGATAATTCGAATTTGATTTTGAAAAAGTTTGTGCAATACTTCACAGTTCAGTTTGACTAAAAAATCCACTTAATACTTTTTAAATTAGACTCACTTTGATTGCAAAACGGAATGAAGGAATTAGTTAATTTTTCTCTCTTTCCTTCTAGACTGTCTTTGTCTTATTAATGAACTTAGAATAAATTCCAAGTCCAACGACCTTTTTGCGACAAAACAAAGAAAAACATAGGAAATTAAATTCCAAAATAAACATAATTTAATTTACCCAATCAAAGTTTAATGGAAACAAATTATAATTCGCAAAACAACTCTAATTAGTCTTGTTGCGTCAGTGTTCTGCAATGACTTGATAGAGTATTCCTGTATCAGAGATACACTTCATCTAAAAAACATTAGTGAATATACAGATCATATCAAAAACATAACTTTTATTTAACCTTAATTAACAACTTAGAAACGAATACGTCAGTAAACATTCTTGCTTTCTGTTTATATATATGAAAACCCAAACTAATGAAATATTTATAAAGCATAAAGATATACTTTATGCCAATTTTGCCCCAAAATTTTGTACGCAAAGCCGCTACCCAGTGACATCTCATTTCAAAGATCTTGTTAAAAGAAAAAGATAAGCGCGAACTAAAAGGTCTCTGTCTTAATTTTATCAAAAATTGTAGCAATTGAAAAATGCAGAACATCTGGGAAAATCAAAAACTTTGATCAACTTAAACAGATTGAACCTTGAAATCGTATTGGTGGTTGAGTACTTTTGTAATTTTTTCAGTTTCTTTCTAATACTGGTCAAAATTAAATAATTTGTGTGTATTATTATTACAGAGTTAATTGAAAAAAATAATTTACTTCATATTAAAAAAAATTGAAATAGTTAATCACCACCATTTTGGATAGAATTGAGATAGGGACCTCTAATTTACTCTGTTCTCTCTCATTTAATAAGAACGTTTAAAAAAGGTGTCACTCGGTAGGGGGTTTACATTTAAACTTTTTAAGCTGCCCCCCCCAAATCTCAACTTTTGAGGTAGAGGCGAAGTTTCCTCATACAGTAAAAAGTACTCCTTTATACCTTGTAAACACTTCATGAAGTTTTTACTCCTTAGGTGTCCTTGCACATTTGATATAAACACTTCATGAGTTTTTTACTACATTGATACATTAAAACGTTATTTGGGTTTACCTGCACGTTTGATTAGCCAAGTATACATTTGGTAATAACTTGGGTGAGTTTGTTAAGCAACAAAAGATATTCAACAATTTTTCTCTCGTTTTAAGATGCAATTTTAACTCCTATCCCTGCTACCGTGCATATAGATCTTTATATGAAAATTCGCTAAATTGAATTCTGCTGTAAATATTTTACGGAGTTATATATTCGCGATTAACTGGATACGCGTAAAATATTTCCCTCCGTTCGGTCAGACATACATATTTTAAACGATTATCAAACTCTCCACAAAAAGGTAAGCGTGAAAATCCGAGGTATTTTTTTCTACCCTCCACTTTACGTATCCCGGGGTAAAACTGGCGGATTATTATTTTACGTCCCGTGTGCCGCGTAACTCAACCCTCTCCCTCAGGCAGGGAATGTCAGGAATTCCAATGGCGAGGAAAATTGTGGCTTCCAGCAAGGCAGTAATCTAGTAGCCATGTTTGTACTGGTTTAGTTTAAATTATAAATTTACTGCGGTGGTGACTGGATTATTAATTTTTGTAGAATTTACTTTGGTAAAATGTTTTGGTGCTTTTAAATTTAATTTATGCGCTGTAAAACTGTTTAATTCGTGCATTTACTTCAATAATTAAGATTGTGACCTAGTTTTCCGTCTAGTAGTCACCTCGTAAAGACTACCGTGGTTTCGAAACCTTACTGTTTCATCTTCAGGCCGTAATAGAAAATGTCAAATCCCTCTGTCGAGGTCGTCACAAAGTTAAACATAGCATTGAAAACACACGTCACAAATACTAAACACAATTACACTATTAAAATACACACGATAAAATTTGGTTTGACCAAACGATACGTGCATTTATTTCATTAAAACTCGAGAAACAACCGAAATAGAACCCAGCGCAAGTAAGTACCACTCACTGATTATTTACGTGTTATGTTGAAAAAAAAATCAACTGAGTTTTTCAAATTATAAAAAGCATTCAGAATGAAATTATCAGGCAATTAAAGAGTAAAAATAAATTTGTAGATCGAAGACCAAATATTAGAAACGTTTCAGGAATCTTATGCATATTTTGACTCTAAACTGTTCGATGTCTTATCAAATGATGGCAATACTTTGCGTATGTTGTTAAAAAATCCAAATCAAAACCATTTTAAAAAGTGACTGTTTATTACAGAAACAATGAAAAATTATTTTAAGGGTTATTAAAAAAGATGATAGGAAGGTTTCCAAATTTATTTTCAATTAATATTTCAAAGAATTGTATTTAGTTGCATCACAAAGTAAGTTCAGACAGTGACAGTAACTCAAAAGAGGTTTTTTTAGGGGTGTCTAATTCTACAAACAAATTGTTTAAATCAAGATTGATAAAGAATCTTTTGACATTTTTTTAAAGGTGTTCTTTTGAAACTCAGACTTTACATAAAATTTCACATGCATAATATGCTCAATTAATTATTAATTTAAATATATTTTATATAAAAAATACATTTTACAAAGCAAATTTTATTGGAAAAACATCTAAAAAAAATCTTCATACTAAAAATTTACATACGGGATCATAAAATTTCCACCGATCCTCATTTCTAGAATACGTTTCGATACGACTCTAAAAATTGTACATACTGTATGTGAATTACATTGAAAACTTGTGTACATCAGGTCTAAATAATTTTTTAAAGAATCAAAAAGGAACATTGTTCCGATGTTTCGCACCAATTCTTGTTCTTGTTTCAATTCTGAAATCAAACTGATGGAAACTGTTGTCTGCCAGCTTTTTTGTATCCGTATAATGCAAATATAAAGTGGGCTAACCTTAGCTGACGTAGATCGAACCGACATTAACGCTGAAAAGGTCCAGTGAAATTGGTAGTGGTGCCAGTTGCGGCACTTGGTGAAAATGTCAGATGCGGAAAACCAAAAGGCGAAAGTCATAAAAATGTTTCTTCTCGACAACAATTTTTTCAAACGAACGTTGCACAAGTTTCCAACGTGATTCAAATGTTTCCATCCGTGAAAGAATGCAAATTAACTTATAGAAGTATATAAAATTGTTTAAATTAATGAACTAGTATTTATTTTAGTTTTAATTAGCAAAGTTTAGGTTAACTGAAATCTAACACTGTCAAAATAAATTGTACGTTTAAAAGCAAACCAGAAACAAAATTTAATGAAGTTCGATAAAAACGTATATATTATAATTTGCGTATCATGCAATGTAATTAAAAGAGTTATTCGTTATATCAGATCAGGGTTACCCTATGCGCTCTACTACTCTTAATGTCAAAAGCATGCAGCTCTTAATTAGGCGCGAACCCCAATCCAGCTGGTGCTTCAGCTTTACATTTCCATTTTTGTTTTTAATTCACAAATTAACGTTGAATTATTCAGCATTCGACGCAGTCAAGCGTTTTGAAACTTTTTAATTTCAACGTCGGCTAATAGGCTTTCGTCGCTTTATCTAAAATTGAAAATTGGTGCAACGACAAACAGAAATGTTTGGTGACTGCGTTCCTTACGTGAATTTTTATGGCGAATAAGTATTGTAAAGTAAATGATGCATAAACTGTATCATATCTTCAGAAACAGAATCTGTTAAGATCTTGTGGAAATCAAAAAGGATTTGGAAAGTTTAAAAATCTTGTTTTGACCGAAAAATTAGCCAAAGTTCTCAAAATCGGTTACATAATTAATTTAATCATACATGAAGACTTGAAGAAAATCTTTTAATTTTGTGTAAAAACAGTACAAAAGCTTTACTACTATGTCTGAATCCAGACAAATTATTTTTTTTATTCTACCTAAAACATAGATATTTTTAAAGGGTTGTTAACGAAAAATAACAATTTTGGATTTGTTTTTATTTGCGAAGGGCTTACACGAGTATTTTGTATTGATTTTGTAATTTCACCTATTGTTAATTCCTTCTTAATTCTTTACGAAAAGTTTTCATAAAGAAATGTATTATTCTTGTTATTTTTGCTTCAATAAGGATAAGTTAAACAAGTAAAACCTAATTTGGAAATATACTTAAAAGTATAAAGTATGTCAATGGGGCTGGATAACTTAAAACGTTGCAATCTCTAAAATACAAAACTAAAAGTTTTATCGTATTTGTGAATAACACTTTAAAAGAAGTATTATTTAAGTGTCACTGAATAGATTTTCGAATAGATTTTTTTAAATATACACTTAACTAAAGTTTTTGTTTAAGGTTGCAAATTTGGTTCCTTCACTTACTTATTTAGTACAAAATCAGCGAACTAAATTTAAAATTTAAAAAATATTTTGCTACTAAACCGAAAAAAATGTTATTCCTTTTCTTTTTTCAAATTTAATCGGAACCGTACTTAAAAAAAAAACAAAAATATGTCACTGACTTGAATTATGAAAATGTATACACGTCCAATATAGAAATTTTAGGACAACATTATTGGTAGCAAATTTATTCCATCGAATTTTAAATGTAAATTTGACTAGAAAATTTTAAAGGTATATTAAGCGAATAGAATTTGTTAAAGTTTTACAAAAAAAAGTTACACTAATGTTTTTAACATGTGTCATGTTTTAGGGCTGGCTGTGATTTTACGTGATGCGAGTGCACAAATTTATATTGATATATAACAGCATACTTTGCGCGTCAAAAGTCTTATTAAATTAATTACTCGTATAATTAAAATTTCCTGTGTTACTGCCCGGGATCGAACCGGGGAGTTTGCGCGCGCGAGGCGCACATGTTAACCACTGCACTAAAGAAACTTCGAAGAAGTTTGACCAATGTAATTATATGAAATGAATCGTTAATTTAATTTTTGTAAAATATTGTTTAGTGAAATTTCTACATATTACCGGTCAATGTTGTGATATAAGAAATTTTATATTAATATTGTAATTTAATAAAGTACAGAACGTATAATTTTAATTTTAAAGAAAAAAGAAAAACATCTGTTATTGAACCAAAAAAAAAAAAAAATGTTTTATGTCCGAACAAATCATCGTAGTTAAAAGAAATGGAAGAGAAAACATTATACACATTTTTATTTTTTGTTAAAAACAAAGAAAAATTAATTAAGAAATGGTCGATACATTAATCGATATGTAAAAACTGTGTTTTTTGTACAACTCCAATACTTAATATATTTTGTACAGTGAGAGAAAACAATGTAGCAAGAAATAATTCGACACAAATTTAGTATCGACTGTTGAAGCGTAAATTTGAGTGTTTTTGTTTGTTTTTATGAATCAAAAATTCAAAAATCAAGCTGATTCAAGAATTTATCAGCTGACTTTCGTGTCGTCTGAAGTGTCAAGACGCGGACTAGACAACGCTTATAGCGTACGATTAAAGCGCTCCTTTTTAAATATATTTGATGCCCAAAGATAGAAATGATTTTCAATTTTATTTTACTTAATTTTATTAACAGTACAAAAAACAATCTAAAGTTGATGGTAAAAAAACACTATTTTTGTTTTTAATTTACAAAATTACATAAAATATCTAACAGTCCTAAAAAATTGTTTTTTTGTTTTTATCCAAACAAAAAGATTTATATATTTTTCGAGATTTTTTTGGCGTAACATGTTGAAATTAGAAGGGCGAACATGAGAACATGAACTTTTAAAGTGTCTGGTGACTCTATACAAATCCGGTATGCACAACAATTATATACTCGTATTTTATAATCAGTATCACTTCTGGTTTTAAATGTGACTCAGATTACATAAATAATCAAAATAATAAATATGTTTGCATTTTTTGCCCTCACGATTTTACCCTTAAATACTTATGACGTCAACCCTAAATATTTTCCCTGAGTTTGGGTCGTTACAAAAACCATTTTCCTGAAATTGTGTATTCCTCGGTCACACGGAAAAAAGGATGCGGTTTTTATTTTTATATTTTAATCTAAAAATAAAAATAAAACAACTTAAATAATCCTCAATGAATTAACTTTACATTTCCAGAGCCAATACGGTGGCTTGAACTCGATGCGGCGGTCAGTTAGAATTTTCCTCGCAACTGGAATTCCCGACATTTTCTCAGTAGGTGGTGCGGTCGTGGGGGAGTTAGGGATGAGTTATGCGGCTGCAGGAAGTTAAATAATAATTTAATCACGAAGTTTCAACCCCGCAGTACTTGTGACGTGTGAAACCCAATCAACCGTTGTTTAAACAATTTCGCCCACGAGTTTTTTTCAAAAAACCTTCGATAGTTGGGGTGAATGGGTGCACTATGGTTTTGTAAACAGTTGTTACAATAGGTACACTGTCACTACCGTCACTCATGTTATCTGAAATTATTTTAGGACGAAATCTAGCTTAAAGATGAGATATGTTCAAAATATTTACACGCTTTTTCATAAAACAAATTTAAGATTAACGAAACTGCAGTTGAAAAAATTATCCTCTCAAATAGTAGAGGGAAAACATAAGGGTAGGTGTTTTTTCTGACTAATGTTGTTTTTAACTAATTTCAATTTTTATATTTTACAAATATTGCAAACATTACTATTTGAGAAACATTAAAGCAACAAGATAATGTGTCAGATTTTAAAAATGACGTCATCAAAATTACTACCGTTTTTATCATTGCAAACGAGTGGAAAAAACAAAGTTTTAAAACTATGTGTTCATATTTTCAAAATAAACCTGACCCTAACCTTTCTGCTGAGGAAACGTATGACCACTTTCCTTCAATACTGCCCAGACTAGATTAGAACGATCGTCGTTTGAACTGTTATTTTTAAAATATAAATTTAATTAATTTTGCAATTTATATTTTTCCAATAGTATTATGTGTATAATATTTGGTGAAATAAAATTTGAAATTATTTCAAAATAATTTGTGTTAAGAATATTTTTAAAACATAACACATCCCTGTGTAATCCTCTATTATAAGATTTTTCTCAAACTTATATACTAACCTAAGCTGCAACTGAAAATAATTCGAACACTTCTCAGCTGCCTGTGTCTTCCTTGCAAGAAATTAAGTTCAAATTTAGAAAGAACTATCAGTATAATAAAAGAACAAAAACTTTATAAGTTTCATAGCAATCGAGGTTTCAAATTTATAAAAAATAAGAGCTTACTTAAGTATTACCATTATTTGGCCATTTTTGAAGTGACTTCTTCTTATTGCGGAGTGTGGGTGTATGTTATGCACGGGGGAAAAATTTAGTTTGCCGTCACGGAACGCTCTAATACATCCATACGAGCACTCTAGTGAACATTATTATTCCAAACATTATTATTACAACATTATTATTACAACACATTATTACTTTTTTTAGTGATTAATAAAATGTATTTTTGAAGTGAAAACTTGTATAGTCGCCGTTGACAAAACATGGGTATAACATTTGCTTTCGCGTCACGTTTTAATCTGTAATGCATACCTCACAGCATATAGTTCTTGTGTATATCTAGACTGGAAGTGACTATTTTTAAACAGCTGATTTCGCACAATAGCTTCAATATCATTTCAATTGAGGTTATGTTTTTTTTTCGTGTTAATTTTAAAAATGTGTATTTTCTAAAATTGTGTAGTCAAATTATTTAATGTATATGACCTATAGCAATTTTTTAATGCCAGAATCACAAATATTATATTTATTTATACAGTTATACGTAAACAGTATAACTGTCAAAAGTAGGGTTATAAACTGGTTAATAACTGAGTAGTAACTGATTAAAACAAAGTCCCTTATATAGCCTAAGATACTCAAATTCATAGGCTGTGACTTTTCCAGTTAATGTTTAAATTGTGTACCTACACACACTCACGCACACGCGCGCGCGAAATTTATTACAAAAATAATTTGTATATCGCTGAAATATTTTGACAGATTAGTACAAATTTAAAAAGGCGCCATATTGCTGTGAACTGTAAATACGATATAGATTTCATAAAGGTCTTGCTAACAAACGGACAGCCAGTAGGCACCGCAGAAGCGCGCATGAGATAAAAATATTTAAAGCGTAGATAAGAATTTTGAAGGGAACTTATCAATTTTTAAATAAAAGTGCGTTATAACTTTTAAAATGAAATTGTGAAAATACTAATTTATAAAGTCTCAACTAATAATTTGTATATCACAAATACTTTACTATGAGAAGTATAAAGAATGGTAATCATGAAAAATAGATCGTAAGTATTAAAAGAATCTATTACTTTTATGGTCCTCCATTTTCAAAAAAGTGAGTTTTATTTCATTGCCTACACGTCTGTGTTTCTGTGCGCATTGTTGAAACTAACTGTAAAAACTAATTTTCTCAAGATCTACTATAACGATTTTTCTGAAATTTTGCTCAAATACAGTACATAAATACCCAAAACGTTATATATGCGTGTAATTTTGTACAGTTTTTTTTAATTGCCAAACTGCTACTTTCGGTAAAAGATCGTCACACTGCTGCGTAACTTTGCAGCGGCGACCGTAACGAACATTACAGAAAGTCCCTTTTATAACATTTTACGAAATGTTATCAGATTGAAAATTGAAAATTAAAATTTCCATCGATGCAGCTATGGATTTTATCTGTCAGACGTTTTAACACATCCTGTACAGCACGGCTACAAAGAAGGATAAAAGGTACTGCGCAGATTACAAGAATTAATGACCGAATATAAAAGCACGATTAAAGCAGGGTTATAAAACCCAGCATCGTAAAATTCCGGTTAAACGCCTTCTGTTTGCAATGAACTATAAGCGTTACACAACTGTAGGTGTGGTTGCATACAACTTTCACGAAAGGGGCAATTCTGGAGAATTACAAATAAAAATTTACAGTTCACACATAAACACACATATAATAAATGTGTGTGTGTGTGTGTGTGTGTGTGTGTGTGTGTGCGCGCGCGCGTGTGTGTGTGTATATGTATGTTTGTGTTTGTAATATTGGTTTCAGCTGAAAAAATGAATATTCATAACTCATGATTCATCTTATGGTCATAGGTATATGACCATAGTTGTATGACTTACGGTATAGTTATTCTGTTTAAAATTTTAGCTCATAGAGAAAACCCATATCTAAAGTATTGAAGATTCATGGCTTGTGTAATGGGAAACCAATAATCTGTACTTTGAACATAATTATGGATAATCATGATCCTTATATACCGTTAATATAATGATGTATTTTAGTATGTAATAAAGATATAGTTCATGAAATAAAAATGCATAAGTCAAAATACGACAACTAATAGCTCATAACATAAAGCGTCATCATAAATTAAGATTCGTTGCTCGAACAACAAAGATATTATCAAGTATCATTTATTAATTACAATGCAGATACATATTTCGTACAAAGGAGACTCACAGCTTGTATGATTTAAGCCCTTTAGATTATTCAACGAAAATCCAAAACCATTACAATTAACATACACACAGCACATAAAAATAAAATAAACACACTTAACTCCTCAATAAAAGTTCATAAAATCGGAAATCCTTCATAGTTCCTAAAATGAAGGATTTATAATTTACAACAAAACAGCAGAACTACTCATAAAAATAAAGGTGCATAACTTATAAAGTGAAGGAGCTCATAAAATAACATGTTTAACACACAAAATTATTCTTGTCTGAGAAAATGCACAAATCATAAAATGAAGATACATAGCTCAAAACGTAAAGGCACAAAGTTCGTAAAATGAAGACGCATAGCGTATAAAATAAAGGATGCATACACTTTTAGAGCTCAAAATAAAGGATTTATATTTCCTAAAATGGAGAATATAAGTCTGTTCTCTTCATAAAATGAAGATGTATAACACAAAATAAAGGATTCATATCTCCTAAAATGGAGGATATATGTCTGGTGCCTTTATGAAATGAAGATGTATAACACAAAATAAAGGTTTCATATCTCCTAAAATGGAGGATATATATCTGGCGTCTTCATAAAATAAAGATGTATAGCTCAAAATAAAGAATTTGTAGCTCCTAAAATGGAGGATATATGTCTGGCGCCTTTATAAAATGAAGATGTATAGCTCAAAATAAAGGTTTCATAGCTCCCAAAATGAAGGATATATGTCAGGCGCCTTCATAAAATAAAGATTTATAGCTCAAAATAAAGAATTTGTAGCTCGTACAATGAAGGATATATGTCAGGCGCCTTCATAAAATAAAGATGTATAGCTCAAAATAAAGAATTTGCAGCTCGTAAAATAGAGGATATATGTCAGGCGCCTTCATAAAATAAAAATGTAACAAAATAAAGGATTAATAGTTCCTAAAATGAAGGAATTATATCTGGCTCCATCATAAAATAAAGATGTATATCACAAAATAATGGTTTTATAGTTCCTAAAATTAAGGATTTAAGTCTGGCTTTGTCATAAAATGAAGATGTATATCACAAAATAGAGAATTTACAGCTCATAAAATGTATGTCTGGTTTCTTCCTAAAACAAAAATGTATAGCTCAAAATAAAGAAAGTGGTACTCATTAAGTAGAGGATATATGTACAGCTCATACAGTAAAGATTATTGCTTATAAAATAAAGATGCATAATTCATAAAATAAAGATATATTATTAGTCCACAAAATAAAAGGTTAATTAATACAATAAATATGGTTAGTTCATCAAATAAAAATTCAAAGTCAATCAACATACGATCTCAAGATGATATAAAAAGACCAAACATAACAAATCAGCAAATGTGACCCAGTATATTAAACAAAGTATTAATAATTCACACAGGGCCGTGAGAACGTTATATAAAACCCTTATTTGAAAATCTTGGCCAACTAACTACTGAATATCGTACTTCATAGTTCATGCAACTAACCACAGACTACAATGAGCAAGTTACCGATGAGCTATCCCGTACACACAGTTCCAACACATACGTTACTCCTGTACAAAATGACACTGTTCCAGATATAATATTAACAAAGCTGTTTAAATTCCCGACACGTGTACTTTTTACTCAGCTCGCCTCCCTTACAGGAAAAGTAAGAGCACAAATAAAGTAAATGACGGAAAACAATAAAAGTTCTGACATTGACAAAAGTACAGCTGGATATACTGGCTACTAGACTGAAACCACAAGCCAATTGCTAAACGTAAAACAATGTTTCTTTTTTACATTTTGTTGTAGAATTACTATCAACATAACGTTTTGAAGCTGTGACAAATACACGAGGAATGCTTTCGTTTCCAACCAAAGTTTATTTTTCAAATTATTTAAATGAAAAACACTATAAATATCTTATAATAAAAACAATCAGACATACTGGAAAATTGCAAACACTATCCGGATACGCATTGGTCACAGATTAGAAATGAGTTGTTGATTGTAAATCTATGAAAAATTATAAATTTTAACTTTAGTTTTATGAGATATTCTAATGGCAGAGAAAAAAAAACAGGCGAACCTTAAGTGATATAAAACCTGTTTAAATAAGGGCTTTAAACACCAAAAAAAAAAAAAAAAAAAAAAAAAATTATTATTAAAACAAATTGCGGTTTGAGTAGTGTATAGGATCAGTTTCCAGTACCGGTCATACCAGTCGTACTTAGCACTCTTATAACAATACAAAGATTAAGAGATAAAATGAGTTTTAAGTGAACACGATAAGTATGAAATTCAATGAAGAGTAAATAAATTTTGTCAGCTTGAAACAAAGAAAATAGAATGGCACCTTTGTCAGCTATAACCTCATATTAAGACATTCCATATTGTGACATTTAATGAGGGTAAACAAAACTGGTCAACACGAGGTAAAGAAAATAATCTGGCGCGTTTGTTAGCTTTTAGGTCAACGTAAGACAATACCTATTGTGAAATTCAATGAAGAATAAACAAAACTGGTCAACATAAAGATAAAGAAAATAGTCTGGCGCGATTGTTAGCTTTAAGGTCAATTCAAGGCATTATTTATTGTGAAATTTAAAGAAGAATAAACAAAACTGGTCAACATAAAGATAAAGAAAATAGTCTGGCGCGATTGTTAGCTTTAAGGTCAATTCAAGGCATTATTTATTGTGAAATTTAAAGAAGAATAAACAAAACTGGTCAACATAAAGATAAAGAAAATAGTCTGGCGCGATTGTTAGCTTTAAGGTCAATTCAAGGCATTATTTATTGTGAAATTTAAAGAAGAATAAACAAAACTGGTCAACATAAAGATAAAGAAAATAGTCTGGCGCGTTTGTTAGCTTTAAGGTCAATTCAAGGCATTATTTATTGTGAAATTTAAAGAAGAATAAACAAAACTGGTCAACATAAAGATAAAGAAAATAGTCTGGCGCATTTGTTAGCTTTAAGGTCAATTCAAGGCATTATTTATTGTGAAATTTAAAGAAGAATAAACAAAACTGGTCAACATAAAGATAAAGAAAATAGTCTGGCGCATTTGTTAGCTTTAAGGTCAATTCAAGGCATTATTTATTGTGAAATTTAAAGAAGAATAAACAAAACTGGTCAACATAAAGATAAAGAAAATAGTCTGGCGCATTTGTTAGCTTTAAGGTCAATTCAAGGCATTATTTATTGTGAAATTTAAAGAAGAATAAACAAAACTGGTCAACATAAAGATAAAGAAAATAGTCTGGCGCATTTGTTAGCTTTAAGGTCAATTCAAGGCATTATTTATTGTGAAATTTAAAGAAGAATAAACAAAACTGGTCAACATAAAGATAAAGAAAATAGTCTGGCGCGTTTGTTAGCTTTAAGGTCAATTCAAGGCATTATTTATTGTGAAATTTAAAGAAGAATAAACAAAACTGGTCAACATAAAGGTAAAGAAAATAGTCTGGCGCGTTTGTTAGCTTTAAGGTCAATTCAAGGCATTATTTATTGTGAAATTTAAAGAAGAATAAACAAAACTGGTCAACATAAAGGTAAAGAAAATAGTCTGGCGCATTTGTTAGCTTTAAGGTCAATTCAAGGCATTATTTATTGTGAAATTTAAAGAAGAATAAACAAAACTGGTCAACATAAAGGTAAAGAAAATAGTCAGGCTCGTGTGTTAGCTTTAAGATCAATTCAAGGCATTATTTATTGTGAAATTTAAAGAAGAATAAACAAAACTGGTCAACATAAAGGTAAAGAAAATAGTCAGGCTCGTGTGTTAGCTTTAAGGTCAACGTAAGGCAATACGTATTGTGAAATTCAATGAAGAATAAACAAAACTGGTCAACATAAAGATAAAGAAAATAGTCAGGCTCGTGTGTTAGCTTTAAGGTCAACGTAAGGCAATACGTATTGTGAAATTAAATGAAGAATAAACAAAACTGGTCAACATGAGGTAAAGAATTATGTCTGGCGCGTGTATTAGCTTTAAGGTCAACGTAAGGCAATACGTATTGTGAAATTCAATGAAGAATAAACAAAACTGGTCAACATAAAGATAAAGAAAATAGTCAGGCTCGTGTGTAAGCTTTAAGGTCAACGTAAGGCAATACGTATTGTGAAATTCAATGAAGAATAAACAAAACTGGTCAACATGAGGTAAAGAATTATGTCTGGCGCGTGTATTAGCTTTAAGGTCAGATCAAGGCATTATGTATTGTGAAATTCCATTTTATCATCTGACGTTACGTTCAGGGTTCAACTACACCCTCCTCCACCCTCTCTAGTGCAGCCCTGAAATGACCTTAAACCTAACAACCGCGCCAGACTATTTTCTTTATCTCATGCTGAAATTTGTTTACTCTTCATTGAACTTCAAGCTTATTTACTTTGTTGTGTATTCTTTACTTAAAACTCACTTTTTGCCTTATCTTTGTTTACACATCTGCTGTCTTTGTTTAAAAACGACTGGTATGACCGGAAGTGACATTTAACAGGTCCACAAACTGATCCCATACGCTACTGGTTGGTGAGCTATTAAAGAAAACTGAAAAATCTGCAAACAGAATAAGCTACTGTTAACGTTTTACATTAACGTTTTAAGATCAGTACATCGATGTATACGTAATAACAAGGTAGAGGCGGTAAGGCAAAACAAATCATGGAGGTAATAGTTTATTAGAGTACTTTCTGTTTTGTCCATACTTTACCTTTATTTCAAATTCAGTACTGACTTTGAATTAGAACTTCATGTGTGACAAAAGTTTCAGCAAAATATTAAACTATGATTTTGAGAAAATATAACTATTTTTTGACGATTCTCTTAAACCAGATATTTTCATATTAAGAATAAATTTAAGAAAAATCGTTAGAGCTGAATTTAGAAAGTAAAATTCTATTTTTATTATCTACATGAAAGTTTGTATCGAAACACTCCTAGGAGTGTGTAAGGACGCGCAGAACGGAAAGTAACCCAAATAAAAAATCATTTTTAAACTAATAGGGTTTAAAAACACATTAATATCTCAAAACGGATTTTTCATAACAATATTTCATAAAGAGATAAGTAAAATTACTAGTAGATAACATTACATAACTTGTTATCTATTGATACATCTGGTATTTATGTCAGTTATTGTTTGCTGTTACTTACTGATAAAAAGAAAAAAAATATCAAAAAAGTTATGAGAAAATCAGATTTTTAGCAATGTTTTACTAAATATGTGTTTCAAACAACTTGTATTAACTGAGAAAAACTCCAACACATCCTCATAAATGCAGATGGGTAGACTTTCAAAGAAAACTACTGTTTTACACTCAGGGGTCTACCAAAATCTCAAAATCGATTTTTTTCACTACACAAATTTCCTCGCACTTTGTAAAATACGAAAATGGAATCGATTATTTTGCAAGTAAAGTGGTTGATTGAAAAATGCATCCGTCTTATGAAAACTGTTGTTTCATTATTTTACAAATTACCGTTTTAACGCTAGCCAGGAAAGCATTTAACGAATACTATGCTAAAAATAGTTTTACAGACTTTAAATTGAATCGATGATATTTTATACTTACACTTTTTTTCGCTATAACCAGTATGCTTGAGCCAAACGTTCCAAACTTAAAATTACGAAATCATTTTCATTGTTAATATACATGGAATCCTTGCCTTTTGAAGCTGAACGGTCGATTGTTATTAACATGCAAATTATTGAGTAGCTCAAGGCAAGTGTAATATTAATAGGGTGCAATATGTGTGTGAGAGAGAGAGAGGAAGAGAGAGAGAGAGAGAGAGAGAGAGAGAGAGAGAGAGAGCAATATTCAGCAAAGTCAGATATTTGCTGATGGCAAGTGAGCATTCTGCAGTTATAACTCACTCAAATAAACTTCTTACTTAAATTTAAAAGGTAGTGGAATATTACAAAAACTTTCTAACAAGCAATTATTATTTTTAAAATGGTCGGTTCCAATAAAATCCTTAACATACAAAACGAAATATGAGCGTAAATTTCTCCATAAAAATGAAAAGTCAGCCGTGAAAAAAATATAAAAAATTAAACAATTGCTATTACGTAAATAATTTATATTTCAAATTTAGTAAAATGTTTTGAGTTTTGAAAGTAAATTTTCTTATTACTGAATATAAATATATAACTAACATTTTTGATAAAAACTACAGTAAACATTGACCTGATATTTAGTATTTAAATTACTTTCCTTGACCACTGTTGGGGTTTTCCCATATATATATACTCGTAAAAAATAACATATTTTCTATTGATAAGTCTGAATTTTATATTATTTACTTATGATTGTTTGATGGTTTTCATTGTTATAAAAAAACTATCAAAATCGTTGGCGCGTTTATGAGAAAATCATAGTTTTAGCTAATTTTTTATTAAAAAATTGTGTCAAAAATTTGTTTTAACGAAAAAAATCCAACACCTCCCCCGTACATGCAGATGAACAGACATCGAAATAATATTACTCTTTTAGACTCATGGGTCTATAAACATTTACTTAAAGATTTACTAAAATCATTAGATCTGTTTTTCATATATATATATATATATATATATATATATATATATATATATATATATATATATATATATATATATATATATATATATATATATATATATATATATATATATATATATTTTTCAAAATATGATTTTTTCGTGAGAATTTTTAATTTTATTTGAAAATACGATAATAAGTAATACGGCGTTACAGATTAAAACATATCTTTATAGTTAGAACACAATTTACACAACAAACAGTAAAACATTTTTGAAATATTTAATTTATTACACTGTATATTTTTTAAAGTAATCCGTTAAAATAGTACCAGACATTTTACTCATACAAACTACACTTTCTTCGCTAGATCAGTTAACGACAGATAAGTAGCGAGCACTAATGAACCAAGTTCAACTTCCTGGTTCAATATTTACGAATCGAAGTTCAGCATAATGCTGAACGCAACCCAGAACTAATTTCATTATAAAGTTAAAGATAAAAGCCAAAGTCTGGGAAACACGGAACGTTTGTCAACAGACCGGGGCTGCTTGAACTTAATCTAATATTGCAGAAAGTAAACTAAACTTCAGTGTTTTGATAAGGGCGAAATATTTGTTTGGTTCACCTCAGCGGAGAGAGATTGATTTCAGGATTTACCGAAAGTTTGTGAGCATTAAAACTTTTACTTCCTCTATATAGTGATAGTGAAAAAATGATATTCCGATTTTTAGCGAATTTCCTTTGGGAAATGAGTTATTGGAGCGTCTGTTGCGGCAGCCCAGACCCTAAACGTTGAAATAAGCACTTTGATCCTGATCTTCATTGTTACAATTATGTACACACTTATATAAAGTTATATATTTGAGCGCGCGAGCGTGTTTGCGTGTTTCAGTACACTCACGTCCACAATTTTCATCAGATTTGATTCAAATGTGGTACAAAAATAACCAAATCTAGTAATTTATACTAGTTTGTTTCTCAAGAAAAACAAACTAGTAAACAAACCATTAAACAGTTTCAAAAAAGCGTCCATTTCTAATCTAAAACAATCCGTAACTTTTTATCTTACACTTTCCTAAGAAAAAAATTGAATTGCTATCATAATCTGCATTTAAAGCTACATAAATTATCTTTTGAAATTTTTAATTCTTAAAAAAAATGTATCTCGTTGCAGTAAGGGTTCATATTAGTGTTTCCAGTGTAATTTGTAAATTTCTTATTCTATTTAAATTAAACGCAAAAATCGAGTTTAATAACAGCTTGGTAAAGTTTGTTTTTCGAAGAAATACGTTAAACTGTTGAAAATGACAGCCATTTTAATTCAAAAAAAAATCGTGACTTTTTCATCTTATACAGTTTTTGACAACACGATTTCATCAACTTAGTCGGAACAAAAATTTGCATTATTTAGCATTTTATATTTTCAAAATACAGTATAATTAAACTACGAAAAGGTTTCACTTTTTAAAGTTTAAAGTTCTAATATATGCGGATTTTAATATTTATTATTGTGAAATTAAGTTTTTAAAAAAGGACATAATAAAAATAATCAGAAAATTCTGTTCCATCATGTCATTTAGATGACTGCTTTTTCGATTATTGTTATCAGTTTTGAGGTTCATGGTGTCCACAAAAGTGTTTTAGTAAGTACCAACTAAACGAATAATTTTAGAACTACCTGAACCGGCTTTATTTCTAAGAATAAATTCATCAGATAGGTTATTAACTGAAATTTTGATTATGTAGAGCAGCGCTTCCCGAACTTTGTGCGGCGGACGCACTTCGGGTGAGTTGCGGGTTGCGGGAAAGACTTTAAGTGTTCTTTCTACTGTACAAAAAAGTAGAAAATTGAACATACCTAAAAAAATATTGTCTATAATTCCACAAAACTGGTTCATTGCCAACTTTACAAAAAAAAAAAAAAAAAAAATCGAAATAAAGTGAGTAGAGTTTATTCTGTGATATTAAAGTGGCCACGCCGTGTCGTGCGTCTGTCGCCGTTTGTCTTCATCATGGGTAAGCCTGGTCAAGGGGTAGTTTACTCGTTGCTGGACTTACTGCCAATGGAAATACGACATCCATATAGATCTAGATCTAGGATGAATACATTTGAAAAATAAAATGAAATAAAATATTCTTTTATGTTTTTTTGTATAATTATTACACTTCATCAGAAGAAAAGATAAATGTCAGTTAAAATTTCTAACTCTTCTTAACACCATTTTCCTTCTGATGAAGTATAAATATTAGACAGAAACAAAATGTAAAGAATTTTTTATTTCATTTTATTATTGATATCCTGTTTTTTTATATATATATATATATATATATATATATATATATATATATATATATATATATATATATATATAGGTTATACAGTTGTCACGAAAAAATAGGGTCCAATGACAAAAAATATTAGGAACTGCTGATGTAGACTGTACTACTTCATAACTCAAATCATTAGTTTCAATATTATCAGAAATTAAAATAATTTATGGCTAAGATAATTTCGGAAATAATATGAATAGGATTACTCTAACCTAAAGAAAATACTTGCAGGAGTCCACAAAGTAGTCTCCTAGGACCTATGCTTTATTTAATATATACAAAAGACATACCAGTCCCAGAGGAAACAAGTACCTTTACGGATCATTCTGCAACAGTCGTTGTTGGAGACAACGTTAAAGAAGCAAGCAGCAAATTACATGAGTCTGTCAGTGCGGTAAAAACTAGAAGAAATAAAACTTAATAAATCGACGTCTACATACATAAATTTTATCAATCGAAACATAGATAAAATATCAATAGGAAAAAAATCGAAGCATACGTGTGTGTGTGTGTGTGTGTGTGTGTGTGTGTGTGTGTGTGTGAGTAGTAGATTTAACTAAAAATATTCAGGTGTTCGGAAAAATATTTAGTCAAATCAATGCTGACTAATCCAGTTTGGAAGATTAGAGTATAAAATTGTGGTTACAATATTGCAAAGCTGGCGAATATACACAGTGTAGAAATTACAGCATATTGACAGAGCTATTTAGTAGTGGACGTATCCAATGCAAACACGTATCAGCATAGGCTTACATCCTGACACTATTGTTGTGCAAAGTACATAATCCAAAAACTGAAGGGGCCATTAACACTTGCAGAACAAATAGTGTTTTAATAATTAATTTGTAAGAAAAGTTGTTCGAATTTCTGTTTGTGGTGTGTAACAGGTCATAAAAAATGATCTAATTGTCGCGAAAAAAATAATTAACTTACAATTATGTAAGGCTTAAGGATTTAAAAACTTATCCTAAAGTTTTACAAAATATGAGTTTTACAAATTAAGTTTTACAAAAATAAGTCATACAAAATATGACAACATAAAAATAATACACTAAAAATAAAGTAATAAAATGCACAAAAAAATTTCATTTAAAACATATTTTTGAAATTTTTATTAAAAAATTAACTACTGTAGAATGGTAAAACCCAGATCCTTAGGTGTGTATTGTGTCCCGATTTGATTCAAGCGTGGCACTAAATTTTCATAATAGCTTGTACTATTTCACTACTCAGTATTACATATCTTATCAGTCTTAAAAATAAAAATGGCTGCCACATAAAACCATTAAAAAAAGTACACGTGAGGAACTCGGGAAGTTACCGATAGAAGCGAAGCTTTTGTTAATATCATTGCTGAATATATTAACTAGTTTGAAGATATGTTTATAAATATCTCATTTTGTTTGAGTAAATATATACTTGAACCTATCTTAGATATTATTTACTGTAGTTATAGTAAAAGATCAGTTGTCTTATATTAATTCGAAAAGATCAGCTGATTTCATTGAACAGCTGATAGGCTATAATAAGTTGGAAATTATGTTGCTAAAAACTATCAATATTAACATCAATTATTATAAACGTTTATATTAATTTCTGACTTATTATAAACGGTTACAACGATTCGACAAACTTATTTTTATTCGCATCTCTCGCTAAAGCTAACATTAAAAGCTTGGCTTCAAAAAGTGTACGCGCTATTTTTTAAGTATAATACTATATAAATTTATTTATTTAATATAAAATAATGTTTAATATGCGACATATTTTTTTATCAGTCGGATATTAAAATTCCGTTTATATGATGTTTTAATTTTTTTAAATATTATTGAAATTTACTTTTAGTTAGGAAGCTGCAAGATAATTGTATTTACTTAGATATTTGAAATGTTTGATAATTTTTACTTCTTAATGAAATTTTACTCAGGTTTATAAATTCTTTAAAATCCTTAATATGCTCTTTGTCTGTGTGTGTGTGTATTTATTTGTATGTATAGCTAGTATATAAAAACAAACAACATATTCCACTAAATGACATTCTCTACAGTAGTGTGTCAATACGTGTTTTATCATGATTGTATAAATTTTCATACAGTTAAATTTTAAGCATTAAAAAAATTATCAAAATTACAAAAATATTATCAAATTTAGCTCCTAAGTACTGAAACAAAGTGCCTAAAGTACCTTCAAGAATATTAAATTTGAAAAAATGTCTAGTAGTAATAAAAACAAAAATAACATTCGCACTTATTTTCTTTAAAGCATAACTGATACTATTTTTGAAATGGATTGTGTTTGAACATAAGTCGAAGCAGTATAATTAATTTTAAATTCTAAGTTTGACATTTCTCCTACATTTTTACCGTAAAACTAGCTTTGTCAGTCGTTATAGAAATATATTATCCATCTATGTTATTAAAAACAACAAGTTTGCAGTAAACCAATTATTACATTACACGAAATTTGTTACACTGCAAAGCGGAGATAACAAAAAACATTATTTATTCAACTATTTAATTAGTTTTAGAAAGTAAAAACTAAAATTATAAAACTGTAATTTGAAATGTTCTGGGTCTTTGAAATCATCCCTAACAAGTTGCATTGGAATCAGTACAAAAACGTTGCAACGTTAATTAAACTTTTAAAATTGACTTCAGTCGGATTGAATCTAGGACAGAAATCCTTTAATGGCAAAAGATAAATCGTGTAGAAGCTGAAGCAATTATTTACAACCCCAGGTAGGGGGTAGTTAGGAGCCTCGTTTCCCAGAGGGTGCGGAAACGTTTTTATTAGGTCATGTTGTTCAGACAATCAAATACTGAGTTAACAGCGGCGGCGTTACTATCATGATGTAAACAGAGCCAGAAACGTTGCACGAAACTGTGTTGTGTCCTTTAAAAGCGGAACGAAAATTAATATCCGAAAAACTGGCAAATTTTTGAAAATCGGCTGATCAGTTTTCGTCTTAAGTTGATCAGATAAAAGTATCAAAACTTATAACTAAAAAAAAGTGTAAAATATATTTGACAAAAAATACTGTCAAATAATAACTTGAAAATGACCTCTCTAGTTTGTTTTTAATTTCCTTTGCAACAGAAAATTTTGCAATAGAAAATGAATTATTGGAGCGGTCATCATGACAAGACCCAAACCCGGGATCACGAAATATAGACCAACAACTCACTTTATGAAGAATTTTGTTGTCAAAAATACAACAATAAAATATTTCGAATGACTGGCAATTCGTAAGCATGAAAACGAAAGCTTTTTTTAAAGGTTTTATTCTCTTACGAGATTTCCATATATAATATTTGTTTCCCCCCACACGCACACACACCACACACACACGCACACACACACACACACACACACACACACACACACACACACACACACACACATATATATATATATATATATATATATATATATATATATATATATATATTTCTTTAGGCTCAAAAAAATGAAAAGAATATTTCGAATGACTGGTAATTTGTAAATATAAATGAAAGCTAATAAGCTTAAATGTTTTTGTCTCAAATGTGTTGGAAAATTATACATTTTTCATAATCAAGTCCTTAAAAAGACAGGCTATTTTTTTATAAGCAATTGTGAAGTGTACACGTTTCTTATAGAAACGTAAAAGTTTCAATAAGAAATTACTAGTAATGACCGGATCGATATCAGTATTTTGGATAACAGCTGTTATAACATCGGTTTTCTGAAAAACAGCTGATTTATATTTTGTTTATAGTACATAATTTTCGTTACAGCTGTTGAATAGTAACAAAATTGTAAATAACTAAGTTATAAATTATAAATAACTATAAATAACTAAGTTATTTATACTTATATAAGTTATCAATACTTATGTATTGGTTTCTATAGAAACTGTTTAGGCTAAATAAATAAATTTAAACAGATATTCGTTCATTTTGTGTGTGTGTGTGTGTGTGTGTGTGTGTGTGTGTGTGTGTGTGTTAAAATAAAAAATGTATACCTTACAATACTTTAAAAATCTGATTTCATCTTTGCAATCAGATGAAAATCTGCATAAAGTGGCATTTTAAATTTTCAAAATTCATTGGAAATAAAGAAAAGAAATTTGACGGAGGTCAAAGTAAATACCACAGACACTTTGTAAAACGATGCTGGAATAAATAACGTCCCATACGATTTGCTCGAGAGCTTCAGTTTAGCGAATTTCAATTAATGAACGTAAACAACTTTGCACAAGGTCGGGCGGCTACCAAGAGCGGAGCGTAGTTGTACTAAGCTGAGCCAAGCGAATCGGAAGAAGAGCAGCGAGAAGCGGAGTTTAAAGGAGTCAGTTTAAAGAACGCCTTTGTATCTTATAAATCTAAATATTTAGACCTACTGTAACGGATTCTAAGAAACTATTATGTTTAAAAACCGTAACCTAGGCAACGGCAAGGTAACGAGAAAGACAGAGTCGAAGCTACGCGGAACAGAGCCCAGAGACGCCGCTCAACTCCGTTATGCTTTTAGTAGCTACACATACATTAAAAACAACACGTTAGGTTTTGAATGCGTAGTCTGCTCCGCTCAGCGCATCTATGGCCACCCAGCCTAATATGTTTGTCTGTTTATCCAGTTTTGCCCTGTTTCATTAATAATGGTACCTTGAAAGACGGTACATTAATAATGATACCTTGCACCAAAATGGTGGAAGAATTTCGATTTTAAGGTATAAAAGTGATGACCAGTTAAATTTGTGACATATGTAAAAGAATTTTTAACTTTTGAACAGTTTGAGAAAAATGGAAAGAATACGTTTAACAGTATTTTGCGTATCGTCTAACCTTCCGTGACGCCCCAGTTTATTAACTGCGCCTGCGCGAGCAATCGTGACGTGTACACGTAATGTAACCTCGTCAACATTTAATTCGCACATATTAGGACATTACTTAACTTTTAACAATTTAATTACTCTTTCTAAATTACTGTACGTCCTTGTTTTTAATCGTGCAATTAAAACGGGTCACTGGAAGCGCCCACAATTAATTCCAGCAATAAAATCAATACCTCCTCCAACCGACCGCTGTTGGACACGATAACATGTTATTGTTTGCCAATTATTTGTTCGTTTAATTTGTGGATTCAATGATCCGTGAAACTCAAAAAGTGAAAGAGTGAATCATTGTTTTTTAATTGTATATTGCGAACATTAAATCCATCTCTGGTATAATTATGTCTGTAAATAGTAACTGCTTCCGTTGCAAATGAACCGGGATCACGGAAACGCAGATCTTTAGAACAGGTTTCAAGGTGTAAATAAAATTTTAAACCGGTTCGTCGAAAACGAAGAAACATATTTGGAATAATAAAATTATTTCTAGTAAAATAAAAATAAAGAATATTTATGGTGAAAAGTGGAATTTATGTTACATAATTTGATAAATTTGCGCATATCTTTTTAGGTAAAATTAAAATGTTGAAAATAAAAATGACGTTAAATAACAAGCGAAGTAGCAGGACACGTAACTAATAAAACAAGTAAAAAGTGTAAATTAAGAAGAAATAAAGAATCAAGAAACTACTTACTGGGGATGTGCAAGCATTTTTAAGGAAAACAGTGAAGGGAAAATGAGAAAAGTCAATAGGTGTAATAGGTGTAATCTTATTTTGTGGCTGAATCTATTCAAAGCCGAAAAGGACTTCTTCACTTTAAGAATTGTTGTTTAAACAGACCTAGTATATTCCATTACAATAAATTTTTACTTACGGTAAGAAGCCCAAATTTCTAATATTCGCTACTTAATCTTACCTGGAAAAACAAATTAATATTTTAAAAAAACATTTTTGGAAAAAAATAATTCATATTTATAGTGACTAAAATTTAAAATGTTACTAAACTAAATGAATACAAACATTTACAACATGTTTATTACTAGTATAATTCATTCATTCATTGCAAAATGACTCCAATAAAAAGGTTAAAGAAATAACTTTATTACCTTAAAACTTTTCAAAAATCTGATTCCACCTCATATTAGCTGTTTAAAATTAGCGTTTAAACGCATATCTGCACAATATACTTGAAACTTACAAATTTGACTAAAAGTACTCATTTTAATTCTGAATTCTGCTCATTTTCAATTAATATTAAAAAAATATTTCTTATTTTTACGTTGATTACAAAGATAAAATCAGATTTTTTTAAATGTTGGTAAATTTTTTTCAAAATAAGGCAATTTTCGAGTAAGAATGCTGAAAAACAAGAAGGTAGCAAGGAAATAACAAGCGTTTTGGTTTGGTGTTTACAAATTTCATGACACACAGATACAGTAGAAATTTTGAAACCTGTTTGTAAATCGATCGTAAGAATTTGTAAGAAAAAAAATTTTTGTGGCATTTTTAAAAATTTAAGAATTTTGACTAGTAAACGTCCTTGACTACACAGATTATAATAAAATTTCCAGCTGAAATAAAGATCATAATGAGAAATATAATTTTTAAATAATTAAACCCTTCACTTAGCCACTCACCCACAGACTTATCAAAAAACGCAGCCTCAATCAAAATTTACTCGTATTTTACACGTCAACCTTATAGTGGAGGTCACTAATAAATTTCAAAAAGTATCTTTATTTTTAACACTTGAAAAAACATCAAATAAGTGTACAATATAAAAATGTATACGAATTGATATAATGTATTTTTATAGTATTGTTAAATAACTAAAAATAGAACCTTTTTAAGTTTTATATTTTATTGAGTGCAAATTTTTAATGATACTTGATTACTTATAAGCCTACTTGTATGATACTTCGTATTTATTTTCAAATTAATTTTATCATATTAAAGCAAAAATAACAAAACGTATTTTTAACACTATCCCTATTGAATTAAGGAGGGATTAATTAAATTACGTTCAATTGAAAATTCAAAAAAAAGTAATTTTGTAAGAAAATAAAAAGATTGTAATGGAAATTCTAATCTTTTCAAACCCATAATTAAAATACATATATTTACTGTAGAATTGAAAACAAATAAAATATTGTTTATTGTGTTGTTGAAGGAGATAACTAAACTTTTTTTTGCAAATTTTACTATATTGTATAAGCTGAGACAGCGTGATGTATTGTTAAATGGCGGAACGGCTGAAGATCACACAAAGCACGCGTCTTGTATTACATTAGGACTGACACAATCATTGTGAGAAGCGGTTATGTGTGAAATTAATAAATATTTTCTTCGTAAACAATGTATTACTTTATAAATAAAGATTTAAAATTCATCAGGAACCGTTTCACGTATAAAGACATGCATTCTTTTACGTTCATACATGTTGCACTCGAGCCAGCCGGATATAGAGGTTCCATGCTGACATTATTTGCTTAGTATCTCCGTGTTCGCCACTGAACTGCTACAGTAATATCCGTGCAAAGTGCTCCCTCGAGACAAAGTACATTTGAGTCACAAACCGCTTGATATACATATGCACACAGAGTGCCACTATTTGCTTCCAGTCTGTATTTATTTTGGCCTAATTATACCGACCACCTGTACTTATTTCGAGGTCAGATTTTATCGCAACACTGTTAAAATGTTCCTACTAACTGTTTCAACAGCAAATGCGACTTTTCACTTTGCAGTGAAATTACAAAGTTAGAGATTGTGTTTCAAACACTTAGCACTTACGATACTTTGTTTGAAAAATAAGTTACTTTATCGTTCTATACATCGAAATTTGAATGAAATCAAATCAGTTGTTCATAATAATACAAAATGTCCCATACGAAAGTTTGATGATAATGAATATGTTTTCCAAAATCTGCTCTGACAATCTTTGATTAAATTGGTTAAATATAGGCCTTTTTTGTACGTAACCAGGAAAAACGTAAGGGTTGAAAACAGACAGTCTTCGAGTTTCTTTTGTTTTTCAATTTACTTCAGAATTGTTTTTAAAAATGCTAAAAAAATTCTGTTATTGAAAAAAATAAAAAACACGAAGTATTATTGAAGATAATTTGTCCGAAACCACGACAAATTAACGAAGCTAGTTTTTAACAAAATAAATTGAAACTTATTATAGCCTATCAGCTGTTCAATGAAATCAGCTGATCGTTATGAATTAATATAAAACAACTGATCTTTTAATTGCTACTAAAGTTAAATTTGTGATTCATTTCATATACTTAAATCGGTGAAACTTCGTAGTTTCCGTAGTGTAGTGGTTAACACGCGCAAGGTCCCCGGTTCGAACCCGGGCGGAAACACAGTAGTTTTTAATTATAATTAATTTAACATGAGACTTGCGACGCTCAAAGTATACTGTTATATATCAACATAAAAATGTTTCTCGCATCACGCAAAATCCATCACAATCAACTTTAAAACATAATACATGTTAATATTAAATTTGGTAGACTGACTTTAGTTGTACTTCTTGCGTATGCATGAACTTTGAGAAAAATATGATTAACCGACTTTGTGAACTGTGTTTATTTAGTTAATTGTGAAATTATAGTAATAATATTGTGTAACCTTTTGCACCATTTATTTACTTATTTTCTCTTTGTAAAATAATACAGTAAAATGAACTTTTTTTATTTACTCTCGAAACGTAAATAATTTAAATTACTACAAATACAATACACAGATTTGAGTTGCAAATTTTCAAATACAACTAAAAATTAAAAAAAACATATTAATAAATTAGACAAATTTGTGATTGTTTTACGATAAAACCAGAACGTTTTTTAAAAGTGACAATATTACGTATTTGTATTTATCAAATTTGAAAAAGAAATTCTTTATTTGTTTATATACCGTTAAACATTTTTCGCAAACTACACTTACATTCTGAAATTCATAAAAATCGGTCAGTTCGTTTGTTATCCAGAGATGTGCACAAACACACGTTAGACACACCTTCCAAGTAAAATATCACTTGTTTCTTAGACCAAAGTTGTTAGTGCCCAAGTTTGAATCAAATCGGACCAAAATACTAGAATGCTAAAGCATACTCTTAATAACAAAAAAATTAAAATTTTAAATACCAATCAACCCCTTTGTATGTGATTCAAAGGTCAGGATATAAATTCACTTTAAGGGTTTGATTTTACCATGGTGGTTGCTCCAGTATCCTATTTTCCAGTGTAAATTTCGTAATAATACGTGCATTCCATTGACAGATCGTGTTTCCACCGAACCAGTTCTTGCATATTAAACACAGACGCTGTAATGCATAAAGTCGTGCCTAATTCAATTTTCCCTCGTTGCCAAAGTAAATATAAAAAGTTTTCAAAACCGTCCGCGATAAAACGAACCCCGCCAGCCCCACGCCACCCGTCCTTGAAAACAAATAAAGAACTTTGCATTGTAAATAAAGATGAAAAGTTTTTACCACGTCCGGCGACAAAAACAATGTTCTGGAGCGATGTTATTTTACGTCTGGCAATTTAATGTTTAGACGCGTGCGTTGCGATAAAAAAGTTCACTAAGTTATAAAACAAAGTAGTATCTGACAAGTTTTTCCAAAATTATTTACTATAAATAGGGCCTAACGAAACAATGTTAATATAATTCTTTTTTTTGTAATCCCGAATATTATTTAAAATAATGACCTGCGCGCGCGCGCGCGCGTGCGTTATCGTCAATGTTTTAACAAGTATCATATTTTAGGCTGGTTGTGATGTTAGATTTTGCGCGTCGCGTGATGCGAGTGCACAAATTTATACTGGTAGTTATAGTAAAACATCAGTTGTTTTATGTTAATTCGTAACGATCATCTTGAGTCCATGGAACAGCTGATAGGTTTCAGTTTATGTTTTTAAAAACAAGCTATGTTAATTTGTGTTTTAGAACAAATTATCGCAATTAAAACAAAAAGGAAGAAAAAAAATGATACATTATTTTGATTTTTGGTCGAATAAAAGATTTTTTAAAGAAATTCATAGCGGTATTTTTTACAAAAGTGTTATGAGCTTTAAAAATAAGCCCATTAAAAATGAAACCACTTAAAAATTGCATTGTTCCTATCTTTTTTAGCTGGTACATTTCTGTGTTAGATGTATCAAATGAACAAATAAAACATGAACAAATTAAACTCAGAGAATAAGTTTAAAACTACTTAGATTCTCTATATTTATATCTAATTTTGTTTTATATTTTTTTTTTGTTTTTATTCTATGTTGTGGTTAGTTTTTCCTTTTCAATTTTTATATAGCTTGAAAATTTCGTTACGCGGCGAAGTCCGGTCTATATTTAAAAAGAAAAACTATTACAAATCTTAAAAAGTACAAATATTTTTATCTTACACGTAGTATCAGCGTTGAAAGCAGCATAAATTAGCATACACATTTTTTAATTCCGTTGAAAATAAGAAAATGAACTTGACTGCAGCGGTCATATTATTTTCATACTTTGTTGACAATTTAAAATGTTAATTTATGCTGATTTTATTAGCGATTATGATGTTGAAATTAGATATTAAAAAAATTGTTGGATAAAAACATTACGAAATTTTGTTGTTTCACGTCAGTGAAACAGCTTCAAAAGTTTTTTTAACAGGATTATATAACGTATTGTCTTATTTGTTTCCTCAGCAATAACCGTGTGCTGAGAATAACGTGGTTTCATCCACTCCTATTATAAGGCTTACTTATGTTCGTGTAGATTACCTCGTGTATCTAGTAAAAGACAAAACGATCACAATGGGAGTTCGCTGAGTACAGGAACTCACAAAATTGTAATCATATTCCTTCCAATGTTACAAATAACGCGCTACAACCTTGAGTCTATAATACATACAGCTTCCCTCTAATATTATGCAAGAATGAAATGTAAAATGTACACGTAGTACAAAAATCCGACATGAGAGCGCTCTGCTCTCGTTTTTTCTACTGCTTTCCCATCCTTGAGTATAAATTTCTGGAGCAACTTGAATTTATCTTACACTCTATTAAGATGTCTAATTTATATCATTAGTGGTTCATACATTAACAAATAACATAATTGTAGTTTCAAAAGCTAATCTAAAAGTACATGGTTCATTTCCCTTTTAATCGATAGCGTTCTCCATTTTTAATCACGCAATTTTCTATGAAATTTCTTTCGCCGTTCATAAAATTGTTGGAAACACTCCTGAAAGGCACTTTGGAAATTTCGTTTAGCCACTTCGTCGCATTTTCCATCACCAGAAAAATGATGTCCCTTCAGTCTCTTTTCCAGTCGTGGAAACAGATAAAAACCCAGTGGTAAAAAAACATGGTGATTCCTTTACTAGCCTCAGATGAAACGTTAGCCTGTTGAATGGAAATCAAGAACATCACCAAGAAAGGAAAAATTTCGTTTGGACAGAAGCCGGTGTAGTGTTGTTAGAGGTGTTTTCTTTATTACCAGGACTTAATTAACAGTTAATGACCTGTACAAGGAGATCCTGTAATGGCTACGAAAAGCAGTTAAATGAAAATTACCTGAAAAATGGGCGAGGAACAATTGGTTTTTGTTACATGACAATGCCCAGTCACATCGATCGCTGATGGTGAAACAATACCTTGCCAAGCACGTTGTCACTGTGGAATATATCCCTATTCTCCCAATTGCACCACTGGATTTTTATCTTTTCCAAGACTGAACGTGTTATTGTAGGGACATCATTTTGTTAGTTCACAAGAGATGATGGAAAATGCGACGAAGCAGCTAAACGAAATTTCCAAAAATTGTTTCTTGAGTGTTTTCAACAATTGTTTAATGGTAGGAGAAGTGTGTACATGCAGGAGAAGAGTATTTTGAACAAAAATGTGGTTAAAATATTATATGTGCTTTCAATAAATTATCAATAATTCTGGGAAATTTTGATCCAACCTGTATTATAGACCCAAGAATACGATAACTGTGTTTTATTTCCCTTCTAATAGATGGCGTTTTTCATTTTCAGTCATACGATTTCTTATACAATGAGATCTCTATGTATTACATACTTAAGGGTACGATTACTCTGTGTTTCTTTTTCCTTTTGATAGATAGCGTTCTAAATTTTCAGTCACACAATTTCCTATACAGTGAGATATAGTGTCTACGTATAACAGACTCAAGAATACTATTACTCCGTGTTTTATTTCCCTTGTGATAGAGAGTCTTCCAATTTTCAGTCACCCAGTTTCCCATGCAGTGAGATCTCTAAGTATTTTAGTACCAAGGGCCACATTAACTTGAACTAATGCTCGAGTACACAGAATCACAAATAGCTTAACGCGGGTATCTCTAGCCTCCTGTAATATACTTTTTGTAAACTGTATATAGATTGTTAACACACACACACACACACACAGTCATATATTTAAAAAATTGGTATGACCACTCAAAAAAGACCTAGGGATCAGGTTCAGCGCTCATTTCTAGTTCCTGAGTCTAAACCTTACCACGATGGCATCTCAAATAGTCAATTTTCAAATTAGTATTCGCTAATAAATATTGGAAAACGCTATACATCAGTTGCAGAAAGAACTGTGCTTACAGGGAAAGCATACAGTTAATTGTACGTGAAAAGTTCCCGTGTAATTTTGTCGTTAGAAACGAGGGTTGCAATATGACCCAGTTGTTGATGTTCACTTTAAACGACCCGTTTATCCCACGACCCACATTGCGCATAACCTTGTGCCGGTTACGGATCTAACATTCATTGAGCATTTAATCAACCTGAATATATATTTATTAGCACATTTCCTTTGGAAAATGACTTATCGTAGCATTTTAAGTATCATGATAAGACTCTTACATTGAAATGAGCACCGAATTTGATCCTTATCTTTTGGAGAGGTGTTTAACATATTTGTGTGGTTGTGGGCACATGTGTGTTTCACATAGCACATTAGCTGTTTCAGTGTTATTATGATTTCATCCAAAAATTAAATTTGGTAACAATAACTTTAAAATGTTTGTTATCCAACAAAATATCTTACACTATTAATAAATTAAAAAAAAATTACTTTTTTTATCTTAATACGTTTTTGAAAACCTTATTCACTCTTCTTAATAGAAGTTAACATTTTTCTTTTTCAGTGTAATTTGATTTGGAGCTTAGAATTTTTTTTTCAGAAATATCCGTTCAAAAGTTTTAAATTTTAAAACGAGAGTGGCGATTTCAAATTTTAAAATTCGTAATTCAGCGTTAAAATATGTTTAAAGTGGAATTTTAATGTTTAATGAAAATTTAATACGCAGATTTTAAAATGATTACGAGCCGCCTCGGTGGCCTAGTTGATAGCCTAGTGAAACTAGGCTTTCACCCCGAGGACTCGGGATTGATTCCCAGTCAGGGCTTGGTATTTTCATACGCTATAAATCATCCCGTCGTCTGCATTAGCCCTGGTGTGCACAATAGTCGGACGTTAAACACCAAAAAAAAAAAAAATAATAATAATAATAAATAATGATTATAATGGCGAAATGACTCAAAAAAAGCGTAAGATAAGCAAAATATTGTTGGAAATTTGCTTCCATCGCGTCAGCGAGACAGCTGCTTGGCTCTTTCAATGGTTTAATTAATTAATCGTTTAATTAATTGCAACGATAATTAATTAAAGCAATTAGATATTTTGATACTATTAATAAGCAATTATATTTAAATGAGCCTTATATCAAATATGCACTTAGCTACTTACTGACTGACGGTATAAGTTATTTCGCACTTTAAGAATAATATTATTAAAAAACAATGCAAAATTTTGTCGAATTCAATCTTGTCGGTTCGGAAGCTACGGACAAATTTTTTTCACTTCGGTTTCTTACGTTTCGCTTAATTTCGAATTGTAATTTTTTTAAGCAAAGCTTTGGCGGCAGCAGGAGGAAAACGTCTGCCGAACGGAAGAATGTAACGGAAATATGGAACGAACGAACAAATAAATTTCTTTTCTCTATTTTTATTTCCTTCTCGATAACAGTATACGCGTATTATATGAAAACATTGTGTTGCTTTGGTTTCGGTATTTTTTCTTAATGAAGTATCAAAAGGAAATAGTACCTCAATGCACGTTGTAACCGCTTATAATGCATTCGAAATTAATACAAACTTTTATATCAATTTTCGTTAATACTGCTAGTTTTTAACGTACTACAGCTTATCAGCTGTTCAAAGAAATCAGCTGGTCGCTACGAATTAATATGAAACAACTGATCTTTTACTATATATTGCAGTAAATAATATTTAAACTAGGTCAACGTATTTATTTATTTAAACAAAAAAAACTATTTGTAGACATATCTTCAAACTAATTATATATCGTTAACAAAAATAATATTTATTTCACGTTTGCTAACATTGAGATTAATTATGTGTCTTTATATAGAATATGACAAAGTTTGAAAAAAATTTATTAATTGATTTTATAGATTTTTAGATTTTTTTCAAGGATATAACTGCCCAAACGTTTTGTTTAAATATGTATGAACTGTATATAAGCTAACTTTCATCAAACAAAATAGTTACAGCATTTTGAGAATACCTATTGTTATTTTTTTCAGGTAAATAGTTTCCATTTAGTCAGCGAGACAGCTGCGTGATTGGTCTATTGGTAGCATAATTATGACAAAATATTTTTTTAAAAAAAAACCTTTACAAACTATGTTTACAAAAATCTCTTATTCACAAAATAACAGAAGCCTACCCACACTAAAGCACAACTTTGCCTGCAGAGCTTGTACATTATTAACACGAAATGAAAGGGGTTTTTTGTTCTGCGAAGTGGCTTTAACATTCCCTCAAAATGAGTTTCGAAAATGTTTTGTCTTTACAAGTCCGTTTCATTAGATGCGTGGACAGCACAAAAAACCGGTTTGTTAATCCCAAGAATTATGAATAACTTTCTTATTCCCTTGGCATATGTAGTTTTTCTTTGAAGCTACTATAACTATAGCATTAAAATTCAAAAATTTATTTCAAAAGTGATTGTTGTGTTTACTTGTTACACTACAGAACACATTTGAATTTTTTTTGTAATAAATATTTTTTACACCATACAATTTTGTTTTATTTCTTACAATATAAAATGAGAAAGTGATAATTTGGTCAAGTATTGTGATTATGTAATGAATGACTTGGGATTTTGATAAATACACCGCATGTCAGATCCCGTAATTAAAAAAATGTGTTATCTACAAGGATGTCTTATCGTCTGTACATTTCTGTAGAACAAAGTTATGCCAAAGGCTTGCAATTTCTTACTTGAAAAAAATTAAGAAATTCCATAAAAAATCTGTTCTAGTGAAAATTATATCATAATCAAACAAAATTAAATTATCCAATTATGATAAAGGACAAAAGAAAAGTTTGCCAGAATCAGCTCGTCGAAAATTCCTGACCGACCTCAATGTAAACTTGGTCAAGGAAGAAATCACATGAACATGCTTTGGAAAACGTCTTGAAACATTTTCCTACGTGTCTTTAACTTGCAGAGGAGTTTAACGATAAGGACGTTATTTAGTTTAGAAATTAAAAAAAATATTAATGAATTCAAACATGATTTGAGAGAAATGATACGCTCAAAAGCTGGTACTCCTTTATAATAATCCTCTTGGAGCTTCCATTGAAGATAGTGAACATCACCTATAACATGAGCTGTGTGATTTTCAAGCTATGTTCCTGCAGATCAGACAAGAAAAGAGCCATGATTTTTTTAAAAAACTGCAATCTAAGGAAGGATTCTTAAACTTGCGAGATTTTAGCCTGAAAATGGCGTCATTATTTAAGAGCACATGTGAAGTATGTCAAAATGTGTTTTCCTCCATTAAATTCATAAAGAAACACGACAGAAATAACTTAATCAGAATCGGACATTAAAGAGTGAATCAGTGTTCACATTAAATAATGATTCAGTGTTCACATTAAATAGTGAATCAGTGTTCACATTAAATAGTGAGTCAGTGTTCACATTAAATAGTGAATCAGTGTTCACATTAAATAGTGAATCAGTGTTCACATTAAATAGTTCTTTTAATTATTATTGTAAAGTTCGTCTTGGTAATGTTTTATTAAAAAATATTTTAAGCAATAAAATTAACAAAAATACCTTGTTTCTTTTAATTACTATTTTACATTTTATTGTTACTTTAAATAAATTAACTTTATTACTGTATGACCCGCGACAATGATGAAGTTTTAGTTGTGTCCGTGTAGTCTTGCATATTGAACACCTCTGCCGTAGAATAAACTCAATGACCGATTTTGATGAAACTTACCATGTAGGTACAGTTTACCACTTCTCGGTCTACTTTTCCAATAGAAAGAGTGCATAATAAAAGGGATTCTCAAAATTCTTAAAGTAAAACGCTTAATACACTTTAAAAAGTGTACTACAAAGAAAAAAAGTAAGAACTGCCAACAAAAACAAATAATCGTGTCACTCAACTATCACGTTAACGTGATGGAAGCGAATTTACTAAAATACATTTTTATCTTACATTTTGGTGAATATGCAGTGTAGGTTGTTTTCGATTTTTCAGTAACTGTTTCAGCTAAAACGCTTCATTACATTTCCAAGAACAACAATCCAAAATATATCGGATTGTGCGGAAAGTACGGGAAGTACGATAAAATTGAAAATAAAAGTGACCCGCTTAATCTCAAAATTGCTAACGCGCGAAAGTATGTAACGTGCTTTTGATTGTTAAAACAACAAAAAACATTCTTAAAAATACTCAAGGCATTACACGGTTGTTGGGTGAAAAACTAATTAAACGAATGCTTTAACAACGTTTTCACTACAAGAACGAACAAAGTAATAAATATTAACTTAATGCCTTTTAGAGTGTGATAACGCGCATGAGCAGTAAGTCGGCGTAGAAAATGTATGACCATGCAATGTAAACAGCAATGACGTCAAAATATAGTTCTGTAAAAAATTGACTAAAATAGTATTCTTAAAAACAATTCCGCAGTAAATAAGCGCTAATTGAACAATAAGTTATGCAATAAAAGAAAAAAAAAATCACTATTTAAGAAAACAAGATACTTTGAATAAAAACGTATACTTTTAACCATCAAAAATAGCACATTAAAATTTAAAATGTTAAAATAATTGTATTGAAAAAACTGAAAATTAACACTGACCATAATGAAATTGTTTTCTGATTTTTCAGTGGAATTTTATTTTAACGATGATTAAGATGGTGAAACTAGATTTTCAAAAACTGTAAGATAAAGTGATGATTTTCCAAAAACGATTTGCAATCACGGCTATTTTGAAACTGTTGGACATATTTTGCTGAATATGCTAACTAAGATGTCAAAGCTATTATGTCAAGTTATAATAAAATCATTGTTCATCGTTTTTTAAAGATATTTTGTATTAAAAAAAAATGAACGAAAAGTGATCGAAAGGTTAGGATCCGCGCTCGTTTCATAGTCTCGGAACTGGATCTTAACGTGATCACTAAGCCAACAGCTCATTTTACAACGGAAATTCGCACAATACCGCATTAAAAATGCAACCCATAAATTTTATAAATGCAGAACGCGAATAAAGAATGAAATGAAACTAAAAACATGAACAAATTATATATTCTTAGGTTAATATAGAAAATCCAAAATTTGTATTTCAGTAAGTTAAAATTCACAACTTTCGAAATAAATTAATTACATAATTTTGAATTTGAAAAAGTGTGTTTCTAACAATTTTTAAATAACCACTATGTATTCAAAAGTACAAAGTATTTTTGCATCAAATACATTCCTTCAACTATATGCACGTTAACATCCGGACAGTGAATAAACGGATAGTAAATTTTAGTAGAACAGTTTAAAAGTTTGGGCTATAGGTCCGTACAATATTTTCCGATTTAAAAATCATAGAAGTATCGGTTAGATCCTGATAAACCATACAGGCATTGTTAGATCCTAATAAATCATACAGGTATCATTAGATGCTAAATCATACAGGGTAATTTTAAATTTTGATAGTATGAGTTTATATCCAAACTCATACAGATGTCGTTAGAGTCTGAAAAAAACATACAGGCATCGTAAGATTATCGTTAGCTCATTTTAAATCATACAGGTAACGTTAGATCCTAAATCATACAGATATCGTTAGATCCAATAAATTACACGGGTATCGTTAAATCCTAATAAATCATACAGGTATCGTTAAATTCTAAATCAAACAGGTAACGTTAAATTCTGATAAACCATACAGGTATCATTATATTCTGGCAAATCATAAGGTGTTATTTAGATCCTGATTGTTAAATGTATTCATCACATCGTTTTCCTGTTTCATGACGTATGTTTAGATTAAATTTTTATATTAAATGTTGGAAGCATTTTCTCTTGATAGATTTTCTAGAAACTTTGAATAAATGTTTATTGTATGACTCAATTCAACAATATTTAATATTTTTTTCAATTAATTACTCGATTCGCTATGTAACTAATCGAAAGTTTTACATAAGAAGAATGTTCTAGAGTCCGGTACAACAGATGGATGCACTTAAGAATATTAATTAGCCAGTCGGTTAATATTAATTCTGTATTGCATATTTCATGTTTACATATTGTTATTTAATTTTTTTAATTTGAAAATAGATAATTAGTTTATTAAAGAAAATTATAACTCAAATCAATTCATTAATTGTACACCTTATAACAAACATTTTAAAAGTATTTAAACTTGATTGCAAAATTTCTCTTACACAAAAAATATTAGAAAAGTTTGGGTTTTAAAATTCCTGATTTTGCTTAACTTTGTTTTAGGCTCTAGACTTCAAACACAGTTCAAAGGTTTTTCTGTCCCAATTCTCCCTTAAGCATATCAAGTAGTACGTTAGCCCATAAAAGCATAAATCGATAAAATGAATCTACTTACATACAGCCAGATCTCGGACAACTTTTAAACCCTCCCCTCAACCCCCTGACCTACATCTCCCTCCGTTCACTTCTCGAAGTTTAAAAACAAAATCTGCTTTGCAAATACGCGCCTGGGTTTATTCCAAGATAAATAAACATCTCGGCATACATTATTTATTGTATTTCCTGTAAAGCGATTTATCGGCGGCCATTGTTTGCTTTACACTTCCGGTTTTGGTGAATAAAAACCAAACAGCGCGTAATTTATCCGCCAGTTCTTGTCTCTGATAAAAACAAATCTGTTACAATTCACGGTTCTATTGTTTTTGCTGCAGACTTTGATAAAACAAACCGTTTGGTTTTTGTTAAGGAATTTTAACTTTTAATTTCTATTTTAACATTTCATTTTAATAATTTTAACAAAAACCAAAAGACGTTTTTTGAGTAATCGGCGTCTTATTTTCTCATTATACGAAGTATTGACGATGTATGTGATTCTGGAAATAATTTTAGAATTAAACATAATCACAAAAAATCATCAGTTACTAATTTCGATTATGGTTCAGATCGAACTAATTGATCAATGTTTATGAAATTCTGCATGCAGAACAGCGTTGTTTATTTTTCGGTAACTACCATTTATTTGTGTAAAAAATATATTTTGAAGTTATTTTTAGGTTAAAAACTATTAAAAATCCAAATTTATCAAAATCTCTTATAAAGATGTTGGTGTGGTTTTGCCTGAATGTAGTTCGCTTACTAGCAACTACCAAATGTAACTAATGAGCCAGTTTACATCAGGTTCTAGAGCCATCGAAGAAAAAGTAAAAAATCTGGTAAACTTTTTAAAATTTATTTGTTTATAAAATTTCGATATTACGTGATACTTATTAAACTTGTCAGCGTAGCAAATTTTAACAAAATAAGTTTACAGTTTTTAAGTAAATTAAAAATAAATTCTGTAAGCCGCTGATTTTTTCTATTTATTTATGAAACAAAATTCGCTTAGTTCAAAATCGTTATATTTATTTTAAATGTAATCCTTCATATTTGACCAAAACGTGAGAAAGATTTTAATATCTATTTCTTTAATGTTATTAGTATTTATTATCGATTTCTTGAAAGTATTTCATATCTTGGTATGAAATTCTTGAATGTTACTTATATTTCAGTATCGATTTCTTGAATTTTCTTTATATTTTAATATCGATTTCATGAATGTTATTCTTATTTTAGTATTGATTTCTTTCCTTAATGGTTTTCATATTTTAGAATTGTTTAAATAATTTTAATAATTTAACATCGATATCTTAAATTTTATTTCACATTTTATTGTCAAATTCTTGATTGATTTTCATATTTTAATATTGTTTAAATATTTGTATTATTTAGTATCGATATCTTAAATTTTATTTTCAATTGCTTCTTAATCTTCTTATTGTAATAACAATTTCTTGTATGTTCTTTATATTTTAGTATCCATATTTTACATTTCATTTTTAATTTCTTGAATATTCTTCATATTTTAATATCGATTTCTTGCAAATTGTTTATATTTTACTATCAATATCTTTTATATTTAACATATTATTTTCAATGTCTTGAATGTTTTTCATATTATAATATAGATTTTTTTTAAACGTTCGTCATATTTTAATATGGATTTTTTGAATGTTCTTCATATTTTATTTATATTTTGGAATCAATGTCTTAAATGTATTTAGCATTTTTTTTCAATTTCTTGAATGTTTTTCATATATTAATATCGATTTCTTGAATGTTCTTCCTATTTTAATAATCGATTTCTTGAATACACCAGATTTTCTACATATATCGTATAAAAGGTCGTTTACAAGAAATTCTTTAAGTATATAATTGGAAAATATAAGTATAAAAGAACGCATCGTAATATTTTATTATGGAAGACATCATTAGAAGTAAATAGAAAGCCTGAAAGCGGTAGAATGTAAATTAATAAAACTTGAAGCTGAGGTGCCTTTATATCTTGAGTGGCGTGGCAAGGAAGTGTGAAAAGAAGTGTGCCGCCGACTTCATAGACGGGGAATTCATTAAACTATTTTCATAAAGAAAAGCAGCCACGGAATAGTGTTTTATTGGACCAACTATAAGTAACAGAGGCAAAATATATTTGACGTCATGAAACGAAATATTACGCATAACATAAAGAGTCAAAATAATATAAAATATAATATTATAAAATATAAAATATTATGCAAACCCTTTTCGAAAGCTACTGGAAAAATTGGAACTTGGCATAACTTTTCAAAATCGATTTACAAAAATTAAAACATCATAAAAGTCAGTATAAAAATTTGAAATAAAAGCAAATTTATGGTTCGAGAAAAATTGCCAAAAACGACGTCAGGGTTTATGTTGTTTATTAATTTATTCTCAAAACGTAAATCAATTTAATGTCTTAATTGCTATACTGACATTAATTATATATGTCTTCATAAAGGTCATGTTAATTTGTTATTGAAAATTGGCCGCCATTTTTTACAGCTAACAAACCTGATTTTTCATTGTCAAAGTTGATGTTCAGGCTAGTAAATATTAAATTTTAAACAAAATTTCATCTAATTCATTACACTTTATATAATTAACAACTTTTTTAAATTAAGAATTGCCTCCAGTTAAGAGCAAATTAGAATGCTATACTTTCTTAACGTTTCTTATATGCCTTGACAAAGTAAAATTCTTAGGCCGGACGGCCACAAAATATGAAGCTGCGTCAATCTGAGCGGAATGAAGATGGACAACAGTCAGAAACGGAGTTTTGTCAGTTTAAAGAGTAGATGTGTATTTTTAAATCTAAATATTTAGGCCTACCGTAAGGCCGCACGGCCTTAAGTTTCACCAGTTTACAGTAAAATACCAAAAATGAACCGTGACCGCTGTCAGTAGTTTTTGTTCTGAAAGTGTAAAATGGTAATTTATTATTTTTTATCCTTCCTACGATAGTGAAATCAGATAAAATAATTAGTACCACACCACTAACGTAATTACAAATTCATACTTACGAGGTATACATTTAAACGTTACAAGATAAAAAATTTCGAATTTCGGAATCTAAAATAATGACTGAAGTCAGTGAATTATTTTCACATACATGCAAGATCCGATTGGAAAAATAAAATAAAAATTTAGCACTAAACCAATTTTTTATTTTTCAATAGCTTCAGAACTAAACTTTTGGAACGAGTAGTAAAATTCGATCTCAAAAGGGCTAAAAGAGATTCAAAATCAAAATCGTAGAGCCATTTTTGTTATTCAAGTTTTTTAAGTGTCTTTTTATTGTTTCTTAAACCTACTTTTATAATTTTGGTACTACATAGTGAGCCTGAAACGTACCAAATATGACAAAATTGACAGTGTATCAAATTTAAAATTTCTAATAGGTATATGTAGGCCTACTTAAGGCAGTAGTCTACGATTAAAGTAAAACATGGATTAGGAAGGTTCAAAGACCATTAGGCTATTGAAGAGGTAAAAAAATATGTGCGGATACACCAAACAATGATAAATCTCGTCAGTCGCATGAACGTATTTTTTCAAAATCGTGTGAAGAGATTTTGACTGTGTAGGAACAATTTTTCTTAAAATTGTGCAAGTAAATTTGTCGACATAATTTTTCAACATAATTTTCAAAATCGTGTTAATAAATACTGCACGTTTGAAAACGTAATTTTTCAAAATCATGTTAATAGATTTTGATTTGACGAAACAATTTCTCCTTCAATCGTGTCAAATAAATTTGTATCCTACAGAAACGTAATTTTTAAAATTGTAACAGTAGATTTTTATCGTATAGGAACGAAATTTCTCAAAATCGAGTCAATAAACTTTGGACGTATGAAGGGGATTTTATCAAAAAAAAAAATTGATTGTAATCGCATGGGGAGATTTGAAAGTTAAAACGGTGTACCAAATTTAAAATTTCAAAAAAACATAAGTACTTTAGGCAATAATCTACGATTAAAGTGAAGTATTCATTGAGGACTGTGTTTAAACATCGGTTAGTACGATGTGTCTACAAGCTTGCTCACCTAAAGGTCGTAGGTTCGAGAGTGCCTTTGCCTAGATCCCTCATCCTAATTAGCCTAACTGGCGTAAAGTATGGACGCAAAGAAATAAAAATTAAACGTCGTTCTTGCTTGCTGTTGTCGTCCTTCCAGTCGAGTAAACTAGAGAAGAGGTTCACATCAATAGCTCTTACAAAAATACCAGTCAGTAGTCAGACAAAATCTGACGTTAAAACGGAAGTTCATTACCAACAAAAAAGTGATACTGAAGCTTAAAAATTTACTATTTAAAACTATTTAATTTTTTACTAAACTCTTTCTTCGGAACATCTTACACCATTAAAGGTATTTGTCCATAAAACCTTGACAATATATCTTGTCCAAATATTTATCAAAGTTGTTTAAAAGAAAACATACTACATCGTCAAATTTCTTTGATCAGCTGAATTATTAACTAAATATAGTTTGGGATTATATTTACTCAAGTGCAATAGCTGTAATGGATTGAATAATGTTGACATATTATACGTTTATGCGTTTATACGCATTATGCGTTTATCTTGCTGTGGCGTTAATAAAGAAAAGAGAAAAAAGTGATAACTGACCCTTATTGGATAACACTCCCGTGCACCGGTAATATTCCAAAGATCAGAATTTAAAGAAATATTTCGATCCATACGTTTTTATTTTGACTATTTCAGCAAAATTTGATCAAATTCGTTAAAGTTTCGGATCGAAAAAGAGCTTGAAAATTTCATTGAAATCGGTCAATTTGTGTACAGACAGGAAAATAAAAAAATCCGTGCTCCAGTTGATTTTTCCCGTAGTACTGGTGTTTCTTTCCATTTGAAACACCAATTACATATTACACTATCAGTCACATTTGTCAAATATTTGGTGAAACTTGACCATATATCTTGTTCAAATATTTGTCAAATTTGTATCAAAGTAAACGTTCGTCAAATTGCAATGATCAGCTGAGTTATTAACTAGATATATTTTGGGGTTATATTTACTCAAGCGCAGTAGCTGTAATAGATCGAATAATGTTGACTTGTTATAATGCTGCATTAAGCGCTTATCTGGCTGTGACGGTACTAAATAAAAAGAGAGGAAAACGAAAAATCGAGTTTTGGGTTCGACCTAAGATACAAAGGAGAAAGATACTGGGTGTAAATGCCACTACTATTAAAGAATTGCATTTGGAAGGTCGTTATTCAAAAAGACCATTTTTAGAATTTGTATTTTAAATCTCACTTTTTGTTGAAATTAATGCGGACATTTCACAAAAACTCTTCTTTTTCATATTGTAGAATTAATGTTTTTACTGCTTCAAAAGTCTATGACAGTTTCGCCATGGTTTTAAATCGTATGCAACGAAAGGATTAATGTGACACAAAGAGGAAATGATAAAATTTTGAGATTATATCTACGTATTTTAAAAATCTTTGTCAAAGATTCATCAAAGATCTTTGTTCAAAGAAATTTCGTGTTTCTATAATAATGTAAAATTCCCCTTTTAAGGTAATTGGACACACTTACTTTAAGTTAATTAATATTAAAAAAATATTATTTGTTAAATCATTTACATTAAACATTAAAATCGACACGAAGCAGTATTTATGACGTTTCAACAAACATTTCAATATACGAGTACATGAACTTGGCAGGAAAACTGATTTTGATTGTAGATAGAACTAATTTATCACCGGCAAAATCAGTTTATGCATTTAAACTTTTTTTAAAACCACAATCTTGCCTTTAATAAACGCCTGTTATTGAACTAAAAATAAAAATCATGTATCATAATTAAAACGATAATTAAAATGTTTGAAAACACGACAAATTAACATAGCTAGTTTTTAACAACAAAACCTAAAACTTATTATAGCTAATCAGCTGTACAACGAAATCAGCTGATCTTTACGAATTAATATAAAACTGATCTTTTAATATAACTGCCAAAATTAAATTAACGATTCATTTCATATACTTAAACAGGTAACATTTCTTCGCAGTTTAAGTAGTGTGGTGGTGCCTCACACGCGCAAGATCTCTAATTAGATCTTGGCGGAAACACAGAAATTTGTAATTATAATTAATTTAATATGAGACTTATGACGCGCAAAATATACTGTTATGTATCAATATACACATGTTCCTCGCATCATGCGTCCCGCAAAAGTCACCATCAAAATCAGCCCTAAAACATGATACGTGTTAAAAAAGGTCATTTTACAATCGATAAATCAGCGTTTTTAGATATCTTTTTAAAACAGCTGATTTTGACAATTGCACTGATTTAGCTGGATAACGAAGTTTTGCAAGCATTACAAAACACATTTTATTGTACCATGTTCACGTTAAAAACACAATCCAATAGCTATGTTTAATCCAACAGGAATTTGTTAACAATAAATAAATATACTCTGGTACAATATTACTGGTTTGTTGTAGCTTTGCCATTAATTCAGATTGTGATTAAATATTGTTCTACTGTCAGTTTGTACAATGGCTACAAACTTTGAGTTTATGTTTGCGAGAAATTTACTTGCCGTGTAAGTCAACGCTGGTATATTAATTACAAGGCTTATGCAAAGTTATGATTCTCACAATTTCGTGTCTCACCGCTCCTCGCTGCAAGCACCTATATATCAGAATCGATTCAAAATGTAAAAATGTATTACATTAAATTAAATATCATTATTAATGCTCCTTACTAATAAGCCAATTTCGGTTATTTTCAAAATCGGTCTTAACGATTTAGAATAAATTTTGCTTAATTACGTAATGAAAAGAAAAGGATCGTTACCTCTAAAAATCCGGTTCGAGGACTAACGACAGACACACACTAATTACCTTAATTAATTCACCATATATTCGTTGTAAAAGAGTTAAGTCAAATTTTCGAGTCAAAGTACAGTAATGAATGCAGGTCATTAAAGTCTCTCTGTATTGATTTCACGTTTCCATCAAACCGCTGTATAATGTACCAGCTGTAATTAACGGAGAGAGATCAACGCTGCTGTAGTTTGTTTTACATTATTAGGCAATCTAAAATTACAGGGTCTTTATCAGTTACACTGAGTAATTGCAAGCTTATCGCAGTAAAATTATTCTTTACAAAAGTATCAATTTGAACAAGTCTGTTGAAGCTTTTTAGCAGAAATTAGACTTACAAGGTGTTTTACCAATAACCGATAGTTCGTAAGCCGCAACAGTTGGAGGATGGTGATCAGTACTTTTATTTTGATATACAATGCCCTTATTTGAGGGTTTTTCCTTCGTGAATGCTATCGAACGGCCTCCGACACTTCACCTATAAGCTTCGTGTGTTCTTCTGTACTGCACCAAAAACCCAAATACAGTTCACCTAGCAAGCTCCAGAGCCTTGTGTAGAGTGTCGTTGTGATAATCGTTTCCAGGTTGCTGAAGTCACAAAATTCTCTTTCTCTTGGACTGCAGGACCTCGCACTCGGACAGTATTGTTACGCGGTTTCAGGTAAAACTGAGTTTAATTAATTAAAATCTTTACAATTAAAAAAAATCAGCCTTACGTATCAGTTTATGTATTTTACAACAAACAGTTGATCATTTTTTAAAAAATTACATTGCCTCAAGTTACGAACAAATATAACCTACATAAACGAATAACGTTTCATGAAAATCGGACTATGTGTTTATTATAAAGTTATACAAACACATAGAAACACACAAATCATGGGAAAATATGTTTTTAGCGAATGTCTACTTGAATATTAGCTGTTGAAGCAGCCATTATGGTACCATTCTGACCTGGATCCGTGAAATTAAATCGATCATGACTCTAACAGGTATATAGTATTATGTTGCGAGCGTGTGTGTGTGTGTGTGTGTGTGTGTGTGTGTGTGTGTGTGTGTGTGTGTGTGTGTGTGTGTGTGTGTGTGTGTGTGTGTGTGTGTGTGTGTTTTTACGTAAGAACTGTAGCAATAAACGTTGTGGTGAAATTTGGTCAAACTTGGCATAAAAAATTATTTTTGTAACAGTTTTTAAAATCGGATCATTCGTTTCAAAATAGAAGTCATTCAACATTCGAAGGCGGTAAGCGATCGTTTTGATTTTCATATTTTGTCGACAATTAAAATTTAAAAATGATAATTTAGGCAAATTTTAACGCTGAATCTGGTAGTGAAATTACTTTTTATACAAAAAGTGTTATTAATCTAAAAATAAAAATCATGTATTATGTTTTTTTTATTTTAATTACGATAATTTGTACGAAAATGCGACAATTTAACATAGCTAGTTTTTGACAACATAACTTGAAACTTATTAAAGCATATCGGTTGTTCAATAAAATCAGCTGATCTTTACGAATTAATATAAACAACTGACTTTTTATTATTACTACCAAACAATTATGTAACGATTCATTTCATATACTTAAATCGGTCAATGTTTCTTCATAGTTTCCATAGTGTATTGGTTATCGCGTGTGCCTCACACGAGCAAGGTCCCCGGTTCGATCCCGGCGGAAATACAAAATTTTTTATTATAACTTATTTTGCAGATTTTGAATATTAACATTTCTGAACGGACGAACTGGGTAAGGAAATTGCCTAATATTACCAAAATCAGTTTGTGTGCAAGTTTGATTTTCGCGAATAGAAATGTTCGTTTAGGTAATGTGAAATTTGTTTCTTGAAAATTCGTTTCTTCCACGTCAGCGAGATTACAATGAACAGACTCCTGAAACATATTTCACTTCTGAGACACTTCTGTCGATATCTCAAGCAACTATGTTTTGAAAATAATTATTCCGATAGGATCTCGCGTTGAACTTACCGGGGCGTGAATACATACTGGCACAAGATGTGAAATATACAAGATGCGCATAACTTAATCTTGAAAACATAATTACAAGTAAGTCTTATGCAAGAAAATATAAATTTATAAAACTTTAAGATGGGGTGGTTTATACGTTGAGTGATACAGCAGGGGTAGTATAGATTATGTAATGGGTAATTTATTAAAATATTCTGATGTTGATAAATGCAGTTTTACAGGAAACGAAGAGAAATCGCAAAGATTAAAAAAATATTGCACGAACTCTCTCATATACAAACCCAACACGATTAGTCGCAGAAAAAAACGAATATGTCGCCGTTACCCCAAAATATTCGTTTCGGTTATTTTAATAAAGAAAAAAAAACATCACTGCAGGACGATCTTGAAATGGAAGTGAATAGGAAAAAATCGTACACATACATCTACCGGACTTTATACTAGGTACCTTCGTACCAAATTTCAAAATAATCGGTCAATGTGTTTGGCAAAAGTTGCAAACACTCGTCATCGTTAATGAAAGACTATTCGCTATTCCTTGTAAATGGGGGAAAATCTTACACATTTGTCGTTTGTGATTGATACGATGTTCCTTTGCATCAAATTTCAAAATAATCTCTCAGTGCATTTGGCTAAAACTAAGTGCACTCGTTATTGTAAGAGGCCGCCATCTTGAAAAGGAAGTGAATAGGAAGAAACAAATACATTAGGGTTTTATACAAGGTACTTCCGTACCAAATTTCAAAAAAATTGGGCAATGTATCTGGCCAAAATGTCGTAGCAATCAAACGTAACTACCCTCGTTATATATATATAACTGTTAACGTTTCTTGTGGTGTAAATTATTCCAACTTGCCCTCAATGTGGTTCAACCAAAACCTGCCATAAACATTGTCATCTGAAAACACACAAACCAAATGCCGAACGTTCGAGTTGAAACAGAGACTTCGCTTCGCTCGATCAATAGTTAAATTCAATGCGAGAAAGTGATTTCATTCCGTTTATTTTATTTTAACGAAACTGCCCTCTTTGTACGAGTTAACAGTAACCCTCTTCTTATGGCATAAATTATTCCAACTTTTGTTTCATGTGGTTCAACCCCAAGCTGTCATAAACATTTGAAAACTTTAATGCCATAATTACATTTATACAAAAGGTAAATACGGTCTTCATTTTAGAATCTTCTTCCAGCCGGAGTTCCCAACTTTTACTCATCAGTTATTCCCTGTTTGAAATATTAAATTAATGCAGAATTTCCGTTGGAACATTTTACTATAACAGCTGCCACGCCGATATCCGGGAGCACGGGAAAACTTCGATTTTCCTTCAAGTAAATTTCGTCCGTTCATCAGCTTAATAATTATCAGTAAATTACTTTACTTTCTATTTATACGAAGAAGAGTATTTAGTGAGCGTAAACAATCAATCGTATATTTCAATAAATGTATCAGTTTTAAAGTTCCCCATGTACAATAAAGTAGTTTCTTACATTGATGTTTTCCGACTATGTCTATGGATTATGTTAGACAATAAAAAAAATTAAATGACTGATATCTTAAAAAAACTTTTACATTTAAAAAATAATTTTTTTTCACCGTACATTAAAAATAAAAAAACCGTATTTTAACTTTTTGAAAATTGACGCACTGTCTTACTGACGTGATCGAAAAGAATTTCCAAAAGTATTTTTTAAAATTACTGTATTTAAAAAAATCTGATTTCACTATGAAAACAGAATTAAAATCAGCACATATTAGCATTTCAAACTTTGCAATTGTATTGGATTAAATTTCTTAATTTAAACAGTTTTTGAAAATAAAAACAATATTTATGCAGTTTTAACGTATATGCAACGGTAAAATCGAATTAAAAAACATTAACCAAAGGTAGAAACGACGCTCTAGTTTACCGGGTCTGGGCGTTAATACGATAGTCACTAAAAGGATCAATTTCCGATGAAAATTCACTAATTGTGCTTGATTTTGTTGTATATTATTACCCAGAGATGCTGAACCCGTTAAAAAAAATGTTTGGAATTTATAGACAGCAGGAAAAGCATAATAATTTTTTACAATCACTTAATCAAATTTTGCTTAATAATTGTAGGGTTATTAGTGAACTTGTTACAATTGCAAAATTTGAAAATAAGCTATTGGAGCTGACGTCATGGTAGAACACAAACCCGGGACCTCTAGATCACTTTTTGAGAGGATCGTTAAAATTTGTTTTTAAATATTGATATGTGTGCGTGCGTGCGCCTAAAAATTTATTTTGGTAATTAGCTTGGACAAGTTCACAACCAGAACAACATTTTTTGAACTGTTTCATAACGGCGGCACTTCAAATCTTTAAAAAATTCTTCAAATTTTTTTCTTAAATATTTTTGAAAATGAGATTTACCATCGTAATCGTGGTTTAAAACTACATAAACTGGAATATTTAATTTTCAATATAATTTAAAATGTTAGTAAATACAGATTTTATTAGTAATTATGATAGCAAAATCAGAATTTCAAAAAAAGTTAAAGAAAAAATTGGAAATTCGCTTCCGTAACGTGAGCAATACAGCTGCGTGCCAAGATTAACCGAAATTAATACATATTTTTCAGAAAAATCGACACGTTCTATCTGTACAGTTACACAAAGTGAGAAAGTTTGTGCTGTGTTTTAGCTCGATGATTTATTTCGAGTACAAACATTTGTATAAAACATAAACGTAAACTAGCACAAGGTTAGGTTAGTTTTATATAGGTCGGGTTACAGATGTGGGTCGTGATGTTTACCTACAGAAATTGACACAGTTTCCCAACACATTGTGCTTTACAACATCCCTATTCTGTAAATCAGCCGTCATTATAACTTTCTTGTTGTAACTGATCTGTGCAAATGATTATAATTTTTAATCTGTCTTTCTTAAGTTAAATCGAACAGTAGGAATAAACAGTGCCAAAACAATGTTGCGATTTCTCCCGAAAATGGGTTTTGAAACTGAAACTATTCTCAAAATAAACTGATAATTGATTCTGAGAAATTAGGCCGATTTGGTTATTACATCCTCACTATAATAAGAATAAAACATTTTTCTTAATATTATTACGTACACTACAACTAGCTTTACGGGCTAACCGGCAGTTAAAAGGCTTCAGTCTCACTTAGCACTACGTTGTCAGGCAGCTGAAGTACTTCAACATTTTGGTGTGATGGGGTCGAAACTCGTGTTTTTTTGCTTGCTTTTGTATTTCGGCTTCTACTGGTTCAATCGTCAAATCTCTGTGAATGGTATTTTACTGATGTACCAAGGAGCTTCCACCATATCCCTTAGTACTTTAGTTTGAAAAGTTTGAATAATTTTAATATTAGACTTCTTGGTGCAGCCCCATAACCGTATACCATATAATCATATTAGTTATGTCATTTGCTTGTATAACAGCAATTTGTTATGTATTGTCAATTCTGACCTTCCAATCAGCCACTGCATTTTTTTCAGTTGGATGTCTAGTTGTTGGTGTTTTTTTCTTAGTGTTCCTTCCAGCATAGCTTGGCGTCAAGTGTAATACCAAGATATTTTGCACTATAATACGGACTGGTATATTTCCTACTTGTAAAATTTACATTGGTCTCATTACAAATGTGCAAAAATTTATTTGTTGGTATCTACAACATCTTCTCTAACAACCAAAACAGAATACCAAAACGTTATACTGAACGAAGTGACACATTTCGATGAAATTTAGAACTTATATATGGTGATAAGTCTCTACTCCTTTATATGTAGCAGTTTATTTATTCGAATAATTTTGTTTCAAACTAATAATAGTCTATATCAGTTGAAGAAAAAACAAATTTTACTAAAATCGGTTTTATAATAATTATGTTCAAACTTTGCTTAAATGTATTCATTCTTGAGACTAATAGAACCTGTAGCTTTCTATCAAAGAATCTGGGGAGGAGTTAAAAATTGTCCCAAATTTTGATCGTATGTGAAATTCATAACACAATCGAGTAGAGAAGATTTGAAATAAAAGAAAATTTACGGTGAAGAGTTAAACAGGAAAATAAATCCAAAATATTTAGTCGACATAAAGTTCTTTTCCTTGAGCTTTTTTACTCGTAATGTTCGTAACAGAAGTAAGAAGTTGACAACTTTATTTTGAAATAAAATAGAGAAATAGATATTAAATCAAATTGGTTTTTTCAACCTAAAGTCGTGAAATATCAGTTAATTTGTTTGCACATAAAAATGTGACGAGAGTAAGTTCTATTTAACTGATTGTAACGGATTTGACAAGAAATTCACCTGACTTCTGTTGTGTTAGGTCTTAGTAGAAATTTCTGTTTAATATTCAAAACTAGGGTATTAAATGAAATTCCACAGGTTTAATCCATAAACTCTACAACAATACAATCTGATATGGTTTAATTATTTATTTTAAAGGAAAAATTATCATTTGTTGTAACTGACATCACCCAGATTTGTAACTGACTTGAAACGTGAGGCGGTAGATTAAAGAAATACAATATTTCCAATTTGCCATAAACAGTGACCGTGAAATCGTTTACCATAATTAAAAATTTACACAAATTATATTTTTGTTTACCTAAAAATACTGGAATATTGTTTGCTGTTCTAAATACGTAAAATTAATTGAATTGAGATTAAACTGCATAAAGCTAAAATCTCTGCGTTAAAGTTTAATTAAATTAATAGTTTGGTCTAGTTTCAACGCTTTTATTTGATTAAATTGTACTTGTTTGAAGATAAAAGCAATTAAAACGGCGCTGAATCTATTATAACACGCATTCACTGCAACAGTCAGTATTGAAACAATTTTTTTGTTGTTTTTATAATCTACTTTATTCATATTAACTCCTCCGAACCAATAGACACAAAACATTAAGGACACCAAAATGTTTTAACTTTACGTTAAATATAAGTATATTAAAAACCACAAATATCGTAAACAGGTAACATTATAAAAATAAATGCACTCAGCTTCTTGCTGACGTGATGGAAGCGAATTTTCCCTCAGAAATTATTTTATCATATATATTTTTTGAAAATCTGATTTTATAGTTATAATCAGCATTTAGAACTTCACAAATTATAATAGGCTATTAATTTAATATATATATATATATATATATATATATATATATATATATATATATAGGTATATATATATATATATATATATATATATATATATATATATATATAAATTTTAAACAACTTTTCAAAAATTGATTACAAAAATTGAGGATTGGCTCACATGTCACGGGTCTGTGTTTTATAACGTCACGGAGCTGAGCTACTTTGTTTAAAGTGTTCAAAAATTGTGCACAATCTGGTTGCAGTAGTCTTTACCTCTTGTCAAACCGTGATTTCGTTCCAACCCACTCTGCACTCGAAACCTAAAGAAATGTCTAAAGAGACGTTTGTGCGAATGTGTGTGAAATCAATTGAAGCATTCTCGGGTGTCAAAGCAAGTCTAGAAATGTCGGGGTAGCTTTCAGTGAAGTCGAGACTTAAAAGTAGGTCGTTCGTTGTGGGGTGCGCAAATTGAACGGGGTTGCCTTTACAAGTTATCAAGTGATTGTTGAAACTCTGCGTGAAACCTACTAAAACTGCACCGCTCCAACCCACTCGGCACTGTTTGATTTTGTGTTTTTACTATTACAAAATTCACTAAGCCATATTTGGTAAAATTTTACCAATAGCTGCAAACTTTAAAGTAATATATAGAAAAGAATTTTAAAAAATAAACACAAATTGAAAGCAATTTTACCTCGAAATTTATTACGTATTTTAAAATTCTAATAGACGGTTTCTAGAACAGTCATTAAATTTAATCTTTAATTAAAACATAAATTTCAGGTTCTAGAACAATTAACTGTTAAACGAAGATTAAAGTCATTATTCTAAATTCCGAGTATTAGTCAATTATTGCTATTCCATTTAAAAAAATTGACAACGATGTCAAAGTTTGATTTCCGACATTTTTAAAATACAGTAATGCTAATATTACATACGGTTTTATTTTGATGTTAAAATTTTATCCTTTAAATTTTGAATTTTCACGAGTTTTTTCAAATATTTATTAGCAATAACAACATAACCTATAAATTGATTCTTTCACTCTTATTTCCAAAAAAAAAATCATTATAATAATATTAGATAAAATGAAGAATTAACGGAAGTAATTTTGTTACTTAAATATTACATCTTTCATTTTTTTCAGATGAATTGAAGATTAGATTCAGGTTCAGGAAGAAAGGCGTTATTTACACTCCAAGCGAAATTTCAAAGCACGTGGTCCCACAATAATTCTGAGAGTATTCACATTTTCCCAAAAATTCAATAATCTACAGGGCGTCAAACATTACATAAACAATAAGACCGGGTGGTCACCACACGCGGAGCGAATCTGCGTTCAAAACCTAACATATACTACGCATTCAAAACCTAACATATAGTTTTTAATGAAGTGCGACCCTTGAAAACGTAACAGAGCTGAGCGGATTCAAGCGATCTTTGTTCCGCTCCGCGTAGCTTTGAATCTATATAAGTTCGGTTTTGAAGTTGACTGCACTCCCCCCCCCACGCTGACCACGCCTCCAAACTTATTATTTATCATTGTCTAGATTACCTTTGCCTAAGTTTCGGTTTTCAAACAGGGTAATTCTCTATAATCCATTACAGTAGGCCTAAATATTTAGACTTTAAAAAAACAAACGCGTTCTTTAAACTGACAACTCTGCTTCCGGTTGCCGTTCATCTTCAGTACGCTTAGCCTTACAATTTAAATAAATTAAATAATCAACATAACATAAGAATTACAATATACACGTCGACCATATGTTTGAAAACTGCCAATTTTTCTTTAATGTTAACGAAAGGTGAATTGGAAATTAAGTAATCTTTGATGAAATATTTTCTAGAAACAGAATGAAAAATTTAATCATCCATTATGTTAACCTAGCATTCACTACCGGAGCATTATGTAGGACTTTGTAAAATTATCACCCGGTCCGCGGAAATATAATGACATTATAGCCAGCAGTTTTCTTGCTGGTACAATAGGAACAAACTTCTCCAAAACTAACAATATGGAATAACAGAATGTAAACGAAAATTTCTCTTCCGTACGGGAAAATTATCGTACTGTAAAAAATAAAGGTAAATATTTTTTTAGCTAATTCCTGCTGGAAAATGAACTGTTGGAGCGGCCATCATGGTAAAACCCAGAGACTGAATATATTTAAATGACCAACAATACTGTTTTCCAGATTCGAGGTGTGTTTAAACAATTTTTTTATAAATTTTGTGCGTTTTTACCTCTCTGAATATTTAAAAATTTAGTCACATTTGATTGAGTAATAAATAGACAAGTTCATTACATAACAAAATCAGTTTTAAAAAATTATTTCACCATAGTATTTAGAGTTAAAAACTTCAAAAGAGAACATTTTTGAATTTCCAAAATCCGTTAAAATTAAATCCGATAAATATCTTTCTTGAATTATTAATTTTTTCGTGTAGAAAATCAAACATTTTTTACTAAATTTCTACGATTACAAATTACAATTTTTTTAAGTTTGAAAAAACTAAAAATTTCCTTAATTAGGTTTATGTTAATGCTCTTAAAAATTTGTAAATTATAACCTTACATCATAATGCCATTTTGAAACAGTTCGAACGGAAGCAGATACGAGTACATACCTGAAACAAAAACAACAACGTTAAAAAATATATATTTTTAAGTTCAAAAAGCCTTTATATCAATTATAACAACATTTGTGATACTTTAGTATTCGAATTAAATATAACACTTCTAGATTATCGAATATGTCTACAAAAAAACTTCAACCCTTTTCTATAGGCTATATTTTTTTACTAATTTATGATACGAATTTAAGTATCATCAGACTAATGATAAATATTATTTCGTACTAAATAATCAAGGCACACTGGTGTCACATTGACGTGCTGACTTGATGGAAACGTATTTCCAAAAAGTAACAATATCAAAATAACTTCTTATCTTAAACTTTTTTCATTATAAACTAATATTTTTATCAAAACAGTTTAAAAATCGTCATTAAAGAATATTTTTAAATGTCAATGGAGTTTAAAAAAAAATAAGAAATGTAAATTTACAGGCATTTTAACGGCGATTATGATAGTAAAAAATATTTTCAAAGGCGTTTTAAGGGATGAAAAAGGACGTTCATTTTTCGCAAAACCAATATCATTAAAAAACAATAATAACGCTTTTATATTACATATCTTTAAAAATATGGTTTCATCGTAAAAACCAGCATCAAAATTTGGATAAATCAGCATTTACAGTTTAGAATGTTTGTCAATGTAATTTGAGACTTTAAAATGCTAATATTCGCGGATTATAAGTTATGCATTTTTGTTGTTATTTTAAGGCGAAAAGCACATTAAGGCTATTATCGCCTTCCTAAATGTAAGTGTGAGTGTAACGTGTTAAAGTCGCAAGTGTAGTGTTGTAAGTGTAAAAGTGTGTGTTAGACTTGGGTACCGCGAGGGACGTCTAAATCCTCTCAATAGGTGCAGCTAGTCTGCACCCCTCCTGCGGAGTTAAGGTTATGCAGTGACAGGCGACAGACAAACGAACCGGTTCACCTCGGTGATGAGATCTGCTCGGTGTGAATCGCTTAGTGATCCGAAATCGTCACGGCTGAGCCCAGACAGTTCAGTTCAGATCTTTAAATCTTTAGATCTATGATCTGTTAAAACTGATATTTTGTACCAACACTCAATACAGTGTCGAGAACGGTTGGGTGTAGATATTAACCAATCGCGTGTATATGGATCAAATGTTTCGTTTAACCTGTTAGTTTATATGAAACAAGAGGCATTCAGTTAGGATACTAAAATTATTCAATATTGAATAATTAATGTTAATGAACATAAATACATTATTAATACATTTGTTCCATTAGGAATGTTAGATCGTACAAAAGTACATTTTTATTGTTTGTTATTTATTAACTTTTTGACTCGTTTTTTGCATAATTCCTTTTAAAAAAATAATAACGGTAGGCATACTCCGAAACTCATTAGAAAAATTTTAAGTAAAATACAACACTTGTCAATGCAGTACAATATACTCACAATACAAATAATAAGAAAACAAAATATAATTGTCACTTATCATTTAAATTATAAAAAGGTGAAAACACTCAATTAGCTCACAACAATACATTTAGTAATCCAGACAATATTGTAAACTCGTACGGTAATCACAGTTGTTAGCAGATAACCATACCATAGACAAAAAGAAAGACATTTCTCATATACCGGCAAATTTGCTGATACTTCAGTTCTACAGTTCAGCAATAAGAACTCGACTTGCAACGAGCTGAGCTAAGCCGTATAATGTCAATGACCTGAAGATCCGGGTATTGAGCCGGATCATTTTAGTGACCTGATCAATCTTTCAAAAGAACCGTTTTCCCATGAGTATGTTAATTATGATAGCGAAAGAAATTATCAAAAATGTGTTAAATGCTGTTCTTTCTAACTCCGAACTTCTTTCAAATTGGAACTCAGGCTTGAATTATACATCTTCATTATGATCGAAAGTTTTAAACGTTTCATAAGTTTAATTTGGTTATATAATAATTTTGTTAATAATAATATTTTCAGAGAGATTAGTATCGAATAAAGCTATGTGCATTACATACAAAACATTCACACAAACACACTAAAACTTAAAAAAAAACAATTTTTTGGATTATCGGGGATCTGAAAAAAATAATACAACGATCACTTTTAACTTTTTCGATTGTAATTATTTCTATTTATTCTTTGTAGGTAAAAAACCAGAAACCAATTCTGCCGTATCAGGTTAAAGCCCACATTTTATATTCTCACAACGGAGAACCATAACGTTTGTTCCCATAGACTATTTTGCAATAACAACTTTCTCCTAAAATTCGTAATTTTAAACTTAAAAAAATTGTAATGAAGAAGAAATTTAATTAATTTTATTTCCGAATTATTATTACTATTATTATCACCGTCACCGTCATCGTCAACGTCAACGTCACCGTGTCCGTCACCGTCACCGTCACCGTCACCGTCACCGTCAACGTCAACGTCACCGTCACCGTCAACGTCACCGTCAACGTTAATGTCAACGTCTTCTTCGTCGTCATCGCCATTATTACTTATTATTAGCATTATTATTAATAATAAAAGCCTTGTTTCGTTTAGTTTATACTGCGAAGAAATACAATTATAATAAATTTTCCGATTAAATAAATATTAAATTTAAGAACTAAAAAAAAAAATTATAAAATGAAGATCAGCTGAACATCGCAGACTCACTGTGTACAATTAAGCGTAACAAAAAACTTAGAGGGGGAACAGTTTTCGTAAAGTAATTTTAAAGTTAGGGAACAGAAGGTAATTAGAAATGTCTTCGAATTTAATTAGGTGCTTGAGCCCGTTTCAGTTTAAGAGAACTTCGTTTTCATCCGATTTTATTAGAAAAACAATTTCCTCGTTGTAAAAGTAACTATTTTTTTTATTGTTCAATCGATTTAATTAAAAGTACTAAAAGTTCCCTGATAAAAAAAACTTTGTAGTACTATCTTCTACAGGGTGGTTCGAAAATAGCGCGACTACACTTCGGAAACTGTAAAAAATAAAAACAATCGTAAAAATAATGGAAATAAATTTTCAAAAATAATTATATTTCACTCAATATTTTTGAAATCAGACTCCACTGTCATAATCTGTAAACAAAATTATTCAAACAAAAATGAAATTTGTTGCCAATCTTACGTGGCCAAAGTCATTTTGGATAATTCATGTGTTTCTATAAGTACTTTTAAAAACAATATATTGAACAATATAAAATTATTCAGAGTCAAATGTAAAATTATACAATATTATTACTTTAAAAAAATGGATATAAGTCTTGTAAAATATTGCGAAAATAAATTAAATTACTTAAAAAGGAAGTTGAAATTACGTTTACGCATCTAAACAAAAGGCAATATGTTGCTGTTTTTCAAAAACTTCAATTTTTGAATAAATGACGAGTAAATGTACAAAACGTTTACCAAGATTAATAGTCAATGTTACAAATTTTAAATAAAGTAATTTTAAGTTCGAGAATAAGTTTTCATACTAATAGCTACAAGTTCAAAGAAGAATAGACCTTGCAGTATATTATTAATTAACATACAGTAACGTAACTCTGCGGCAGCGCTCGTAACGATTTCCGCAAATTTAACAAGCAAACGTAATATTTAAGAAAAATATTGAGGACCTACTTTATTAGAAATGTACTCTTTCTCTACGAAGCGGTCAAATTTATGTTCGGATTTGCCGTTCAGCCAACAACTACACTCTCAACATTAAATCAAAGCCCTCCATCTTGAAACGGAATAAATGTAAACAAATATTACACGTACATCGTTTGAGCTTTATTCAAGTTATCTTCATAAAAAATTTCAAAACAACCGGTTATTGTTTATGTCTGAAACAGTGTACACTAGTCATTGCAAATCACAGGCAGCCATCTTGAAACGGAATAAATGTAAACAAATGTTACACGTACATCGTTTGAGCTTTATAAAAGTTGTCTTCATAAGAAATTTCAAAACAACCGGTTATTGTTTATGTTTGAAACAGTGTACACTAGTCATTGCAAATCACAGGCAGCCATTTTGAAACGACAGTAAGCTGGAAAAATGTTACACATACGTCGTACGAGCTTTATAAAAGTTTCCTTCGTCCCAAATTTCAAAATAATCGGTCAATGTCTTTGGTGAAAACTGCTTACACTCATCGTTAATTCAGAGTCCGCCAGCTTGAAACAGAAGTTAATGGTGAAAAATATTTCGCATTCCTCTTTTGGACTTTATACAGGGTAACCTCGTACATCATTTTTAAAAAATCGGTAATTGCGTTTGGCTAAAACTGTGTACACTAGATATTGTAAATTACAGGCCGCCATTTTTAAACGAAAATTAGAAGGAAAAAATCTTACATGTGCATCGTTTGGGCTTTATACAAGGTACCTCAGTACCAAATTTCAAAACAATCGGTCAACCTACTTGGCAAAAACGTCATAAAAATCAAACAAACAGAACCAAAAGCCGAAGGGTTGAGCTGACAGATCTGGCTTTGCTCGGTCAATAATAAAAAGCTCCATGAATTTTAATGGATTTTTATTGGACTAAATTTTGAGCAAAATTTGATGAAAATTTTTAGAAACCAATTAAGAAAATCAAAAGTTTTACAATAACAATTCGGTTTTTTTATTTAGTATATGAGAAAGTTACAAAGAAAAGAAAAAACAAACTACATCATGTGTAAAGGAGCTTCTTAAGCAACAGCTGATAACTCCAAACAGCTGTTTTCTTACTAACTGTTATAGTTAGGTTAAGTTGGCCAGTGTTAAAACACAATACAACTAAAACAATTCCCATTAATACCAAGAATACAGCAATATTGCAAACCAAACACTCTTTGTACAGAACTCGGCCAAACTGCCAACAGCGTTCTTGCAGAACTTCGCCGCACTTCGCCGGTGTGCTTACTACCTGATATTATACTGCCTCCTGGAGGGAATAGCACAATTTAATTAAATGCATTTCTGTGTAAACTAGATTTACTTGAAATTTAGTTTAAGTAAGTGATATTTTACCGGCGTTTTCATTTAACGCAGATTTTAAATTAAATTATTTCTTTATTAACATTTTCTGTGTACAGAGTGACTGAAAAGATTTGTCACTTCTTTTTATATTTGTCCCCGTATCCGTGTGATTGTGTGTATGTGTGTTTTAAAACTATAATGTTTGTAAATTTAACTTGAAATAAAAATCTATTTAATAATAATTTGGATAAATTCGTTAAATAATTAAATCCGTTTAACCGTTTCAAAATAGCGGCATTATAATTCTTTAAAAAGTATTTACAAGTATTTTTTAAAATCGTATGCTGTTTTGAAAATATGAGTTTACTATCGAAAACAGAGTTAAAACTGCAAGAAATGGTATTTAAAATTTTTAATTTCTACTGAAAATAAAAAAGTCGAAAAAAATGGTTTCGATATATTGGTAAGCTACACTTTATTTTAAATTGAATCGAAATCGGACAGTTTGATTTTTAGATATATTCAATTTCATGTCCTCTGAGTCAAGAAACGTAGGCTATCAGATTCGTGCATTATATCGTCAATGTTGCCATTTTCAGTGTCGATGTTTCAATATTCTAGTATTTAATTTATAAATTGTTTTACTACTGCTATTTACAGTTAGTTATAAACAAATATAAAGTTTGTATAAACGTTCTAAAATGGCAGACGTTTACCAACAAATGATACGTAAACATCATTCTGAAGCCTAAAAGGGTCGACTTCAACTCGGAAAGGATTTGTAGGGTGGGAGAGTAAGCCGAGAAGGATAAAATTGAGGTTTAAAAAGGGAAACTCAAACCTACGACATCTTCTTTTGCTTTTGTGTATTTCTGCGAAAACATGGTGCAAACAACGAGGAGAGAATTGTCATATTTCCCCTTATACTTTTAAATCAGTCTTTTTGGGGTATTTTAATGTTATTTTTACAGGAAAAGTTATCGCCACTTGAAGTTTGGAAAAACGTATTAGCTCGCAGAGAAAGTAATACCAGTTGCCAGTTAGTTATAAATTGTTAGTAGGTTATACAAGCAAGTTTTAAACGAGTATAGGAAACAACTCTGATGCTATACTTAGAAGCCGAACGTCAATAACATTCAAAACCTTTTAAAAAGGTACTGCGATGCGTTGATGACACCGAGGACATGAAATGACAACCTACTCAGGGATATTAAAATATACTTCCGCAGCTGAGAAATAAAAGAAGTAGTTAATCACAGACAACTACACGGCATTTCAAGTCATGGAAGCTTTGAAATGCGAAAACAACCGGATACAACTGTAGCTGTACTAGACTAGACTAGACCTTCTGTTTTGATGGAAACAGATAATTAAAGAATAACCACTGGGTTATACAAGGTGCTGGCTAAATGTTAGAAATGCTAGCTAAATGTTAGCTAAATGTTAGAAATGGAGAATCTGAATTCCGCGTTCAGGTTTGTGATATGACCTGCTGCCGGTGGTGTGTGCCAACAGCTGTGACTGTGAGAGGCTGCGTTCTTGAGTTTCGTGCTTTTGTATAGATTAAATTAGATTAGAGACTATAGGAAGGGCTAGTACCACCCCAGACATTGCAAACGACTGACCTTTTTTTGCTACTAAACCTTTTAAAAATATCTAGTTCAGCAGACCGGTGCCCTTAATAACTTACAGCAACCCACTGACTAGCTCTTCTGAAGATCTCTAAGGTCTTGTAAACCAAAAACCCCTAGCCTCCTACTAGCAAGAGCCTCACAATCATGAATTATATGACCTACAGTTTTCTCTTCTTCCTGCACAACCTACTCACGGTTTTGTCAATGGTACATACACTATCCTGTTCATTTGCACCCTCAGACTACAGTGCCCTGTATTGAGTCACATGATCCTCCTGTTGTGCTCTGCCCAGGACATCTGCTGCCCCTTTGAATCCTCAAAAAAAACTTTGCTTAGGAGACGTTTACTATAGGAATGCTCATGAAGGATATTCCATCTTACATGGTGTTGATTAGTAATCCACCTATTAATAGCAGACCTGGCCTACAATAGAGAAATTCCTAAAGCCGGCTCAGGTCTGATGAACTCAGTTGCAAGTCCAAGTCCAGCCAGTCGGCCTGCCTCCTTGTTACCCTCAACTCCCCTATGCCCCGGAACCCACTGAAACCCACGTTGCTCAGGAACAGAACGTCAAGAGACCAGCTTGGGTCCACTATAGGGCCCACAAGTGCTTTTATTGTGTTTGTGTAACGTTGTGTTTTAGTTTGCGGCGAATTTTTAAACTTGTATAAATGGCAGATTTTAAGGAGCAAATAACCTGCATCACATTTTGCTTCAAATTTTAAAAAAACTGCTACTGAAGCCTATCGCAAGCTTATGGAAGCATTTGGTCACAATGTTATGAGTCAAAGTAAAACGTTTTTGTGATAAAAATGCTTCAAGCATGGACGAACTTCTGCCGACGATGAGCGTTCAGGACGACCATCGACAAGCACAGCACCGGAAACATCGCAAAAGTGCGCAAACCTATTGTTGCAGATTGTAGAAGAACAATCCGTGATGTTTGTGCAATCATAGGAATGTCGTACAGGATCGCGCAACGTTTCTTGTCAGACAATTTGAGCACGAGAGGCATTGCTGCAAAATTTATACCGATAACAATTTTGATAAGCAGCGACCAATCATGGCGTAGCTGTCTGCACTGAACTGAAAATTTCAGCAAGAAATGACCTTTAATTTCATCTCCATTGTCGTAACCGGTAATGAGACATGGTTTTATGGTTATTACGATATTAAGTCTACAATTTTTAAGTCTCTTATACATATTTTTTAATTATGAAATGTAAATAACTAAACGGATAACTTATTCAGTTGTATATAAAAATAACTGTGCATTTTCTCAAAAGTCGTGCGGTTTTATTAACATAGTTTTTATTTAATATAAGCATTAATTTTTTTTAAATTGTTAATTTCAAAACTACTCGGAACACTGACAAACAGCAAGGAAGTTCTAAGTACCGCATAAATTAAGTTAAATAATTTTGTATCTGAATTTGTCCTGGAATTCAATTAAAACTGAACTAATTACTTCACTTAATTATGTATCATATTGCAAGCCACACCTGAAGTAGTACTTGGAACGGTTGTTTCCACCCCTTGACCTACAAAACCAAAGTACGTTTTAATTACAAGATCACGTTACTTTGCATTTAACACTTTACACAATATCAGTTCCTTTTACAAACTTTACGTCCTTGTGTTCCAAATATCAGTGACAACGGTAAATTTTTGAGTAAAATGATATTAAGAGTTATGATTCACGAGTACAAACAAATTGTGCAATTATTGTACAAATATTCAATTAAATTATCTTAAAATACTCGCACGAAACGTACGCAACTAAGCAAAATTGGAATCTTGAGCAAAGAAAATAACAAACTCTTATGACCGTAAATAGTGTTATGATCTGGTTAAGCATAACTTTTAGCAAAATCTGATGAACGATATTCGAGTAGTTAGGTCCACTTTTTTCGATAGATTACAATCAATTTATAAAATAGCGAAACATATGTTTGTTCGGTCACGCTTGAGCTAAATTGAAAGAAATTAAATTTAAATTTAAAAATTGTATCTTAAATCAGTGCAGGAAACTTTTATAAATGTTTATCAATGAAATTTTTGTATTGTAAATTAGTGCGACAAAAACTATAGAAAAACAACTCCATAATTAACGCCGATCGTTTAGTTTCCACATTTTTCACTTCCAACTGTCCTAATCCTTTAGAGTGTATTTTTCTTATAAACAATTACGTACGGACATGATTTATCGACAAATTTATCTTTGTGTAACTACATATGTCTCTATAATTGTACCGTCCTTAATCCTTGCAGTCAAATAGGTGGGGTTAAGCCGAGACCCGTTGATCAATCAGTTGAATTTATGTAACTACATTCTCTGTAATTGTATTCCTTTGCACCCTTGCTGCTTTGTAGCCTTTTTTGTCCAGTCATCCAATTGTATTTGTACAGCTCGCAAACAATATCACTAGTATTTCAAACTACAGCAGACCTCGCAGTATATGCGTAATTAATATACAGCGCGCTCAACGACAGCGCTCGTAATCTTCCATCAATTAAACAGGTAACTATAATATTTACGAAAAATGTTACTGGACCATCTTTGGGTAATATTAGCTCTTTCTCCATGGAGCTGGTAAAATGTTGGAAGGTATTGCCGTGCAACCAGTATTAAAGGAAATAACCGGCAACTACATTCTCAACATTGAAACGGAAGTGAATGGAAAAATCTTGCACATACATTCGGAGTTTGCACGATGCCTTTGAACGAAATTTCAAAATAATCGGTCAATCCGTTTAGCCAAAACTGCCAAACAAACCAAATGCCACTCGGTCGAGTTGATCTCGCTTCACTCGGTCAATTAGTACAGTTAATTAAGCTTAGCTTTAAATATGCGGGTTATGAACGTCAAGCGACCTCTATTTTTAATCTAGCGATACTTCGCGATAATTCGGTGCTCTATATGTGTGGACTTTATTATAGATTGTTTGTGTGTGTGTGTGTGTGTGTGTGTGTGTGTGTGTTCCTTCCTTATAAGGTGGGATTTTAAGCTGAAACCTTCAATATCCGCGAAATCTTTAAGAACTGGTACGTAAATACGTATAAATTACATCAAGAAAGATGCATGAAAAAATTAAAATTGAGTTGCTGGTTATTTTGTTTAAAGTATATAAAGATTATTTCTTGCTTACATGGGTTAATTTATCATAGTTAATTAAAAACCATAGCATTAAATTCGTCGATTACGAACGACAATATTCACCGACACAAGGGTTGAAGGAATAGGTTCCCTTAAGTAGAAGACCAACTGTTTTCCCAAAAACCTGATGGAAAGTCCCGCGATGGCTACTCAGTGCAGGGGTTATGAAACCCTTAATATATATATCTTCTCTACCTAACCCTCTATTATTGGATCTGTCCCAGCAATTATATTAACGATACGGGATAAAAAATTATATTCATTTCTTTATAACAACGTTTTAGTAATTATTCAAAACTTAATTACACAAATGTAATATTAAAAATGTTGAACATAATTTTCAATTACACGTTCACAGAAATTTCGTCTTGACAGAAGCGCGAAGTTGAACTTATTTCGAATATTGCTTTGGCGAAGTCAGTTACTTCAAGCACGTCTGTGTTACTACGTTGCTTAACATTCCAAGCTGTTCTGTGCTTTTGTGTCCCAAATTAAAGTCCGTATTGGAGTTTTGACAAATGGGAATGAAAATAATTATTGTCGCAGACCCGGGCAATTACACTTGCAAATGAATTCGTTTTAATTCCGCAGTAAATTTCTCATTAAATAGATATTATTTCAGCGGGAATTTATAATCGCGATGTTATGAAGAAATCTTGTTTGCCGATCTCTTTAATTTTCTCAGAATATTTCATAATTATGTTAAATTTTAACTTTAAAAAAATCAATATTTAAAGCCAAACGGATTGTCTGTACAATTTTATTTCAGTTTTTTTTTATTTCGTGCATTCGAACAAACAAAAATGACGTTAAACTTCTATTTAAAAGTAAAATGTCTGTCTAACTGAATGTCTGGTACTTTAATATGCCAATTTTGTCGCTGTCCACTACAGAAAGACTTGATAGATTTCAATTAAAACGTTTATAATTATTTGTTAAATAAAATGTTTAGTACGTTTGATGTTAAATCAAACCTTTTTCGCCTGTTTGAAAAAAAATGGCGGGCACTAAAAATGCCAGATTTATTTAAAAAATGATATTTACAATAGATGTAGCAGTCAACCGTAAATGCTACTGAAAAATCTAACTTATTTTTTTTTTTGAAAAAAATACTACATTCTACCAATAAAAGTAACATTGGTAACTTTTTAATAACAAAAAGCTTTTAATAACAAAAGCTTCTCTACCAAACATATAAACTTCTCTAGTTTACAGTGAAACAAAATTGTTAAGTAAACTTTCAAATTAACTGTAATTTTTGGGAGGCAACTAGTGACAAATACTTTCTAATTTTATAATAAAGATGACGCATATTTACCATATATATTTTTAATAAATATAAAACGATATAGTTAGATAAATTTTATACAAACTTTCTAATTTAAAAAAAATATTTATATTAGCTAAAAGTAGAACTCGTAAGCAACCAAATAAAGATATGCGTTGTTATTTCTCAAAACTGGAAAATATGCCTGATTTTTAAAATTCGTTCATCAGATTACGCTTAAATTTTTGTCGTCCTAAATAAAGATTCGAAAAAATAAATTGTTTATCGAATTTGAAACAAAATAAATTTTTGGTCAGATTTTAATAATTTTTAAACCGGATATATTAGGTAATAACAACCCATATTGGGTACGTGAATGAAACTGTATTTAAATTTTGTACAACATATTTAAAACGTTAAACAAGAAAAAAATCAAAACCTATCAGTTACAAGTAAATTTTATCAAAATAGTTGAATTCGTTTTTGTTTCTAGCGATTTTTAGTCACCGCTGGACAGGTAGTGTAGTCACAATTTCACAATTTTCATTCTAAATTACATAGTATAATGGAAAAAAAGTTGAAAATTTGCTTCCTTATAAAATTTGACTTATTGGCGACCTCCTTAACTTTCTCTGAACGCTTCATAATTATAAGTTAAATTCATTTTTAAAAAATCAACACCTAAAAGATAAACTGTATATTAATTTAACTATTGCTTGTATTTTCATACCTTCCATCGATATAATGAAACCCTTAATGTACGCATGCATATAGAAAATCAATACAACTTAACAAAAATTGTCAACATGTTGGACCGTTTCAATAGAAAGGGGAGTACTGCAGTTAGCAAGGGAATTAAAGGAAATTGGAGGTACGTTTTAAGTAGAATAAATATCCTCGTTAGAGGGAAAGAGTTTTAGTGAATTTCTGTGCGAAAAAACTTTTCACTACAAGTAATAAACGGAAATAACACTAAACAAAAGATGCTAAACTTTGCGGGAAAAAATTCGTATTCGATTTATCGGAAACAACAAAATAAATAGCAACACGCAACCCTCTTGTTAATCTGGTAATATGGTGAAGTGGTCTTTCAAAAAGTAATATTGCAATAATTTTTTATCTTATATCATTTGCTGAATTAGAATTTAGTGTTTTTAAATAACATTAGATTTACGGAAATTATGGCAAATTAAGGAAACAAAAAATTAGTAAGAATTAAAAGTTGCGACTTTCTTAAGATTCGAAAACTGTTGAACGGCCGCCATTTTAAAACATTTAAACGGCCGTTATTTGAAAACAGTTGGGCGGATTTTTTTTCTTGGACAATGCTATCAATTCAATGTTATTATAGTTTTTAATAAAATCGATTTTTGTGCCAAGTTTGAATCAAAATGGATCAAATTTCAAATTTACATACGCATATTTACTTACGTGTATACGTTCAAAAAGTGTTTTGTAGGTCAGGATCGACGTTCATTTAACGACATGAAGCGAAGCATTTTAAATGTTAGCTTTGGCGAGAGGAGTAAATAGAAAAAAGTCTGCCGAACGGAAGAATGTAACGCAAATATGGAACGAACGTGCAAACAAATTTCGTCTCATATTTCTATCTCTTTATTTTCTTCCTCATTTACGATAACAGTACACGTGTATTATATGAAAATGTTGTGTTGCTTTGGTTTCGATATTTTACCTTAGTTGAAGAACACGAGCAAGTTGTAACCGTTTATAATACATTCGAAATAAATATTATTTTTGTTAATATTGCCAGTTTTTAACAACATAACCTGAAACTTATTATAACCTATCAGTTGTTATAAAAATCAGCTGATCGTTACGAATTAATACAGAACAATTGATCATTTATTATAACTACAGTAAATAACTTCTAAACTAGGTTTACGTGTTTATTTATTTTTAAAAAAACAAGATTTTTGTAAACATATCTTTAAACTAATTATATATTCAGCAAAGATATTATTAACAAAAGCTTCACTCTGTCGGTAACTCCCCGAGTTCCAAACGTTTACGTTTTTCTTTCACAGTGATCGCCTTAATGAATGTAACCTATAATAGAAATGCACTGAAACATATTTAATTCGCTCGCCGTATAAGGAATATTCATTTTATTGTTTTTAAAAGGAAGACCAGAAATCTATAACTTTATAATGTACCTGCCGGTACAAACGTATTTCCTAAGCCCAACAAAATTTATTCAAAATGGCGTCTCCAATTTAATCAGCTTTTCTACGGCAGCTAAATTATAAGTTGCGATCCCACCTCCTCCAAGGTATTCATTTGCATGTAATTCTTAAACGGAAAATTTAATGCATTTCCACCTGTGGCTTTAGTTTGTAGAGGTGGGGGGAAGAGGGGGTTAAGCCGCTCTTTCTAATATTAAACTGAACTAAGGTAGCGTGGATCTTTTGAGATTGCAAAATAAATACGAAATTCAAATGTGAAGTTGTTGAAACTTTCAAGTAATACGGGTTTGTACGAGTGAATTTTTACTTTTCTATTAAGTGATTATCTTTCTTTGTGTAAATAAATCCTTTTGCATTGCAAAAAATACATAAGGAATTATTGAACTAAACGTAACAGAATTAATGAATTTGTAGTTATTACGGAATTTTTATTGGAAAAATGATCTATTGGAGCAGTTATCATAATAAAAACCAGACCTAGGACCTCGAAATGTGCACCGATCCTGACCTTAAGATCTCTAGATCTCTTTTTGATAGGTCATTAAAATTTATATATATATATATATATATATATATATATATATATATATATATATATATATATATATATATATATATATATATATATATATAATAAAAGCACGATCATCTAATTTAAAAAAATTCGTAATTATTTTACAGTGAACAAGACAAAATATCATACACATAATACGATAAATTTTATTTACTTCAAACATTTGCATTCAAAGAATGACCAACCCCTCATAATATAACTGATAAACTGATGAGATTTTAATGGGTACTCTGGATTTATTTCTTTTTAAAAGTGAACACAATTGTTTCAACCCCACTACAAATAAGATTTATTATGAAATTCTTTCTAAATGAGCACCTATTAAAAACAAATTAAGATTAATAATAGAAGTGCTTTCTCATACAATCTTTTCAATGTTGTTTTTTTCTTAAATTATAAATATATTTTTAATTATTTGAGCTGTAGAATATTTTTTATAACTGCAAATTTGTATACATCTCTTTCACATCTTTAATGTGTGAATTCTGAAAAATTCCAAAATAGGTGTTTACTTATTTGTGTTTCCGAGTTTTTTATTAAGTTTCAAAAAATGTGATCAAAAAATTATTTTTTCTTATTCAAATTTTGTAAATCTCATTTTCCCTCTTTTAGGGGTTGAATTTTGTAAAATGCTGAAATATGTGTTTATTTTTTTATAATATTTATCACTAAATTTGAAATTTTAAGAATATTTTTTCCGATTGTTCAAAATCGAGAGAAAAAGGAGGGTATTCCAAAGTGGTAACGTTGTCCTTGGCAAGGTATTGTTTCACCATTTGTTAGTGATGTGACCGAGCATTACTATACAACCAAAACCAATCGTTACCTGTTCATTTTTCGGGTAGCTTTCATCTACATGCATCTCGAAGCCGCTTTACGATCTCCTTGTACAGTTCTTTATTAACTGTTTTTCCTTCAGGAATAAATTCCTAGTGAATCAAGCCCTGATAATAAAAAAACCTCCATCATGTTACTCCGGCTTCTGCCCAAGCAAAAATTTTTTCTTGATGTTTTTGATTTTTGATTCACCGGATTGACGTTTCGTCAGCGAGTCTTAAAGGAAGCACAATGTTTTTTATCACTGGATTTTTACCTGTTTCCACGACTGAAAATGACAATGAAGGGACCGATTCGCAAGATGTGATGGAAAATGCGACGAAGCGGCTAAACGAAATTTCCAAAAATGGCTTTCAGGAGTGTTTCCAATAATTGTATGAACGGAGGAAAAAGTGTGATCATGCAGGAGGAAAGTATCTTGAAGGAAAATAAGGTTGAAATATTATACGTACTTTCAATAAATTTTCGTTTATCAATTCTTGGAACTTTTTGACCTTACCTCGTATAATAGAATGCATTGGCCAAACCTTGTGAAATATTAACCCAATATATTTTCGTTATTGTCAGATTTTGCCACTAATAAAAAGTAATTCCCTCACTTAATGTCTCACAATTTACCATAGTACGTAAGATATTATGGGCCAATGTTTGTTCCAAATCAATATTTAACCATTTGAATTACTAAAAACCGTTGTTAAGTGACGGGAATTTATTATCATAATACATATTTCCACAGCTTTTTTATTTGAGTCTTGCCAACCAAGGTTTCACTCCACAGAGCGTTGTAAAGTCTACTTAAGTGACTGAAGTAACTGCCTATGTCATTTCCCCCTCTTCCTAGTACTTAGGTCAGTACAGTATTTAACAAACAAAAATATAATGTCCTATTTGCTGGTTTACCTTCAGTCTTTAATTAGCCTTGACAATTCTCTAACGAGTGAAACCTTGGTTGACAAGACTCAAATAAAAAAGTGCAGTAATATAGAAACCCGCTATTTCATTTTAACTAATTTAACTATTTGTTTTTTTATGAAATATAGTTATTTCAATCGTGTTTAAATATAAAATATCCAAAAGTGCGGTAGCTGGATGAGTTTATTTTATAACCAAGGATCTACCAGGATCGAATTATAGCTTAGAGAGTATGTAAGTTTAGCTTTAATAAAGCTAGCGCAGCAAATCCCTGCACAGGGGTGGTTTATTAAATACCCACTCTTGGGTAAGCTCACTTTAGTTAAAAGTACCCTGGGGTATAAACGGTGCCATAAAGTACCTCAAGACGTTTTTACAATTTGTAATTTGTATGCGACATGTAAGCTCAGTAAACGGGAAAGTAATTTGAATATGATAGAAAACATCAGACGGCAATCAGGGCTTAATTTTACTCTTTTATTGTACAATGTAAATAGGAAATATAATGATCATGAAAAATTGATAGGCACATTCGTTTTCAAGGTCAATCAAGTACACATATGACTTGATGTATGCACACTGACGATTGCGATGAAATTTATCAGTTAATAAAACAAAATCGTGGTATTTTGTTACATAAAAAGCTTATAAAATTTTATAAAAACAGATAGACTTAAATCAGATGCAAATACATTTTTGAATAAATTTACAATCCTAGTTTATACAGATAACTACTATAGTCAAATCAGGTTTTGAAAAATTGTTAAGTAAGAAGTTCTGATTTTACTTTCTCATTGTATGAAGTAAAAAGGAAGTCTTGAGATTTTTATAAATTTTTACGTTTTTAAGTCACTGTTCAAACTTTTATTTTCTCTAAATTTACTGTTTTGTAGTAAATCGAGAAAAACCGAACTCTTTTTTCGGGTTTTAAGCTTATTGACCGATTTTGATAAATTTTGACAAGCATGTCTGGTTTTCTTATATCTAGGAAATAATTCTGAACATACAAGAACCAAAGAAATGGTTTATGAAGCTGTTGGTTAAAACGCGCTTTGTTTCAAAATCTGTTTAAAATTTTGCTCCAAAAGGAGTCCGTAAGTGTATGGACTGACAAAACGTACGAGTTACTTCCGAACGTTTATCCGACCCGAGCTAATGAAAAACTAAAAACATCCGTCTGTTTTGTAGAATAGGCTATTTGTCAGTCTCTTACGAGCAATTTGTTTGTTGTCCTTTTGTAACGATAAACGTACTTAACTGGAAAACTAATTTGTCTAAGGTAACAAAATAATGTTTCTACAGTTTTCGAAATATCCATTCACATGAGACTTTTTAATTGCTTAGTTATTTTTTCGAAATTCGATTCTATCATGCCAGGAAGAGCAAGTAAACTTCTTGACCTAGCGTTACTGATATCATATAACTTGGATAACGACGTTAAAAAATAATTATTACAGCTCCGTGAGTTACGTCGATCAGCACAAAAAAAAAACTGGTCACATTATAGATATTGAGAAGGAATGACGAAGCTCACAATTTATCTCCTGTTTATATGATCTCAATTGTGTCCGACCTAATTGCAGTCTCACAATGGCAATGTTATTGTTTTTAAATTTGAATTTTTAATTTTAAGTTCTATAAAAACAATTAATTTGGCTTCAAACGTTTTTCAAAAAACCAAAACCAGTTGTTAAGAAACCGGTTATTTTGAGCAGTTAGTATCACCTGGTTTAACCAGATGTGAAATAAACCGGAATAACCGAAAACCGAAAGGAGAAGAATGGTACAGAGAGTAAATGAGAAACATAACGAAAAGAGGTAAGGATGGGATCACTGTTTCGTTTGCGGCCAGTGGGGATCCAGTGGCCAAAGGTCACCGCGAGACCAAAGATGTCTTTGAACTACCTTCACTGGATCTAATCAGCTGAGCTAATGTGCGTTAATACAAGTCGATTTACGTCTTTACAATTTTTACAAGCCACGATCTTTACAATTTTTGACGTATAGTAGTTATAAAAGGAACGATCACGTGTTGGATTTCTTCACTTCTACTTACGATTTCCTTGCGCGAATCACATTGAAAATGCCAGATGCTATCAAACAGCCGGGCTGTTTGTAATCAGCCAGAATCGGCAGTGTTTATTGAAAAATGACGGCGCCTTTCGATTTTACAGCTGAATTTTCCAATTAGCCTACGAGATGTACTTATAACTGACTTGTAAATCAAACTCGTTGAATACAGTGTAGCGACAAACAAATTTTGTGTAATTTAAAATCTCAGTGAAACATTTTAATTCCAGCTCGAATGAAGGGAAATCTCATGAAACTTTTACGTTCTCCGTACATTTTCACGACAAAGTCTTACAAGTAAATGTATTCCTCATGAGTTAGGTCATTAAATATTTACCGTTGGCGAGCTACTTCAGGCTTTATTGCGTCTTCAGCGTGTCGTGTTTTTAGAGCACTCAATATCTTGCGCAAATTACGGCTCGGAAAGAGTTATTTCGCATTTTCGTTGAGGCAACAATATTCATTTTAAAAACGTTTTTCATAGAGCGTATTACACTCACAGTTTTAACAGATCTTCGCGTTCTATAACTTCTTGAATCGAGATTGTTCGCGAACGCAGCTTTCTCTCTGACATTGTAGAAGCAAATTTCCAAAAATAATAATTTAACTTTTAGAAAATCTCATTTCATTGTCCTCAATACGTACATACTAGCACTTAAGCTTCCATATGAGACTGAAAAAATGAAAACGAACCCTGACCGCAGTCAGATTCATTTTCAGTGAAATTTAAAAATGAAATAATAACACGTTTGTATATTTCCTATTTATTAGAGTTTTGTCAACCAAGGTTTCACTCGACTGATCCAGCCTGTTAAGTGGCCTTGACAATGCTATAACGAGTGAAACCTTGGTTGGCAAGACTCAAAAAATAAATTATGGCATTATAAAAACGGGTTATTATTTAATTAATATGGATTCCGACGAATACAAACGGTTTTAAGTACAGGTATTTGACAATTTAAAATACTAATTTATGCAAATTCTAAAGCTGATTACGATTTTCAGGTTTTGCAATATCGACATTTTGAAATTGATAAAATTGAGCCGCCTCGATGGCCTAGTTGATAGCGTACTAGGCTTTCACCCCATTCCCGGTCAGGACTTGGCATGTTCATACGCTATAAATCATCCCATCGTCTGCATTAGCCCAAGTGTGCACAATAGTCGGACGTTAAACACACACACACACACAAAAAAAATGAAATTGATAAAGGAATTTCGCTGTGTGACGAATTTGATAAAGGGGTTACAAAATTTATTTTTAAGTCGAGTTTGAGTAAAAATCAACAGTTTTTGAACTCACAAATTAAAAAATTCTCTGTTAACAATTAAATTTCAGTACATTAATATTTTATATTTTAAAATTCAAAATTATAATATGAAATGAATCAGATGGTCAGGATTTCTCATCGATCCAAAAATCAATTACAGTATTTTTAATTAAAATACTTTTAATGTGCTAATTTTTAATTTTAGTGTAATATGCTTATTATGCCGATTTGATTTTAACTTGACACAACATCTGTTTTTCTTAAATTATATTCAAAGTACAAAAATAAACTTGACGATAGTGATATTAAGATCATTATTGCAATTCCTGTACTTCAATATTCTGGAAACAAAATTTTAACGAAGTTCGATCACCAGTTAGTTTGGGTAATTGGGCGTATAAAGTAAACAGCTTTGGTAGCCATTTTGTCATTTACACAATCACTTCGCTATTGATTGAAATTTATAAAAAGTTAACCTACCACAACGATTGCAACTGTTAATTAAAACACAAATATTTATTTTTTCCGACGTAATAATTCAGTGCAGATATCAGTGCGCATGCGCCGATTAAACCAATAGCGACTGCGTACGCCGCTACGTTATTGGATAATTATAACAATAAATCTTGGACAAAGCTGGTTGACACATTTTTGTGTTTTATGTTGGTAATAAATCTTGTATAGAATCCTGAACTTTTCCCGCTACACTATAGAATAAGGTTTAATAACATTTTATCCCTGAACTTGGGACAGATATTTAACGCCCTCAGGGTTTACCCACATGAATGTTTATCTGGATAAACGGGAAAAAGGAAATAAAAGCAATTTTCACCAATTAACAACAATATTTTTCCATAAAAAATGTTAAAACTAAGTAAAAAATCAAAAAAATACAGCCTGTGCCAACCAACTCTGTAGTGTATCGAGTGCGATGTTTCAATAACTGAGAATCAACTAAATTACCTGTCGCAGAACGGAAATTATTTCTAGCGAACTGTCATCGAAAATGATTTATACCAAAGTCACTTAAAGATATCGATCAATTGAAGAGAGGAACTAGGACTTTCAGTTGGACTTGTCTAGGTGGTTAATAATTAATCACTTAGCGTTGAAGGTAAATATCGACTCTTACATTAGCGAACCTGTCCCTATCATATTTTACCGGAAACTTTGCAGTGTAACTCAAAACATGTGAATAAAACGTTTTACAATCTTTATTCAGATATCGTTTTCTAACCCACAGAGTTGGGTACAGTATTATATTTTAATTTTGTAGCGAATTACAGTTGGGGAAATGAGCTTTTGGAGAGTCCATCATGATAATACACACACCTGAGACCTAGAAATGAGCTTTTGGAGAGTCCATCATGATAATACACACACCTGAGACCTAGAAATGAGCGTCAGTTTTTTACCTCTAGATCACTTTTTAAAGTATTCTTAAATTTTTTTATATAGGATGGTGTGTGTGTGTGTGTGTGTGTGTGTGTGTGTGTTAGCACTTCCACGTTAGCAATTTTGGTCCGTTTTGATTCACACTTATTGTGTGCGGTAATAGTTTGAACATAGATTCCAGCAAAATCCTTTCAATAATTTCAAAATGGCGGTCACTTCAAATCGTTAAAAATTCTTAACTTTTTTTTCAATTTTTTAAATTTTGATTGGACACCCGTAATCTGCGTTAAAAACTGCTTATTAAAATTAAAATTTTGAAATTTCAAAATCCTTTGGAATTCAAAAACTGAATTCGATGGCGGTCAGGGTTATGATCGTATTTTTCAATGTACCTTAAACGTTTAAACAACGATAATTTCTTCATATTTTATTGATTATAGTAAAATCAGAATTTATAAAAAAAAGTTAGTTGAAAAATATTTTCAAATATTCGCTTGCAGACAACTGCTTCGATAATTACAAGTTGAAATTTTCTGTTGTCATTTTGTATCCACCATTTTCGCATTGCCCTTTTTTTATTGTAAATAATTTTGAACCATCTTTCTACGAAAACACAAAGCCGTAAATGTTTTTTTTAAAAAGAACTTCATTTATTCTGAAGATATGTGTATTGCTTAATAGGCTACCTATTTCGGAGTGAGTTCATTGTATTGTCCACTTAATGTTTGTTCTCTTCTTTTTCGTACATCTCTTTCGATATAGTTTCCAAAATACAAAGATGACATACATCCAGTTAAAAACCACAAATAGATTCACCACAACACAACAACGTTTTCTTTTCACTATCACGATACTTTCGATATACTTTGTACAATGAGAAATTAAAATTTATGTAATAGACATTTCGGATGGAAATGAACAGGTAACATTTCAACCGCAGGCAAACAGCTGCAGGATAACAAGCAATAGGAGATGTCTGCAGACAATACAGTTGTAATACAGTTGATATACGACAAGCAATGCCGTTCCCCGAACAGATTGCTCTAACCTTGAACACAGCTGACATATGGCGTAACATGTTAATCTGCTCACGTTACGGTATTAGATTATTGTATTGAATATTGCAGTTTGGGTTATGCTTGAATTTGAATCAGCTGTTGTATATGCAACTAGCATTACCCGTCGCGGCTTTACCCACGGAACTGAAACAGTTTTAGTAAGGTAATAATTTATAAACGTAAAGTAATATATATATTGATAAAAGCATTGTCACGTAATTCACCAAACTCATGATTATTTAATAATGAATATAAAAAGATATATCTCCAATATGTTATGTTTTTATTGACTTCAAATATGTTGCATTAGAATTAGGATGTCCAAAACGTTATAACCCCGATGAAACGTTTTTGAACATAAAACACTTGTGGAACTGAGGGAGTTACGAACGAAGCGAAACTTTTCTTAATGATATTTTGCTGAATATACATATATATAATTAAAATTATTGTGTTTTGTGTGTGTGTGTGTGTGTAATGTTTGTATATATAATAGTTTATCTACGAGTATAATAATTTTATGTAATAATATACAAATTTTTGAATCACCTTTTAATTTAGTTAGGAGCAGGATCATCGTACTGTATATAATTTGAATCGTCACTATGACTACCTGAATTATCTATAAAAAGTTTTATTTCAAGTCAATTTTTTGAAAATACGTTCTGAATTATGTTACCATAAATTATGTAAATCCAAAATTACTTTGAAGGTATGTTTACAAATATCTTGTTTTGTTTAAATAAAAAATAAATACGTAAACCTAGCTTAGATATTATTTACTGTAGTTATAGTAAAAGATCAACTGTTTTATACGTAACGATCAGTTTATTTCGCTGATTGGCTATAATAAGTTTTAGGTTATGTTGTTAAAAAATAGTAACATTAACAACAATTATTGTAAACGTTTATATTAATTTCGAATGTATTATAAAAGCTTACAACGTGCTCGTTTTCTTCAATTAACGACAAATATCGAAACCAAAGCAACACAGTGTTTTCATATAATACGCTTGCACTTTTATCGAAATGGTGGAAGAAATCAGAAACAGAAATAGAGATATTCGTTAGCTCGTTTGCGTTTCATATTTCCGTTACGTAAAAAACGTCCGGGGCACTTCTTATCTATTCACTCTTCTCGGTAAAGCTAACATTAAAACTTTTGCTTCAAAAAGTTTAAATAGAGGCTTTAGATCTCCTGAAAAATTCATCGATTTATACCCCTTTCCTGTAATTTCGATATATTAGTTAAGAAACCCTTCAATCTAAATCAATTTAATTCGAAAGTAATTTTTATATTTGATTATAAAATTTGACGTTTCAAGCGGAACTCCTAAATCGTTGCGGTATAATCTTACGATACATGCGGTATAGTCAATGTGTTCGCGAAAGTGCAGGCGACACGGAAATCAGCTGATCCATTCCTGTTAATAGTTTATATTTACTGGTTTACACTTCAACGGTGGTTATTCATAGTAAATGGTTGACCGTTTATTGTTTACATCAAAACTTTCAGCGTTACAGTATAAAATATTTTCAGTACATTTAATTAAGTAAAGAAGAACAATCAGTATGTAAACGTAATTAAACAAAAGTAACTAAAAAGAACAGAAACATATGTGATAAGGTGACAATGTGCTTTAATAAATAATTCATTGATATAACCAGTTTTATAGAGCATAAATTTGGCGGGACGCGGTGGAGCGGGTAAAACATTTTATTATCGGCCTCTTTTATTGAAAAGTCGTTTGTATTAGCGCCCTAAATCATACACCGGGCTGGGTCGTGAGATATTATATTAATTGCTTTTAAAAATGTGACAATTTTTATACCTCTTCGCGCGGGCTAGGATTAAAATTTATGGGTCCAGAATTAATTAATTTCAATATACCGGTGTTGTGACTAAATTGTTAAAGAACGTTACACCGAATTAGTGACATTTTAATATATTTTTTTAATTTACTGCAAGTTTGAGAATAACATTATCTTTGATTTTGTTTAAAATAAAGGCAACTAGGAAAATGTGCAGTTAGAACAGCGGTACAATACAATTTGAAATAATGATGATTTTTCAATGATTTCAACAACATTGCACCAACATTGTGATATTCAAAAATATCACTTTGTACCTACTAAATATTGTACATACAATTATCGATACGCACAAAATCTTTCTTAAATACTCAGGAACTGCACATATAGAATTATATATATATATATATATATATATATATATATATATATATATATATATATATATATATATATATATATATATATATATGAAAAATCCTTATAGGGGGTATCTATAGTTTCCTCCGAACACCAGATAAATCTCATGCCTTATACTTCTCCGCACCCCGAGGACCCGGGTTCGATTCCCGGCCAGGGCTTGGCATTTTCATACGCTATAAATCATCCCATAGTCTGCATTAGCCCAAGTGTGTATAATAGTCGGACGTTAAACACACACAAAAAATTATACTTCTCCATTTTAAAGGTTTTTAATCAAATAAAACCGACTTAAAAGTGATAAAATTCACTATGGGCAGTGTAAAGTGTCTCCGTGAGAGTACAACACAATGCAGACAATTGTGACAAAAAATTGTGTGTGTATCAGAACAGCTGATTGTTAAAAAGACATTGTTGAGAGTTATAGAATCTAGGCCAGTTCTAAAATGTATGTTGCTGAAAAAAGACTCTGATTTTACCAACAGTATTATTGTAGCCAAAAATCAACACTGTAAATACTGTATTTGTCTTATGTAAAGATTTGTAACTGGAGTTAGTGTAGGAAACTTAAACAGAGAAGTCTTGCCTCATAATTAATTTGTTAATTAGCCAGAGGAACTAACATCCAACTTTTTCACTTCAATACTTCCGAATTTTTTTACAAAAATTAAAATACATATTCGAAAATCACTCAATATGTAATTTCATCAAAATCTGATCAGCTACAGGTTCTTTTTTATACTATGTTCAACAGTCTTACTTTTGAGCTCGAATTTATGCTAAATAAGGTCTGGTCTGAGCAATTCGAATTTTGTTAATTTCAAATTTTAGGAATAGTGACGACGAAAAATATTAAATATATTCTAAATATTTGAGAAAAACAACCTACGTTTTCAAAATTATCAAAATTGGTTTGTTTGTTTACTATATAGTCATGTTTATAGGTAAACACTTACATACACACACCAACACACACACACAAACACTAACAATTATGTACAACCAACCTTACAAAGGGGATTTTGTGTGATACAAGGGCAAGTTTGTATGTAAATCAGCTTAAGTTGTTTTAACGATTACCATAATTTATACAAAACATTGGTTTACTTCTTATAGTAATAGTAAAAACTATGAGAAAAAACAACTTTTTCCTCCAAATTTAATCTACAAAAATGGTCTTAAAAAACTTGGCGAATTTTTTTTTACAATTACATGCCGTTTAAACTCTAGAAGTGCGTTTCTGATATCCAGACGGTAGCTCGAAAAGATAGCTTACTAATTCTGTCAGTACTTACTGGCGCTAAACACGTTTAGAAAATACCCCCCCAATTAAAGCGAGTGGGTTTATATTTTGTATTTATTTAAAAGGTAATCAAAATCCAGCAACTCGGCAGGAACTTTATCTGACACCGACACAATAAAACGTTGTCCAGTCCGTGATAAAGTTTGCAATAAAACGAAAAACGGAAGTGTATTCCGATGCTGGCCGTATCATCGGAACTGTGTGGGAGAGGAGAGGGGGATACGATTGCAGGTTTATTCAGTTGGGGATTATAAAACCAGTAAGGGAGAACTTACTTAATTCTTTCTCTGTGAAACGTTAACTTATTTTCCCGGCAGTCACAAAGAAGAGGAATGAAACACATTGAACAAATTCAATTTCAAAATAAAATTGCCAAGCACATGTGTTTAAGGCACGTACTGAAAGGCATTTTGTTTCTTGTTGAAATGTAAATAAGTGTGTTTTGTTTGTAAGTTTTATAAAGCATACTCAAGAATGAATTAGCTGATCTCTGGTATCGTCTGTATTGCCACGACGCGAACTTGAAAGCACAACGCGCAAATTTATAACGCCTGCAGCCAGAAACGTATTTGATGCTACATATTACAAAATCTTGAATTTTTTAAAGCACGTTTTTGTTTAAGATTTACATAATACAAAGTAGGCTATATGTTAAATATTGAAAAATCCGAAAACTCATGTTTTTTATTCTATTTCAAACTATAATCCAGCCACTTAGTAAACGGCCTGCGCAAGAATTTCTCGTGCATGTAGGAGAATTCCTCTCCAGCTCCCTCCAACAGTCCGGAGACACAGAGTCGGCCAATCCGCTGTTACTGCTCAGAGATAGTAAAGGAGAGCTGTGGTGAAAGAGTGGGGATTTGACCTCTCCACATTTTCTCTCTCTGTCCAACTGGTGCCCTTAGCGGCTGAACTATAATTTTATGAATTTGTCAAAATTTTAAAAAAGTAATTAAAACTTGAATTTATAAAAACGTTTCGCAATTCTATAAGAACTATTTATGTGGAAAAACTATTTTCTGTATAAATTTATATTAGGAATCAGTATCAGTTCTAGTTTCAAATGACGACAAAACAGAGAAGACAAAAATTTCTTACCTTACGATTTTACTCCTTATATACCCCTAAATATTTTTTTGCCGTCAATCCCTATGTTTTTTCTGTGTTCGGGAAGCTACATACCATTTTCCCAAAATTATATAATGATCGGTTACAACGTTTATGAAAAAAACCTATTTATAAACTATCAAAGATATAATTTAAGCTTCCAGATCTCCTAAGTCAAAATAATAGGTTTACTTGAAGGATTTTATCACTGGATAGTAAAAAAAAAGCTGGATAATTGGAAATAGATTTCTATGAATTAAGCAAATATAATTCCTTATATTTTATATAATTTTTAGTAAAATAATTTCAGTACGCAGCAATGTTGCTAAAGTGATGGAAGTGAATTTAAAAAAAAATCTTGTCACTTAAAAATAACTCTTAATTTACGCTCTTTTTGAAGATATAATTCATCACCATAAACAGCGTTAAAATCAGTTAAAATTTAAATTTAAAAATTTTTTACGCCTATTTATGCAGATTTCAACTGTGACTACGGAAGTGAAATAACATACTTCAAAAACATTAAACATAAAAATGAAGGTTTTTTAAAAAATTGAAATTTTTAATTTTAAAATATTTAAACACAAAATACATAAATTCACAAAAATTGACCAGCAGCAATAATCCTCCAAGAGTTTGTCTACAGTTTATACAAGCCTTAAAACTCTACATGTGCCTATAAATTCAGTATAGAAAAAAAATGTACATAGATAGATGTATTATTTTTGTTTTAAATTAAAAGAAAGATTAAATAACAAAATGTAAAGTCATTATTGTCATTTCTCAATGAGCATGTATTAAAAACAAAATTAAAAACAAAATTAAAAACAATTTATTTACTTACAGTTAGAAGCCTTAAAACGTTGTAATCTGTGCTTACCTGCAAAAAAAAACATTTTAAACATTACATTTTGTAAGTCCGTAATCCACAAAATCACACAGTAAATAAATACGCAAAAAAATCAATTACGCATACAGAAAGTTTTAAAATTCAACTTATCGATATAATATTGTTCCTATTGAAAATAATGTTTATTAAAATCTATTTACTGTAAGTATTACAGTGTGAGCAATATCATTAGAACTTTTATATTTTAAAATGACTATTTTTACGGATTCCATTGTAAGACCCAATAAATAAAGAACCCATGATATAAATAGTGACAATTAAGAGTGAAACAGGCGTGTCCGAGGTAGTTAAGAACTGCTCAGTCTCCAAACCTACTCACTACAAGGTCGTAGATTTAAGACCAGAATTAGGTCTGCAGTGCGCTTTCCCTTGCCGTTAAAACACTGATCGCTTGTCCTCACTGATCTCAAAATTGCGTGATAAAAATTCCAAATTTTACACGTGTACTTTTGTGGTGATATTTTCTTACACCGCTTTGAATATGGGATGGAATTCTAATATAAGATACTATAGTGCCCAATATGAGATGGAATTCTAATATAAGATCCTATAGTGCCCAATATGGGATGGAATCCTAATATAAGATCCTATACTGCCCAATATGGGATGGAATACTAATATAAGATCCTATATCTCCCAATAGGGGATGGAATACTAATATAAGATCCTATACTGCCCAATATGGGATGGAATCCTAATATAAGATCCTATATTTCCCAATAGGGGATGGAATACTAATATAAGATCCTATACTGCCCAATATGGGATGGAATCCTAATATAAGATCCTATACTGCCCAATATAGGATGGAATTCTAATAGAAGATCCTACAGTGCCCAATATGGGATTGAATTATAATTTATGATCCTATACTGCCCAATATGGGATGGAATCCTAATATATGATCCTATAGTGCCCAATATGGGATGGAATCCTAATATAAGATCCTATACTGCCCAATATAGGATGGAATTCTAATAGAAGATCCTACAGTGCCCAATATGGGATTGAATTATAATTTATGATCCTATACTGCCCAATATGGGATGGAATCCTAATATATGATCCTATAGTGCCCAATATGGGATGGGATTCTAATATATGATCCTATAGTGCCCAATATGGGATGGAATCCTAAGAGAAGATCCTATACTGCCCAATATGGGATGGAATTCTTAAAGAAGATCCTATAGTGTCCAATATGGGATGGAAGAAATCCCAAAATAATCTACGTTGACGCCTACACCGTTTTAATTAAAAATGTAATCCTACAGAAACAGAAATGCTCCAAATAGACTTCAAAACATTAGGCCTAATTCAGTTGGAAATAATTTCTTGTCAATGTGTTTAAAAATTCATAAATACAGGACTTACTACGAAAAAACTTATTAAATGTTTGAAGACAATATCAAACTTACTGAGTTCAAATCAAATTTTCAAAATGTTTCTTTGATTAGGATTATATATACATATTCTTCCCGTCAGTGGTCTATCAACTCACCTCATAAAGGCTACCGCGGTTTCGAAACTCTATAGTTTCATCTTCAGGCCATAAAAAATGTTAAATCCCTCTGTCGAGGTCGTCACAAAGTCAAACAAAACATTACAACATAAATCACAAACACTAAGCACAATTACACATTTAAAATATTCATTATGAAATTCGGCTTGGCCAAGCTACACACGTCATCAAGCTGCTCTTTTTGGTCATCCGACAATTTGCTGAGCAGTTATATAAAAGCCGACATTTAATAGACATTCATAAGAAATGCAGATTTTAACATTAATTATGGTGGTTAAATCTTTATAGTATGAGGTAAATAATCAGTGTTTCTAACAATTCTAGATTTTCTTATCAAGATTTCGCAATCGAATATTCATGAGCGAATCGAAAGACATTGTGAAAACTTCACTAGGGATGGTCAGAGAAGGTGAGTCCAGTGTAATGTGTTATTAAAACTCACAAAAATGTAGCAAACACCTTCTTCTTTTCGACTTAAAATGTTCTCCTTCGTCTTCCGATTACTAGCTTCCATTTTCCCTGTCATTCCCACAGATCTTGATCCAAATCCTCCTCTCTCACGTCCTTGTCAATTCGCTTTCTCCAATTAAGTCTCAGTCTTCCTCTTTTTTCGCGACCATGTGGTTTCCATTTTAAAATCTGTTTGGGTAGTCGATTTCTTCCATTCTTTGGACATGACCAAACCATAGAAGTTGTTTTGTCTTGATGTCGTCTACAATGATTTTAGGATTCACATCCATGATTTCGAGGATTCTTATATATTTTTATCTTTTCCCGTTTAGTTAACATACCGAAGGGATGCAGAACTTCCGTCCTTCCATAAAAAAACTGGCAACAAACTTTACCTCAATTGAAAGACTATTACGAAAGGCAAAGCTGTGAACGAAATCAGCTGTTCATATGATCATTACTCCACCCTACATCAACAAAAATTAACAACTTTCCTGATTCAAATAAGCCTTATGTTTTTGTATTCATAAAGTAGATAATATAATAAATTAAACTCTTAGTAATTAATTCTGCCTTCCTAAATAAATATTGTGAAACTGAATTTAGATTAAGTCTTTATTAACACGGTATTATTTAATTAAATTGTAAAATTATTCGATGAAATATAACATAACTGAGTTAGACATACACAGTACAGAAGAGATAACACTCGCAGTTCCAGGTTCCTGTTTTGAAACTTAATAATTATATCAATAAAGTTTATTACAATATTAGCAACTTTAAGTATTGAAGTAGTATTATATAGAAAATTAAAAATATACTGATCGCGTCAAGCAGTTACCTCTCTGAAACGATGGTAGCTAGTTTAAAAAATATTTTTTATGTTACTCTTTTTTGAAAATATGATTTTGGTTTTTTTTAGTAGTAAAATCTGTTTAAATTGAACTTCCAAATTACACTGAAAATATTAATATTAAACTATACTACTGTCAGTATTATTTCCGTATTTGACATGAAATTTCAGAAATGAGATTTTTCAAAAAACAATGAAAAGGAATTTGAAAAGGAACAAAAGTAATAAAAGTAAAAAAATATAATTTCCGTGACTTTGAAATTGGTTAATGGAAATTTCTAGGTTGACAGTTTGTAGGTAATAGATTTTTTCCAAAAAATAAATCAAAGAAACCAACATTTTTAATTTTAAAATTACACTTAAATTCGAAAATTATTCTTATTAGCTCTTTCGATGTCTTGAAACTCATTTATAAATTCTTGAACTTGTAATGTAACTTGTCCAAACAATTATTAAAATAGATTTTTGGGTTTAGTTCAAATCGGACCAATATTACCACAACCAAAAAAGCGTACGCAAAAGAAATATGCTAGGTATGGATCGACGCTCATTTCAAGGTCACGGGTCTGGGTTTTACCATGACGCTTTGTTTTGTTAATGGAAACGCTCTATAAAGTCAGCGTTTTAAATTGGAGTAGGTAAACACTTTTTGCTTCTTTGTAAAGCTGAATATTTCAAAAGAATATTCAAGTGGTAAGTGGTTTGTTAAGGGGTTCCCAAGGGTTTATCGGAAACAGTGAGGATTAACAAAGTAAATATTTTTTTTAACGACGGTAAAAGGGATCCGTGTTATTTTATAACTTTTTTTTTTAATATCCATAAAATTTTAATATGAATGAAAAAATAAATAGGTTTTACTTCTGTTTTTATTGAATTTCCATTAAGAATTAAACATTGGTAAAAAAAGTGTATCAAGATTCATAACAGGCGTCTTAAAATGAGGTTTATCCTGAATTCTAGATCATTTTTTTATCGTTTAAATTATACATGTTTAAATTATATATTAAATTATAGTTAAATTATACACTGAAAAAAATCCAAGACAGAAAACATTTGCCAAAATTCTATCCCCAGAAAATATGTAAACGAACACTATAAGCAAAATAAAAGGGCTATAATTCAAAATACTGATATTGATAGCTGATGAAAATAAATTACTATTTATTTTATATGGAAATTTTGAACTTAATATATCTTCTTAAGGACTTAATTACGAAAAATGTATAGTTTTTCTTCAATTGCTTATTTAGTTGATTACGATTTTTAAAACAAATCTTTCACTTTCTTTCTATGACATAGTATTTTCTAGAAGTAATGTTTTCAAATTTTAATATAAATCAGCTGATATCGATTTATATTTATCCGTAAAGATCAGCTTATTTAATTGACCAGTTGATAAGCTATAATAAATTTTAGGTTATGTTGTTACCTAAAATTTATTAGGTGTGTGTGTGTGTGTGTGTGTGTGTGTGTGTGTGTGTGTGTGTGTGTGTGTGTGTGTGTGTGTGTGTGTGTGTGTGTGATTTTGTGCGCAAAAATTGATTTTGGTAATAGCTTGAACAAGTTCGTTACTTTGTAAAGTCCAGTCAAAACATTTCAAATTGTGGTAAATCTAAATTTAAAAAAAAACAACTTTTTACCATAAAATATTTTTGAAAGCATGTTTTCACAATGACAATCAGAATTAAAATTATATAAATTAGCATGCCATTTTTTCAAATTGTTTGAAGGCTTTAATTATTTATGCAGTTTTTAATAGTGATTACGGTGGCAAAATCAACAATTAAAAGTTTATGATGAATAACTTAAATTAACGTCAGCGAGAAATCGTGTTGCTCCATTAGGCATCTATACTGATTTACTTCATAATTAGAATATACCTTACAACTACAAGAGAAGGAAAAAGTTAAAAAATTTGTGTAAACAAATGCAGATAGAGACAGACGTTACTAAATCAACTACTTTAACATGTATCATGTTATGTGGCTAGTTATGATATTGGATTTTGCGGAACGCGTGATGCGAGGAACATGTTTATATTGATATATAACAGTATATTTTGCGCGTTGTAAGTCTCATATTAAACTAATTATAATTAAAAAGTATTGTATTTCCACCCAGGATCGAACCGGGGATCTTGAGCGTGTGAGGCGGACGTGATAACCACTACCCTACGGAATCTACAAAAACGTTTGACCAATTTAAGTATACGTTATTAATCGTTAATTTAATTTTAGTAGTTATATTTTAAAAAAATCAGTTGATTTATATTTATTCGTAAACATCAGATAATAGGCTATACTAAATCTTAGGTTACTTTGTTAAAAACTAGCTATGCTAATTTGTCGTTTTTATTAATTCGAAACGATCAGCTGATTTCATCGAACAGCTGATAAGCTATAATAAGTTTCAGGTCTGTTGTTTAAAATAAACTATGTTAATTTATCGTGTTTTTGAACAAATTATCGTAATTAAAATAAAAAAGAGAATACGTGATACATTATTTTTATTTTTGGTTCAATAATAGAAAATTTGTTTAACAACAAAACTGTTGCGTTTCACAGCCGTGTATTTGTAACTGACTCCATTACTCTTTGTAGGAAGGAAATCAGTTTTCCGGTCACGTGTTCGTTTTATCATCGGTATTTTTTCTTGCACAAATGAAATTCCTTTAAAGAATAATATATAATGTTCTATCTACTTCTCTTTCAGTTAGCCAAAGCGGCACACGCCTGTCCCGCTAACGTGATACGAACGAATTACCAAAAACTAATATAGTTTTACAAATTTTTGTATTTTGACAATTAAAAGTCAAAAATTTCAGTTCGTTATAAAAAAAATGTTAAAAAATCACTGACATCCAAAATAAGCACAACCCTAATTTTTTTTATGTGTAAATGGACCCTGATCGCAGGGAAAATATACGTAAAAAAGTCACGCTTGCAACGTATAAATTATTATTATTCTTAAAGTGGAATTAAGTACACCAATTAGTTTTTCGTTTCTAGTGCATTCATTGCTTAGGTGCTATGATTGCAGCTTATGAAACTAATGGGCGCGAGTTCAAAACTCGCTACTGACATTTTTTTACTTTTAATATTAATTTGTTTCAATTTATGTGTTCCGCTTAAATCCTTGGGCAAGGGTTAATTGTTTATGTCCTATTGCAGGGGTGCAAAGGTCAAAAATCATCGCTATATAAACGCACCACTTTAAGACCGGGCGGCCACCAAAAGCTGAGCGGAGTTGCGCTGAGCGGAGTGGACGGCGCATTCAAAACCTAACCTAGCTTTTGAATTCGTAGTTCGCTCCGCATTTGGCAGCCTAAATGCGCTCTCGCTTCGCTCTTATGCTTCACTTTGAAAAGCCATGTTTTCTATATTACAGTAATTTTCTTAATTTAAAACGTGAAATGTTTTATTTGTTAGACACATTAAAAATTCTAAACGCATTGTAAATTCTTGGCCAAGGATCGCATCTTAGCCACGACCCTTGGCATCCACATCATCGCACCTTCTCCAGGTAACGCATTTACAAGTACAGTAATAAAACAGCTCATTATTAACATACATTTCACTGATTAAATATTCACAATTCATTCTCTAACATTGAGTGATCCTCTGGTAAACGTAACACAGAATTTGAACATTATAGTTAGTTTATTTATCATTATAAATAAGTTAAACATTAACATTTAATATATAATTAAAGTGTATAAATAAATTTATTGATAAATATTTAAATTACTAACAAATTCAATTGTACTACATTCCCATCCCAACCATTATATTATTGTAGCAATCACAGTTTGATGTATTAGAAGTTTCATATTCGTTTATGATTTCGGTAAGTGTCCATTTTCTGTAATATTAGTTAAGTATAATTTCAAATTATCAATAAGATCGGAAATATAATTGTACGAATACAAACCCACAATGAACACTGATTATTTTACATTTTTAAATTTTCACTTCTGTGACTGCCAAAAAAGGATTAACTTTTCGCTGTTAAATACAAAAATGTTCGTATATTAAGAAGTTCGATTATGCTAATTTATTACGTTTTTAATCGATTATGAATTTATTTATTTATTTAAGTTGGATTATTACGTTTTGAAAACTTGCTTATTGTCTTACGCGATTGACAAAACTATTCTAATAAAAAAGTCTTTTAAAAGTAATGTTTGAAAAAATACCAATATACGGGTTGGAAAATTATACTGTAGTTTTTATATCATGAAGCGATTAATCCACTGAAGCATTCGTTTTATGGCTTAAGTCCTATGTAAACAATCCATTAAAATCTCAAAACCAATTTTCCACGAAAATAATAGTTCTTTACTACTTTGGTAATTTTCTATTTTTGCTACAGTACTTTTCCACTGTGTTTTAGAATAAAGAGTGTATTATTTAAAACTTAAAATATTTTCGCCTGAGGTAAAATTTCACAGCCTAAAGGTTATTCTTCGAAGACTTCAGCGACACTTCAAACTTTCTCCATAAATCAAAGTTCTAACTCGACATTTTTCATAAAAAAACGCTCGACAACTTTTAATAGGACTGGCGAACAAAACAAATTAAGTCAAGTGTCCTACAAAAATACCGTGACAACCTATATAACGGCTGAATCATTTAACACCCTTCATATTTAAACTCGATGATTTTGTTTGTTCCACTTGTTAAAAAAATATTAGATAATGCTTGATTTCCACTTGTTTCTTGACAAGCGTAATGTGCAAGCAGCTAAACGTTAAGTAGAAAATTTTTAAATAAGTAAAAAAAACATTGCTTGCCAAAACGAACTTGGTCGAAAGTATTTTTTACAAGTTGTAGCGTGTTTTGAAGAAACCCACAAGTTTTCAAAACTGATAAAAAAAAGCTAATACTCAAAATAAATATCAAACAGAGTGCAAAATTGTTATATTAATTTATCCCCTTTTTACTTTCCCAAAATACGAAGTAAGTAAAAAATATTCAAGATTTTCATCTTATTTATATACTGAATTTTAAATAAATTAGAATTAAATATTTTAAAAAATAAGTTCAGTAGCGAGTTTTAAACTAAAAGCTTTTAGTTTTATAAGGACAAATCACTGCACAGAGTCACAAACACACTAGGAATAGTCAGCTCACTGGTAGACATACATTCACTTTAGGAATATTAATAATGTATATGGGCAAGTCTGATGCTTTTTTATTATATTAATCATGCTATCACGAGTTTTATGTTTCCTTATACAAAAACGAGCTAGGCCTGTCTAAACACGTTCTCCCTTGAAATAGTAGATTTACCAGTATTTTCACATAGCTGTAGAAAAGTTTTAGAATTTTTCAAAACAATCATTTCAATTCTTTTTTTGGTAAAAACAATTAATTCGTAAAAAAATAACACGAAATATCATAATAAATTTTCTATTGACAATTTTCTTAAAATTTTGTTCAACTACTGCCTTGAAAGAGAGTACTCAAACGAAACACACAGCTACGTCCCCCTAAAAATTCGATTTAGGAGTTAACGAAAAAAACAGGCTTACCGAGAATGACCTGATACTATTGAAACCTTTATGGACAAATTTAAGTTTATTCATATTAACTAGGGGTAACGTCATATGATTTAAAAGAATTCTATTATCAGAATTAACCCAATACCGAGTCGTCATTTTACACTTGTGACTTATTTTTAATGATGAAATAATTTGGTAAAACGTCAATTTAATTGTTATTTAGATTATACTGCTAGTAATTTAAACTATTTTACTCAATATAAAAAACATTTTTTTAAATAAACAAACATTAGCAAAAACTTGAAAAAATGATTTTTAAATTTCTCTTTCCACACGTTACTTCATATTCTCAATTTTATTTTTCAACCCTCTTTCTCCTTACTCCATATATCTTTTTTTCTATTATTCTTACCATTTGTACTTCTACTTTATTATATTTGACATTTTTTTCCTTCTTCCACTTTCTCCTCTTTTCTTCCTTCTTTCTTTCACACTCTTTTTACGTTTTATTTATGTCTTCTTTATCTATACACTACCAAATTTCTACTTCCTATTTATGTTTCTTTTACTTTTTACATTCTTTGAATTTTTCTTTATTTTTTCCTGTTTCTATAATTTCTTATAATTTTTGTAATCTCTCTTCTTTCAATGACCATTTTACTTTACTTGTCACTCTTTCTTTTTCCTATTTATCACTATTTCATCTATCACATTTACCTTTTTTCCGTCATTTTCTTTCACTTTCCACTCTCCCCCTCTATTTTTCTCCCTACTTTTTACATAGCTTGAATATCCTATGTAGAGTGCTATTCTGCAAACACAACGATTCAGCTTTCATTTTTATACAATACAATCGACTGACCATGCAAAGCATTTTGACATGACTATCTATAAAAGTTCAGAAGGCTTCATTCAGCAAATTGGATTATTTTGTACAAAGTTTGGTATAAAACTCTTTTGTGTAGAATGTCAAAGGATGAGATCAATAGCTACGTCCAGGTGTCGATATGATTGACTTTAACAGAAAGGATCACTATTTTCAGTCCGTCTTTTCATACATCGCAGTTGTCTGTAGGGAATTTTCAAATTGAAAATTTCCCGATTGGCAAATACTGAAAATATATATTACATAGAATGCCCGCGAATTGGTTTCAGAAAATTAAATGTTGGAAGATAAACTTAGAATCTGTTGAAGTCAATTTTCATTAGGCTTAAGAAAAATTCAAGTATTTGAAAATCTGTTAATATCAATTACTGATATCACTTACAATGCTGTATTTTAAGGAAGTCTTTCTTTATAAGTGAAAGATTAATTAAATAACATAATTAGAAAACACACACACACACACACACACACACAATTTTTCATATCTTACGAAAATCAAGACTATTTATCTTACATTTTAATTAAAATCTAATTTCACTATTGTATCCAGCTTTAAAATATACATAAATTAAAATCTGAAATTTTCAGATTTTATATCCGGCTATGACCGGATATAACTGATCTGTACGCAGTTTCAAATCTAGTTAATCTAAAATCAGTGGCTTCATTTGTTATAAAAGGACGAATTTGTTATAAATGTTTCACGATTTTCATTGAAACGAACCTGTATATGCAACTCTAACAAAGTGTTACGCAATATCATGCTGTAATACATTTATTTGAAATAAAATGGCGGGCACTCAAAATGTCTGATTTATTTTAAAACGGTTACTCTCACGAAGTCTCGTTAAAGCTCTAAATTTACTCTATATTTAATTGAAACAAACTTGTTTAAGAGAACTTTCAAATTAATTAATTTAATTTTTTTATTCCTTGAAAAATGTAGCGAAGCACGATAATCTGTGCAGGAGCCCTCACAAATTTAAATACGAGATTAAGTAATTACATCATTCTTGTTTTATTTATTTAAATTTTTCTCCATTCAATGAATTCACGTTTACCGTAAATAACGACTGAGATACGCTATGTAATACAGAGAGCATTTTTAACAAATAATAAGTACACTATTAATTCTGTATTTCATCAAACTAAATGTTTTGGAGAATAGCTGTGCGTAATGTTTCCGTACTTCATACGAAAAATTTAATTAAAAATTTGTTTAATGTTTTTATTCAAAATAATATTTGAAAAATATTTTCCCCAAGTATTCCGATCGTGTAATAGGCCGAACCTACAAACAAAAATGTTATGAAAAATCTAAAAACACAATATTTTGGTCTTAGAGATCTATTCAAATATCATTATCAATTTTTCATTATCACAATACTTTCATCACATTTCATAAAGAGATAAAGTAAAGCATCATGGACAAAGGGGTTCCAAAAAAGACAGCGTCAGTGACCATACACTACCGTAATTAAACGTTTGTTTGTCAGTATATGTGTGTGTGTGTGTGTGTGTGTGTGTGTGTGTGTCCCGCACAATTTGCAATTAAGAGCACTTTTGCGTTGTGGTTTGTTTTCGAGGGAGGAGAGGGTATACGAGGAATGTCAGAATTCTGATTGGCTGATTCTGTGCCATGAATATAAATAACAATCTGCGGTGGTTTTAATTAAAAATTTATATTTTCCTGTTCCGACATACGTGCACCGGGAGTTGTGTCGTATATAAAAATATAATCATAAATAAATAGAAACAAAAACGGTCGATATTTACGAAAAAGAGTTACATATGGTAGCCTTCATACTTTTGTAATTAAATATTTAAATTTCACTTCAAAAGTTGTCTGTAAAAAATTTGTGTTAGGACACTTCGTTCAGTGGAAGTAAATACTTCTTTTAAAACTTGGGAAGATACCGATTACCACGAGAAGCGAAGCTTTTGTTAATGATATTTTTGCTGAATATGTATGTATATCAGACAAACTTTCGCTTTCCCTCATATCATGCGAGTTTGCCGCTTTTGATTTATGGATGACAATATACTGCATACGTATTATGTATTATTATACATTAAGTATATAACTATTACTGACAAATTGTTACATATTTTTATATCATGACATGTTAGTATATATTATTCTATGTCTATTCATAAAACCTAGATAAACCAACCTGGTATAATATGTTCGTATATTATTTACCTATCTCTATATCAATCTATTCTCTCTCTCTCTCTCTCTCTCTCTCTCTCTCTCTCTCTCTCTCTCTCTCTCTATATATATATATATATATATATATATATATATATATATATATTACCTTTTAATTTCGTTTGGACCTGGGTCGTACTATATATAACTTGAATCATCACTATTATTTCCTGATTAATCCATAATCGTTTTATTTCATGTCAATTTGTTGAAAATAGGTTCTGAATTATATTATACTAATTTAGTTTTCTAAATCATAATTAGTTTGAAGGTACGTTTACAATATCTTGTTTTGACTAAATAATAATAAATTCGCGAATTTAACTTTTATTTACTGTAGTTATATAGTAAAATATCAGCTGTTTTATGTTAATTCGTAACGATCAGCTTATTTTATTGAACAGCTGATAGGATATAATAAGTTTCAGGTTATGTTGTTAAAAACTAGTAATATTAACAAAAGATTTTTTTAAACAGTGTGCACATATTCTTCAATTAAGGAAAATTACCAAAACCAAAGCAACACAACGTTTCCATACAATTCGTGTATATTGTTATCGAAAATGAAGAAGAAAAAGAAAAAATACAGAAATGGAGGGACCAAATTCGTTTTGCTCGTTTCCATTACATTAAAAATGTTCGGGACACGTTTTTTTCCTATTCACTCCTCTTGTCAAAACTAACATTAAAAGCTTCGCTTCAATATAGTGAGAGTCAGAATAGAATAATATTTTAGAAAAATTTTGAAAAAGACATTTTCGAGTTGTAATTTATAATGCATACAGACATTTGCCATAGTTTCTGTACGTAGAAACTATACACGACTTGGATTAACTCGCCTTTTCAAACATTGTTTTTTTAAATTCTTGAATAAATCTCCTGTTAGTTGAATATTATTTTTTTTTTAAATTCTACTATTATGTTGGTTATAACGTCTATACCAATTTCACTAGTTTGTCGATTTTATTTTCTTGGCTTTCATGAAATCGGTAAGCTTCCACTTCAAAACAAATCGATTGTAACTTATCAATGAGTAGAACCAATAAAAATAGTTTTTGGTTTGGTTAATATATTTAAGCTACCAGCATAGAATTCGATCTCATATTTATTTATAAAATATTAGTATAATTTAAGAACAAAAAAATGTGCTATTTTTTAGTACAGAACCTGTAAATACTTTTATAAATTGAATCATTTCAGGGCAGATTTAATAAAAATAGATAGGTATGTTTTGTTTACCTTTACAAGGAATTAAAATTAAACAATTCCTGAAATGTAAAAGAGAATTATACTGATAAATTAACTCACAATAACGTAAGTACTTAAACGTAATTGAAACCCATTTAGTAGATCTGTTAAATAAACAATATATTTTGTGAGCAAAGGAAAAAAACTATAAATTGCAAAATAGTAGTTAAACTAGGCTACTACTTCAAATATACATAGTCTGAATTAACTGTCAGACTCTCTTCTACGTATTCGAAAATCGTCGTCTTACTTCGTAGTATCTTCGTATCGTTTTTTTTTTTTTGTCACTTTCAACGATTTTACTCTACCTACAAAATAATACTGATCTGTAGAATTACTGAATTCAAAACAAAACTGTTGGTAGTAACAATATTATAAACATATTTCTCAAAATCGTTTAGACGTTGTGTTCAAGTTCCGTGGTTTCAAAAATGCAACATTAAATAAAAAACAATGATTAGTATTACGTAATTGTGGCACTGAGTGAGACATTAAAATAAGCTGACAAATACTGAATAACAAGAATAGTGGAAAAGGACGAACCGAAGGATTATTAAAGAAACTAAGAATGTACCCAGATAATAAATAGTTATCGTGAAACACAGAAAGATCTGTACGTAATAAACAAAATATAAAAGTATATGTATGCAACTTAAATTAGGCGTATAATTTTAATATAAATATGAATGTTTAATGAAGAGTTATGAAAGAAGATTAAAAATATGGAAAGATGAAGGATAAGATTTGCTACAATAATGATGAAATTTAAAAGAGCAATGAATTTTAAATGAACAAAAGAAGAGAAAAAAGAATTAATTATTAAAACACTGATTAGAAAAGAATGTTTACTGAAAATGGCAGTTGGATATAATGAAAGATTATAAAAAAGTTGAAGAAGTACGTAGAAGTTTAGTCATTTAAGAAACTAAAAGCTATTTTAAGATAACATCTCGAAAAAACCGGAAAAAGAGAAAATAACACAATAGAAAAAAATGGTTTAGAGAATTGATTTTTGAGGGTTAACATAAAAGGAGAACAAAATAATACTAGTGTGTCAATAAATTTATTAAAAAAATATTTTAAAAAAATAATTGTTTGCATAGAATCGTTGACGTTTTACGAAAGGAATTTCGGAAAAGTAACAAATATATCCAAAAGTAACAAACATATCCAAATTTAATTAAATTTTAAAAAATCTCGTTTCGCCATTGCAATCAGTGTTAAACTCTGCAGCATTTTAAATTATAGGTTACTTTGTAATTACGGAAATGAACTCTGACAGCGTAAAAGTCATTTTCGTATTTTCATTAGAATTTTAAAATAAAAATGCTAATTTATGCAGATTTTAACGCTGATTACGATAATGAAATAGGATTTTTTTTAATATTAAAATTAAAACGTTTACTCAAATTTGTATTCAGCGATATTGAAACAGTTGAACGGATTTTGAAGGGTAACAAATTTTGCTAAGTTATTAATAAAAACGTTTATCGTTTCAAGTCTGTACGAAATAAAAAAAATAAACTGAATAAAATTTAACAAGCACAAAATACGTTCGAAAGGACTGGATCGGCGTTCATTTGAGGGTCTAGATATTGCCGTAATGATAGCTCCAATTACTCTTTTTCCAGTAGGAATTCGTTAAAAAACAAAAACGGTAAATACAAACAAAACATATAATAATACTGAAAGGATTTAAAACGACAAAACCAACGATAATAAAGGAGACGATATTGATCCAGGATTTCGGTGCAAAAGACAGGGGATAGATGAAATATTCCAATTGGGGGAAGGATATTTGCATCATTAGGCCTTCTTCTTGACTGAATATCAAGAGGAAATATTTTAAGGATTTTTTTAAAGAAGAAATAAGGCATTTTCGGTCCGTATTGAATTGAGTAAAAGAAGCAGAAATGAGGGTATTTATTTTAGAATGAATTTAAAGTTCTTTGTCAATTGAAGTGCGAGAGTAAACAGTATTTCGTTTTAATGTAAATCAAGGTCGTTGTTTTTTGTAGTTTCTTTGAAGGTTATTGGAATTTTTAGATTATTTTTAAACGATTTAAATTTACTGGAGTGGAAAAAACCGAATGAAAGTAAAAAGGATCAGATAATTAATTAACCTAAATATCTAAACTTCTATTATATAGGGTAAATATAAAAATATAGGGTCTAATTGGAAAAGGAAATTTTTTTAAAGACTTTGGGATGTTCACCTAAGCAGCTGATTTCTCTACGGCTGTTTCTTAGATACAATTTCAATTGAGGTTATGTTTTTTGTCATTGTTTACAATGAATATAAACAACAAAGAAATCATAAATACTCTGTAGTTTAATAAAATATTTCTTATGTTTCAATTTAGTGGGACAGGATACAAACTATTAAAATTGTTACTAAAACGAAGCTTTTACGATTAGCTTTGGTGAAACGAGTGAATAGAAATTTTTTTCGAACGAAAGAATGTAACGGAAATATGTATCGAACGAGCAAACGAATTAGTCTCTATTTCTCTTTCTGTTTCTTCCATATTTTCAGTAACATTACACGCGTATTATAAGAAAACGTTGTGTTACTTTGGTTTCGGTACTTTTCCTTAAACGAAATTTACGAGCATCAGAACAATAAAAGTAAATAAATTTATAAATATTTTAACGACCTAATGAAACCTGTTTTGGTGCTCACGATCGATGCGCATTTCATGAACATAACGGCCGTTCTACTAGCACCACTTCTAAATGGAATTCATTATTATGTATCTCTGTGTTAATTCAAAGACTCCCTTTTGTATACCGCAAAGCGAGCTCTTCGCACTATCGTACAATGTTCACCTTGTGTTTTCAAATTAAAGTCAGTAATTATTTCACGTTTCTTTGAATCAAGCAATGTAATGAATCCCGGCTAACGTTCCGGTTGACTTTAGAGGAACTTTAGCGTTAATTATTATTCCTCTCTCGGCTTTCATCCTGAGGGACTGTCGAGGACTTGCAAGCCTTTCAACCCGAGGGAATATGAAGGACTGTGTTTAGACAGCATGGCTTTATTTGAACATATGAAAGGCAAGACGATATGTTGCATTTGAAAAACTATGTTTCTGATGGAAAAAGTTTTAAGAATATTGTTATCACTACTGGCTTGACTGAAGCAAACATTATGTAAGTATGATTTCACCTTCGTAATAAGCATAACAACCTGAATATATTAACATTTTAAAATTACACGTCACACTGAAATTCTAAAATGCTAATTTATACAAATTCAGTACGACCTGTACAGGTTAATTTCTGGACATGTTTAAGAAATTTCGTAAAATTGACTTTTGCTCCAAATTTAAATAAAATCTATCTAATATATACATACACATACACATACACACACACACACACACACACACACACACACACACATATATATATATATATATATATATATATATATATATATATATATATAGAACGTTTAGAAAAAAAAAGTTCCAAGAATTCAGGGTGTGATTCCTCACATCAAAATTAGATAAAAAGGTCCAATAAACATAGGTCCAAAAACGCTTCATTTCTGTGTTTCCACCATTTTGTTTTTCATAAGAAATAATTTATACCTTGAGAACGGTTCCAGGTAGCTTCATAAATTTGGCACACATAAATCAGGGTTTAACTATATCGATGACTATTTAAAAAGGTATCTAAATTTTATCTTCAGAAGTTTCAAAGTGGCAGTTATTAACATTTTTTAACTGTGAATAACTTTGCAATCATATATTTTGTGAAAATTACTTCAATTAGATAAAATATTGCCCATTTTATTGTTAACAAAATGGTACTTTATTTTTTTAATACCTATAAAAAATTACGAAGTTATGATAAAATTTGTAATATTTTGATAGTTCTAAAATTATTGTTGTATAACTTCTGGGTTTCATTCATAAAAACATGCCACTTCTTGAAAATGTAATCAACTTTACGATCCGCTATGTTCCCATTTTCCATAAGAGGAAATGAAGTCGGGCTCACTCAAATTTCAGTCTATGACAGCGCTTACACAAACTCTGTCATAACTTCGTTCTTTTTTATCGGATTTAAAAAAATAAATTTTCATTTTGTTCGCAATGAAATAAGCAATATTGTATCCACTTGAAGTAATTTTCATAATATATAAGATTAAAAAGTTATTCACAATTAAAACAATTTAATGGAATTTTAATTTTAATACAATTTTGAAAATTTTCAAGATAAAATATAGGTACTTTTTTTTTAAACAGTCGTCGATACAGATACGTACATGGATGCCAAATTTTTTATGAAGCTATTTTGAACCACTATCAAGATATTAATTGTTTCTTATAAATAACAGAATGGCGGAAAGACAGAAAACAAAGCGTTTTTGGACCTATGTTTGTTGGAACGTTTCATCTAATTTTGATGTGGGGAATCACGCCCTGGATTCTTGGAACCTTTTGTAAACACCTATATATATATATATATATATATATATATATATATATATATATATATATATATATATATATATGTTCCTTAGATACAATTTCAATTTAGGTTATGTTTTTTGTCATTGTTTACAATGAATATAAACAACAAAGAAATGATAAATACTCTGTAGTTTAATAAAGTATTTCTTATGTTTCAATTTAGTGGGACAGGACACAAACTATTAAAATTGTTACTAAAACAAAGCTTTTACGAATAGCTTTGGTGAGACGAGTGAATAGAAATTTTTTTTCGAACGAAAGAATGTAACTGAAATATGTATATATATATGAAAATATATATATATATATATATATATATATAATTTAGTTTCTTATATATGTTACATGTATATAAAATCAAGGAGGAAAATATAGAAAAATTGAAATTTATTGTAATGAAATATACTTAAAATAAATATAAAATCAATTAGTAATTTGTAGCACTAAAAAATACAAATACCTAAAAACTATGTTAAGAAGAAAATGAAAAGAACTAACAGCACAGAAATGAAAAATCTCCTGTCCTGTCCAAACAGTTCCTAGTAGCAGAAACAGATACCCCGGACAATGTATCAAGCCCTCAGAAAGTGAGTTGAGGTCAGGATCAACATTCATTTACGATACCTAATCTGGGTCTTACCTTTATGGTTGTCCGTGGATTTATGTATCACGCTATAATCAAATTTCCAAACTTTAAAAAAGTTTCATTACGAGAAAATCAAGTTTGACACAAAAATTGATTAACATAGATTACCCATCAAAACCTTTTTTTGAAAATGGCGGCTAATCACGTGCCAGGTGTAACTCTAATTAGGTTATTAACAAAAAAAATGTTTAAATCCTAGTAAAAAAGTATTATCTTTTGAAAAGTGTGAAAATATGATATGCATTTCAAATTACGGGATTACAGTGATATCCCTCTTACCACACCCTCTAAAATAATAATAAAAAAATTAAAAGTGCTACTATCTCGGCGAAAGGTTGGAAGCCAATTTTCAAAAATTAAATTACAGTAACCTTTTTACTTTAATAGTTTTGGAACGTCGCGTTCGCCAATTCAACAACATAAGACCTAGTGGCCACCAAATTGCGGAGTGGACTCCGCATTCAAAACTTACTGTTTGTTTTTATTGTAAATTCAGGCACTGAAAGCGTCGTTTATCTTTGAGTGGCCGCACTTGCATTAAAAACAATAGGTTAGGTTTTAAATACGTAGATGTAGATCAGTCCGTTCTAAATGCTAGTATGTGTGTGTGTGTGTGTGTGTGTGTGTGTGTGTGTGTGTGTGTGTGTGTTTGTGTGAATTTTGTAACGACCACTCAGGGAATGTTCTAGAGGTCTAAACTGGCACTCCTTTCAAGATCTTAGATCTTAAGGCGTCTTATGAAAGCTAATCTAATAAATAATTTTCAAATATAATTTTTTATCATCCATTAAACACATTAATTCATTAAGCAGCGCACATATTAAAGACCTGAAATCCTTTACAGTTATAGGCTTAATATATTCCATCACAAACCAAACATTGGTTGAACCAGAAATCCATATTCTCCTAGTTTCCGGTCCTTTAACAGAGATTTGTTTACGGTCTGATGAATTTCTAAGGACTGCCAACATCAACACAAGAAATATTATTAGAAGGTTCGTTCAGGCGAAGTGAACAGATAACAAGAGGTATTGCCAACTGTATAAAGTTTAATTGCGAAGTTGCATTTAGAAATAATTGTTTTACAGGGTTCATCAAATACACTGGATATAGTTGCAATTTTAATTATTTTCAGAAAATATCTGAGGTAATAGAATATTTCGAACTTGATGAAATTCCGACAGTTTATATTGAGAGAAAACCAAAACCACTGAAACAATTTCAATACATATTGCGCTCGATTGTTTTTCCGACGCTGCTGAAGCAAATTTCCAACATTATTTTATAGTTTTCATACAATAATTTAGAAATTTTTATTTCATATTTATAAAACCATTAACATATTTACAATTTTGTATTTTAAACTTAAAAATAATATTGAAAATACAAAAATAAAACCTTAACTCCGTAAAGTCTGTTTTCTTAATTTCAAAGGTTTATGAAAATTAAAAATTTATGTACACTTTAACGCTGATTATTTTACTGAAATTACATTTCAAAAAATGTACGATTTCTTATGTATTTCAAACAATTCTGAATAGTCGCCATTTTGAAACTGTTGAAACTTAATTAACTGGGTAATAAAATTGCCTCCAATTAGAACTGCGAACATGAGAATGCAAACAAATTACATATATAAATTTTTAACCACCCTAATAACGCGATCTAAAGAACAGGATCAGTGCACATTTAAACGTTCCAAATTTGTGTCTCACCAAGACGACCGCCTTAATAGAACATTTCCAATGAAGATTCACTAATAAACATAATCTCAAAGTTACAGAGAAATAATTATTTCATGTTTACCTTATATTAATGTTAGCTGTTTGAGTAATTAATAATGCAGGTTATGTTTTGTAGTCAGTTGTTTATTAACAACTGCTGTCACAAAGCTCACTTAATTTAGTTTCCTAATAAGATATTACTAATTTGATTTGTACTTAGTAGAAAATTAAACGTGCTTTCAAATTTCAAAAAATTATTTACGTTTTGCATCAGTAGCTTTATTAGTATTAATAAAACAATGGAAAAACAAATGTAAAATACTCCTTATTTCAGTAGAAAACGGTTTCGAATAAAATCGAAGCATGCAGTTATTTCGAGATGTAATATAATACGACAATATATAATAGGAGTATTTCTACAGACGAAAATTATTATTGGCATAAAAAGTATTTCTGTAAACATTTTTATACGTTTGTCATTCGGTAAAACCGCTCATCAGTTTTAAAAATAGAAATTATCGAAAATGTTGTTACATTATTAGTTGATTTTTTTCGGCGGTCAGGGTTCATTTTTGCAACTCGAAGTTTTAAATTTTAATTAATACACATTTTTGAATATATAAATTGTCCTGGGTTTGAAAATCACCATGATAGTGCACAAGAAGCTCGATAGGTTGTACCACTTAGTTCGATTTCAAAACTCGTTATTTCTTATATTTGAGTTCTGTACACTGATCTTGTGTGTTTTGTTGAACATTTTTAATGAACATTACATTAGAGTCTCATTTAACAGTCAGGTTAATTCTGTTATTTGACATTTTAAAACATTTGTTTATAGTAAGCTAAATAGTTTGTAATAAATTAACCTACTAGACAAAACAAAACACTGTAACTGGTCACGACATGTTCATAGCATAGGCGAAGCAGCTGACATTAATTGCTACCCTAAGCAAACATTGATAATCGAAAAGTAAATGATCTTATCATTTAGTAAAATGAGATAGAAACTCTTAAATAGTGTCAATAAATTCGTAAAGAGTGCACAAATGTTGCTACTGAAAGATAAACACTCCATACTATTTACGATAATACCATTCAGCGTGTAAGTCGATCATGTGACGTGAGTACTCTAAGTTGCACGCTTTGTGCTCTCGCTTATGTTACGTGAATACTTGTAAGATTAAGGGATAATTGACTCTATTAAAAGCCATTGCAAGTAAAATTTGTATAATTAGAGTTAAATATGAAACTTAAATTTACTACATTTTCCTAAATAATAATAAAAATATATTCTGTACTATAAACACGAATATTGTATGTTATTTTTATCGAACGCCAAAATTATGAATGATTTATTTCCGTTACCCGTTTATTCTGTCATCCGCCGCACAACAATCACAAGAATGACGGTTAATCGAGACTCTACTGTATTCCAAAACCAATCAGACGATTTTGAAAATTTTTCGGTAGCTCCAAAGCGAAATTATTCGGAAGATACACCATATAAGAGCTTGAAAAACAAAATGTTATCAAAACCGTACAACTACTAATGCTAATACAGCCATTTCTAGAGAATTGCTATTGGGAAAATGAGCTATTGGAGTGTCCAACCTGGTAAGACCCACACCCGAGCAGTTGAACGAACATTTTAGTAAAAACGTGGCACTAAAATCGATTATAGAAATATCTTGGACAAGTTCATTAACCAATAAATAAGTTCAAGAGTTACAAAATGATAGCGATTTCCAATCTTTAAAAATTCACAACTGTACTTGGAAATATGATTTCACCATTTGAATCAGCTTTAAGCACTGTATAAAGTAGCTATTTGAATTTTCAAAATCCGTTGAAATAAGAAAATGTTTTTGACGGAGTTCATTTTCTTATTTTCAATCTAATTTGAAAGTTTATGTGGTAATATCTGCAAATTGTAATGATTATGATGGTTGGAAAATAACATTTCGAAATTAGTCAATTGGGAGATGTTACCGAGACAGCTGCGATTTTAATTTAATTTTCACGTGACCAAAAATTCTCAACTATTCGTCACTAGAAAGTACCTTATGTGCAGGTAAGAGTATCACAACCCAAGGTAAGCAGTTCCATTTAATTATTCTACATTTCAAACCACGTGAACCATGCAAGAGTACGGAAACCATGCAATTAAAGTTGTATTTTGCAACCCTGTGTCTGCAACCCTTCTCGTTGGCAGGGTAGTTTTATAACCACTGCATACAGTAGAGAAGTTTTTACTTTATCTTTCGACGAAGCGTAAGGAAGTTTTTTTGAACGTGAAAACTCAATCTTGGCATTTATTTTTGACTGACTATTTTCAGAGCACATGAGTAAAAAAAGTAGGTTTTATTTAGACGTGCGTGTGTGTGGTTGTGTGGTTGTGTGTTTGTGTGTGTGTGTGTGTGTGTGTGTGTTTGTGTTTGTGTTTTGGACAATAAACTAATTAACGCTTTTGATGAAATTCAGAATATAGAACTGATTTGTCCGTATCTCAGGATCATTTATCAATTTAGTATAAACACTTTTTTATAGTCAAATTAATAAAAAATAAAAATTTGACTCTTAAAATCATTCTTCACAATTTGTATCTTCTCGAAATTAGTCCATAGTTACCGGAATAAAACTATGGATATGGGTTGATAAAATGTACGCTGTAACATCATTTCCAATCAGGCGTACAGTAATTTATTAAAATTTTGTTCGTCTGATTTTTGAAATATACGAAAAAGATACAATTTCGAAATAAATTATATTTACGGTTCGGAATTAAGTTGAAGAAGGATGATTGTCGCCGTCATTTATTTGTAACGAAATGTGCTACTGAAGTGGCCATTATTGTAAGACCCAAACCCGGGATCTTAGAATTCAGCTGTGGTTTGAGGTACCTGACCGCACTGATAACACTCAGACGATATTTCTAATAATCCTATTAAGAGATGACTCCGGATGTGGCCGTGTCTGGTGATTATCGCGACGACCTGTCTCAGCGACCTCCTGTCGAAGTGTCCTTATCAGTGCAGGTACTAATCCCGAGACAAGACGTTTTCCTAATCTTTGCCCATGGAATAGCCTCCATCGTTTGTTGTGGTTTTCCCTAGTCCACTTTCTTACTGCACCTTTAGCACGTGGGCTCCGGTCTCACAAGTCGAGCAGCTCCAGTCTTTTGGCCATCAGGTTTGCTCTCTCGTTTCCCCCAATGTCCAGCATTAATTATCATTCCAAATTTTCCTAAATCCGATAAAATTATGAAATTGAATTTATGATAGTGCTACCTTAATTTCACAAATGCAATGATAGTCATTTTTTTTAGAAATTCGCTTCCATCACGTCTCTTGTGTGTCACGAGTATGTGCACTCAATCTTCGCATCACTCGATACATTGTTACGTTAAGGTATTCACTCACCCTTATTATGTTAAGTGAACAGAACCAAATTTGAATTATGTGTTGGGAGTGACCGCAACCCATTCGTCTCTGTCACCCAACTGTCGCGGTTACGATAAATAATCGATTTTGTTCCCTTTATCGGCTACGTTTAATAAAATGGCTTTTTAAGGTAAAATCTACGTAAAGAGATATTTTTATACGAGCAAATTATATTTTCTTTGCTGTAATAATATTGTCGATAAATCGAGGCGATATTTACTAAACCCGTACCGCAAGGATGTACTTAGAGACACATAATATAAATAGCTATAAATTTTGTAAAATTAGGAGAATTTTATCCGTTAGCCTACGTATTTTTGAAGAAACATTTTTAGGCAAGCCTAGCTCTTTTTGAATGAGGAAAAAGAAACTCGAATAACATATAAAAACGGTGTCCCGACTGCTTTATACATACAACTAGTATAAAAAATCTTTAAAAAATCTACCAGTGAGCTGACTATTTCTGTACGCATTCTAGCTCTTTGCTATGATTTCTGTTAATAAAGCTAAGTAACGTGTGTTCAAATCGCAAATGATTTTTTTATATTTATTATTTTTAATATTTATTTAAATATTACTTTTAATATTTATTTCACTAAAATTACGTATATAAATGAGTTAACTAATAAATATTTAAACTATAATTAATGCCATTACAATATTATCCGACTGACCTAGCAGAAAATTGTTTAAAGCATTTACGGCTAATTATATTTTGCACATTCTGTACAGAATCGTAAATGTTTAAAATATTAACAAGCTGAATAATGTTGTACTATCCCGGCTAAAATATCACAATTATTAGAGCATAAACAGTTGGATATATTGTACAAAATTAATTGTTTCACATTTGTGTATGATGTAGATTAGTGCCCATTTTCTTTAATATCAGTTGTATATGATTTCAATTAAGGAATAAGAAGATCATTAATTAACGTGACCAATATAAGCAACAACGAACACTGATTACTTAATTTCTTAAAGATTTCACTTATGTCGTCTAGTCCCCCGTAACTGCATTAAAAAAAGACCTAATGGTTATTAGCGAAATTTCAATTAAAATTGAGCTATTGGAATGGAAAAAATAGCTATGTAATATTTGAATGGAAAACGAGCTATTTAAATGAACCATTGGAATGAAAAATGAGCTATTTAAATGAAATATTCAAATGGGAAATGACGTATTGAAATAACAATCGCCAAATTTCAGTGCTGAAGTACCATTAGAAAACCTTTTTTTTAAAGAGGACGTTAAAATTTATGTATGCACATATAAAAGCATGTGTTTGTATGTCTGTGAACGCAAAATTCATAAGATTTAATTCAAACTTGTCAAAATCGATTTTGTAATCATGTTTTTTTAAGTTTTTTACAAAGCAAAATCGATTAAAAACTATACGTTCACAGTATTAAAAACTCAATACTTCTAAAAAAAATATTTTATCATTGTAATCAGAGCTAAAATCTACATAAATTAAAACCACATTGAAAACTTTAAAATAAACTCCCCTACAGAATTCAAAATAAAAAATATTATTTCAAGATGCTAGTCTATTGATACTTACTTGAGAGTTTGCTTCCTTCAAGACAGCAAAACAATATCATTTCACAAATCTCTTAACGCCTTTACTATATTACTTTGATAGATTTTGTCCAAATTTTAAATAATTGTACAACATAGCTGATCGCTAACGTGAAGGAAGCAATTTATAAAACGTTACAACTAATAATAACATCACAGAACAAATACTTTAATATGAGAACAAGAAAGTAATATTTAATCAGGATATATTCGTATTTACTGTTTATTCGGATATTGTCCAACATCAGTATATGCGAAAGAATACAGGATGTTTTGAGAGTTTGGGTCAAACCTCGTTCACAAGTGTCTAACTTAAAATCTTAACATGCAACGAGAACATAAGCCTATACGTCAAGGCCTATGACGAAAAATTTTAAATTAAGAAAAAAATACTCAGGGCAAGTTCTTCAAGTGGCCAAAACAGAAAGTATAACTTTCTGTTAAATTAATAAAATTATTTTTGAAGATTTTTAACACAAAATCTGGTACCTTTTAAATGACAAAAAAATGAAGTAATGAAAGAAATGAATGTTTGTTTTTAACAGCAATTTAAAAACTATTGTCGGGTTCAGTTTTTGTGTGAATTATACGGAGAATATAAGTAAAGAATATATATATATATATATATATATATATATATAAGCAAAAAAAATTTTAAAATTTAAGATATACGTATATAAATATTGAAAAAGTATTATAGAAGTCGCGATCGATGCACATTAGGTACACCGCTCAAATGACTCATTTTGCAATGGAAATGTGCAACACGTATAAGATTATTAAGACCGATATATCATTAAAAACTACTTTAGACCTTAAATGATAAAGAAATAACTGCTGTTAATAGGCTACATGTATTATACAACTCAGCCCCTGCAAAGTGTAGGGTAGACCATCTAGATACAGTATGTTTGTTGCCTACTTTCATTTTGGCGTTTACCTTAGAATTAATAATGAATATAAAATACTACTGTCTTTACTCTACTAATCTGTTTCTTTTAACATTATTTAAAAACCTATTTATAAATGATAAACCATATTTTAATTTCTGGCTAAAGATTATTTAATTGTTACACGCAGCTGTCTCGCAGACGTGTTGAATTTTTGTTTGTTCTTTAACAACGAAAAACAGACTACCGGCTTTAAAAGAAAGATTTTTAAAGGAAAAGGTCAAGCCATGGCAGTAACTGTGTTTCTTTCCTACGTCCTTGAGTATGATAAAAGAGATTTTTTCAAAAAACTATCAATATTTTTATATTTTATAATAAATATAAAATAGTCGTGGAACCTAGCTGTCTCGCTGGTGATGTAGCAAATTTTTAAAATAATTTTTAATCTTAACCCTCTTTTTGAAAATTCCACTTTATCATAAATCTTAAAGAAAAAGAAATAAATAACTAAACTCAAAAAATTGTTGAGAACTGTAAAGAGGTCCTACAACAATAACAAATATATAAAAATTATTTTATGAAAAAATCCAGACGATGAAGGAAGTCTAGAATCCGATCAACGGCCAAGGCACTATCTCCCAACATAATCTGTGAACAATTGCTCAAACCACACATAACACGTTGGAGGGAATGTTTTGCGAAATGTTTTACTACACGAGATACACAGCTGCGTGGCGGGATTATTTAACAGCCTAATTAATTATTGTGTTGTACGATTACGTATACTTCACAAATAAGTGACTGTAAATAAATAATACGCACTTTCATTCTAGTAAATTGAACGCAATTACTGAAATTATTTCAAACGAATAATTTTGCTGAAAGTTTTTAATTTAATCACAGACTTAATCGACTGAATACTTGATACAACGTTAGATTTTAAATACTGTTTGCCTGCAAGGTATTCAAACAGAAAACAAATTTACAGTCTGATAAATTCTAATGCATGAAAACATCAACATGAGAAATATTAGAAGATTCGTTCAGGCGAAGTGAACAGATAACAAGAGGTATTGCCAACTGTACAAAGTTTAATTGCGAAGTTGCTTTAGGCCATTGTTAGATAAAGTTGTACAGGGTTGAGAAGATGCTGGGGTGGGAATATTAGGAAGAAAAGGGATGAGCTTGTGTCTCCTTTCAAAATTTTCGTCAATTTCAGGTGTCTATATACGCCTTCTTATAAAAATATTTTTAGTAAAATAATCACTTTAGTTTTTCTTCAAAACGTTTGTATCTACTACAATCAGTTCTTTATAAAACGACAATACATTGCTATTTAATGAGACCATTCAAATGTTAAATGAGATGAAAAAAATATTAAGAATGAACCAAATGTGTGCTATTTGTATTTTGAACAAATGTGTACAATATCATTTTGAATCAGATTTTATCGACAATTACAATGACGATATTAACTTCAGAAAAATAATATGGTTACGACGCCGGTCAATCTGCAGCTTTTTTGATCTTCTAGAACTATTAGTCTGTCATAAGTATGTATATTAAGAAAAAAAGCTTTACAAATGTGTAATATGTAAAGCTCTCTCTCTCTCTCTCTCTCTCTCTCTATATATATATATATATATATATATATATATATATATATATATGAAAGTTCGTTAACCAGAAAAATCCGTTACCAGTTTCAAAATGACAGCTATTTAAAACCTTTGAATATCATTCCCATTTAAACTTCTTTGAAACTTCGATTTCATCATCCAAATGAGAGTTAAAATCTGCGTAAAACAGCATTTAATATTTTACAAAAAAAATATGAAAATACATAAACAAACCTTATGGCAGTCATGGGTTATTTTTACTTTTTCAGTGTAATTTTAATTCAAAATGTCAATAACATGCATATTTTAACGGTTACAATTGAAAATTGTATTTGAGAAAAAATTAAGATACAAAAAATATTGCTGAAAATTTGCTTATATTTCCTTATTCATTTCAAAATTCTAAATTTCGTCATTTAAATTTTTCCTTGAACCTTAATTTTTTGAATATATTGATTTCCTAATTAGCTGATACAAAACTGTTTTTTTTTTCAAACAGGAAGAAATGATCCAAGTTTAATTCTCAAGGGATCTTAAAGTTATACGGTTTTTTTTGTGACGTAAAGTGGACCAGTGCTGCAATATGGCGAACTGAATTCTGGTAACAAATATTGGAAGTAAGGTGACTGCTTTAAAAATCCATCCGTTATACTTTTTTTTATTATTTTGTTATCACTGAATTTATATACAAAACTGAATGCAACACTGCCAGGCTGGGTGAGTAACAAGATAACTCTAGTTTTCCTTCAATTAAAGCTGCTGCAGCACTGCATTTCATAACAGTAATTACCAATTAGACATCACAAATTGAAACGCCAATGGCTGACAACATCCTGCAATGACAGCAAATGATGGCTCTCGTTTATTACAAGGAACTGGTGGAAGATGAGACATGCTTTCGGAGAAATTCTAAAGCGACACAATATTATACGTAATAATCGTTTTATTACCAAAGACGGGCTACTTCATGGCCTAACCCTTAACTTAAATTTGTGTAATAATTACAATTATTAAAAAAAATAATGCAACATAAATTTAAAACAGTACAGTAAAACATTTCTAACGATTTTTGTACTGTAAATTGGGCTAGTGAAGCGACAATCGTGGTCAAACCCAGGCCCGAGACCTTAAAATGAGTGACGATTATAGCCACGTTTTGAAAGATCATTAAACGTGTTATATACTGTAAAGGGATCTGTGCCCTAGCTATCGCTTTAGTTTGATTTGATTCAACTATAACACACAAATCGATTTAATTAATCTTTAATAAATTTAATAAACATGATCAGCCTTAAAAACTGCAAAATTTAATATTTTGAATTTTCAGAATCCGTTGAAATTAGCAAATATTTTTACGGCGGTCAAGGTTCTTTTTTTTATTTTCGTCTTTATCGTGAAATCAGAAAACACAAATATATGCAGATTTTAATGCTGATTATATTGGTGCAATGAGAATTTCAAAAAGGGTAAGATAAACAATATTTCTTTTGGAAATTCGCTTCTATCACGTCTGAGAAACCGCTGGCGTGCAGCAATATTAAAAACTCGAATCCTCTATTTTGAGATTTCTGCATTTTAAATTCCACTTAAAATGTGAGAATAGACCTGCAGCCTGTCATCCATGTTTCCAATAAAATTTGGATTCTTGCAATTCCAATGAAATTCATTCATAATGAAAGAGTCATTCTTGTAAAATAAAATTCATATTAATGAAATTCCTATTTCCACTAATAAATACTTCAGTTTATTATAAAGCTCCACGTTATAATAAAATTCTTTTAATAAACATTTATTGTTGAAATTTAATTTTAAACTAAACATAATTTTTAGATTGTAGAAAATTGCAATGGTAAATATTAAATTTATTTCTATTTTTGCAGAAAATAATAAAACAACACAATTCAATAAAAATTAATTTTTAATTACTTACAAAGTTCAGGTAATCCCTTCCTCTAGTAAATAATCTTAAAATAATCTTAATAGTTCAAGTGACGTTGTTCAGGCCACTTACCTAAAAAAAATAAAATGGCGTTTAAACAAATCGCAGTTAAATAAATTTTATAATGCTAATTGACTATGCACAAAATTATGTGAAGTATTTTTATTTTTTTTATATAACCGAACTTTAAGATCAAAATATATTTTTAGATCTACACACTTTTTGTTTACCATTTAGTTCTATTGTTATCATTTTTTTGTAAATGCTATTGTGTGAAAAACAGTGCATTTTTTCTAGTAATATTTTTTATAGATCACGTTTTTGTGGTGGGAATGAACGTTAAAATTTATATACATTTTCTATTAAGCGTTCGAAACTTTAATCAAATTTTATTCAAACATGTCATGAACATTTATTTTGGAAATATCTTGTACAAGTTTATTAACTAAAAAAATCCACTCTTCGGTTAGAAAATAGTACAAAGTCTCAAAAATCGTATGATTTTACTTTTATAGAAATCAGATGATTTCACAATCATTATTAGCGTTTATTATATTTAAAGTTAAAATTAATTTTTTCAATAATACAAAAGTGATTCTTGATTGCTGTCGGACAATGTCACCGTTATTTTTGTGAAAATTATTGAAATTTGTTTATCTATAATTATAGATAAACTATTCTGTAACATTTGATTCACTTGAATCGGAAAGGCCAAATCTTTGACACGCACATGTCATTTACGGTATAACTAATATCATCCATTAATTTTTTGCGCATTCATTTTTCTAGAAACGTTCCACTGGTTAATATGCTACTGCAATTAATCATGGGCCATCATGGTATAACCCACTCCAGGACATTAAAATGAAAGCCGATCATTTTTTGAGAATCCTTTAAAATTTGTACATTAATATGCAGGTGTATTGACACGTTAAATTTGCAATTTTAATCCAGTTTGATTCGAAAATGGTAAACAATAAAAATTGTAATAGCTTCGATAAGTTCGTTGACCAGCAAAATTTATTCAATAATTTTAAAATAACGGTCCTTTCAAATCTTTAAAAATCCATAACTTTATGTCGTAAGTATTTTTTGCAGTGAAGTATGATTTCACCAGCGTTAAAAACTGCATATATTAGCATTTCGAATGTTCAAATTTCGTTGAAATTAAGAAATTTAATTTGACGGCGGTCAGGGTTCATTTTCGTGTTTTCAGTGCAATATTGAAGTTTGTAAATATTTACGAAGGTGAAAACAGAGTTCCAAAAAGAGGTTAGGATAACAAAAATTACATTTGAAAATTAGCTTCTATCACGACAGCGATACAGCTGTGTCGCGATTATTTCACTTGCGCATGCGCAGTTGCTATGTCCGGCCGCCTAGAATATAGAAAAAGCATTCACACAAATATTTATTCTACTTCGTTAAAAACAAAACTACCATAATGGTACCCTACAATTATTTTTAAACGAATGAATTATTTCTACAGAAACTGTCACTCGTTTGAGCGAATTTCAAACAAGAACACGCATCAGTTTAAAGACGTTTTGTTGTTAAACGTTGTAAGTTAAAAAAGTGTTAATTGTTTTAAAAATTTGAATTTGCGCCAGCGGTACAGTTGTGTGCTTTAATTATTTTAATTAAAAATACGAAAATGACAAAATATACTGTAATATACCTGACTCAAAGTATAACTGTAAATTCACGGCGCATTAGGGACAATACGTACTGTAAACAAGATAATTAATTTTAAATTTAATTTGTAATACCAACACTATAGCGTAGTTTAAGAAAATACAGCAACATGGTTGTTTAATTGCTTTGCAAAAATGATATATGTAACTTAACTAGCTAAGTAAACACATGCACACAGCACAGAAGGCAATGAATGTTCTTAACATTAACATATATTACACTAGCTGTTACCCGTTGCGGCTTTGCCTGCAATTATAATGTAAGCAATAAAATTTATAGTCAATTTTCAAAATCAGAATAGGTCATTTCATTTTAATATATTGCTATATACAATATTATATGATTTATGGTTTTCGGCAAAGACATATAAATTTTTGCTACTCGATACGCTAAAACAGGGTCATGTCATATTTTAATAAAATACAGTATTATTAAAAAGTCATTATTATACAATTAAACTGGAATAGTATTGTGTTTATCTCAGATACCTAAAACGTGTTCACACCAAATGTAATCTCATTTGGTCCAGTAGTTAAAGTATATTTGAATAACAAACAAACAAAAACAAACTTTCAGAAATATAATATGATTAGCTGTTACCCGTCACGGCTTTGCCCGCAATCATAATATACATTAAAGATCATGCATTACCGTGTTAGGACCAACAACCGTGTTAGTTAAGTTTTGGAGTACTCTTTAAAAAAAATTAAGGTTTTTTCCTGCATCACCGTTTAACACAACAACCGTGTCAGTTAGGTTTGGAGTACTCTTTTTAAAAAAATAAATAAAGGTTTTTTTAATGCTTTATCGTGTTAGGCCTAACAACCATATTAGTTTGCTAATGGAGTATTCTGTAAAATAAATATAAAGATTTTTCACGCATCACTATGTTAGGCTTAACAACCGTGTCAGGATATGTAGCCTAGTATTTTTAAAAAAAATATGAAGGTTATTTGACGCATCACCGTGATAGGTCCAACAACCGTGTCAGGATATGTAGTACTCTTTAAAAAAATATAAAGGTTTTTTTACGCATCACCGTGTTTGGCCTAACAACCGTGACAGTTAAGATATGTAGCCAAATAATGTTTAAAAAATATAAAGGTTTTTTCACTCATCACCGTGCTAGTTAAGTTATGGAGTACTCTTTAAAAAAAATATAAAGTTTTTTTTCATGCATAACCGTATTAGGCCCAACAACCGTGTCAGTTAGGTTATGGAGTACTCTTTTGAAAAAAAATAAATAAAGGTTCTTTTAATGCATCACCGTGTTAGGCCTAACAACTATGTTAGTTAGCTTATGGAGTATTCTTTAAAAAAATATAAAGATTTATCACACATCACTATGTTAGGCCTGACAACCGTGTCAGTTAAGGTTTGGAAACTCTTTAAAAAATAAAGGTTTTTTTCACACATCACAATGATAGGCCCAACAATCATATCAGTTAGGATATGTAGTATTCTTTAAAAAAATATAAAAGTTTTTTTACACATCACCGTGTTAGGCCTAATAACCGTGTCAGTTAATATATTTAGTATTCTTTTAAAAAAATTAAAGGTTTTTTCACACATCACCGTGATAGGCCTAACAACCATGTCAGTTAGGATATGCAGTATTCTTTAAAAAAATATAAAGGTTTTTTACGCATCACCGTGTTTGGCCTATCAACCGTGACAGTTAGGATATGTAGCCAAATAATCTTTAAAAAAATATAAAGGTTTTTTCACGCATCAACGTGTTAGGCCTAACAACCGTGTCACTTAGGTTATGCACTATTCTTTTAAAAAATGGGTTTCCTATCACCCAAACCCGTGTTAGACGTATTTTTATTGTTTTACTGATCTGTAGATCAGTAAAACAATAAAAATTCGTCTAAAATCAGTACAACACGGTACCGATTTTCGCCGGTAGCAATTTTGAGGTTATGTTGGTCACTTTTATTTTCGAATTTTATCGTACTTTTCCTGCTTTCATATTTTGTATATTTGCTTTTGGGCACATAATAAAGCATTTTAGTAAGAAAAATATCGAAAACTCCAATAGATGCTGCACTGCATATTTACAATTTTTTCATATAATGTAATTACACAAATATATATACTACCTTACAATTAAAGTATCCTAATAAAATTGTATATAATACATATATTCTGCACTCTGCTTTAAAAACATTGAATAGTCTTAAATGAAAAATACCAGATTGTGATTATTAGATGAAAATGTAACATTAAAAACAATAATTTTGCAATAAATAAAACATAGATTAAGATTTGTAAAATGGGATTAGATCTATGTCCATCTCAGGTGCCTAAATCTCATGTTCAGTAAACAGTAATTAAACCTAACTATAGTTAACAGATGTTACAAAACTAAAAACTGATAATTATTTTGGGCTGGGTAAGTAGTATAATGACGTTTTGTAAAACGGGAATAGGCCTATATGTATCTCTGATACTTAAACCATATACGTACCAAATTTCATCTCAATTGGTCCAGTGGTTAAAGCGTGATTGAATAACAAACAAACAAACACACAAACTTTCAGAAATATAATATGATTAGATTAGATTAGATTAGTGTTCCGTAAAGCAAAATTATTCCTTATGGAGAAGCAAAACAATTGCATTCAACAATTGTTGCAATTGTTGCATTCAACAGAATGATACCTATTACAGTCTGTTTTCTCTTATGTCACGGTATTATACTGTGTGTGCGTGCGTGCGTTCGAACGTGCGTGCGTGCGTGCGTGCGTGCGTGCGTGCGTGCGTGTGTGTGTGTGTGTGTGTGTGCAGGATTCTTTCGTGTACTGTAATTAATTCGAAAAAACTATATAAAATAGTGACAACACGCACTGTCTGGATGAAGTTACACAAGCGAATTTTCAAAAGCAATTTTTTATCACAATCTCTTTCTAAAACTATGATTTCACTATCATAATCAGCATTTAAAACTGCGTATATTAACATTTTTAACTTTGAAATTACATTGTAAATACTAAAATGACACTTGACTATTGTCACATTAAATTTCATAATTTCAACGCGTTTTGAAAATTAAAAATGTTAATTTACGATTTTTTTTACAGCTGCTTACGATCGCGAAATTAGATTTTCAAAACATTTTTAGAAAAAAAAGTTATTAATTTTTAAAGATTTGACACTGCCGTCATTTTGAAACTGTTTAATGTATTTTGTGAGCTAACGAATTTATCTTAGCTATTATTGAAATAGATTTTTAAACGAAGTTTTGAATCAGATCGCACTGAAATCGCAAACATGACAGTGCTAAACACACACACACACACACACACACACACACACACACACACACACACACACACACACACACACGCACATTCGTTGCTAAATTTATAGTTTTCTCCGTCATTATTTGTAAAAATTCATGTCGAAAATCGTTGTTGGACAGAAAATTGGAGAACCACCAGACTACCACAATTTTCCAACACTTCGTAAACCACCCTACTTGCTCGGGAAAAATACAAATCAGTTCCATTAAAAGAATGATAATAATTTGTATTTCATTTCTTATTTTTATTTTTAGTACATCAAACTGACTTCTTACTTCTTGCTCCTCTAACGGAAGGTATGATAAGCAGTTCAATGGCTTAGCGAACCCACCTTATAATCAAATATCTCTCATTCATTTACTCAAGATATAAACACACATTTACTCTACATAGCTTGTCTAACTTTAAAGTATAAAACGACGTGTACTGATGGAACGAATGGCACCGGCTTAACAGTGTATTAAGCTGAAGCTTCAGGTGCCTGGTGACCTTGTCGTAGCCTTACCCTGCGTGTTTTACCCACCCCATGTGTACTATGCAAGCAGAGTTCTATAAGGGCTGATTTTATTCCCTTGGTACTCGTGAAAACAACTTTAGTAAGATTGTAAAGTAAATTGAGGAACAAAAACCTGATAAAATGGAGCACCAATCTACGTGATAAGGATAACAAACAAAACTTGCGTAAAACACGCATACAAAATGACCAACGGTCGATTTGGAAAATTACAACCTGCTTTTAATTAATTAAAAGCAGCGGTGTAGATCAAAACAAAGAAAAATCCTGATAAAGTAATATGCTGTACTTGTAAGACCAATGATTCTCAATAAGAATTTTAGGAACAACAAAAGGCATTTCGTTTCAAATCGCTAACACTGTTTTTCTGTGGCCAATAATTAGATAACTGAGTGCTGATTCAGTCAGTTGCAGCTGAAGCGGTAAGGAAGCGGAGCACTGACGACAGGAGAAGAAATAGAGAATGAAAAAGGAATGTACGCCGAGTTTTGTCGCAATATTTTCCAAATCTTAAGGGTGATTTCATCCCTTCAAGGTTTTATAATTTATATCTGAAAAAATTTTAAGTTTTTGAAATGAAATTGACATAATTTTAATTCGTATTACTTTTTTAACGAGTTTGTAAAAAAAATCAATGTACCTTCTTAAATTTTAAAACATTTGGATTTATAAAAACGTTTAACTTTCGTGGCCGTAATTAAATAAGGTTAATTGGTAATTTTTTTTCATGTGATCAACCGTTACCTAGTTTAATTTCGCAAAAGTATTCCTTGAAAGAATTTTTTACAAATTGTCCTTCAAAACATATAGTTTAACATTTAACATAAAAATCTCGAAAAAAAACAGTTAAACAAACTATCGCATAACCTTCAGCGAAAAATAAGGAATTTTTAGAGAAAGTATCTCGTAATACCTCAATAACGAACTGGCAAGTCACCAATTAGAAATGGGTCAGTTACTCATCGTTAATCATCTCAAAATCCTAGACTATATGAAGAGACTAGTACTGGAAAAGATACTTTATTGTATTTTGTAACTTTATTACATTCGGTAACTGAACATTTCATGAATATAGAAAGATTGCACAATACATCTATAGAGGTCGCAGTTCAATAAGGAACCTAAATATCCATTCATTACTGCTTGCTAACCACACTTTTAGCAACCACACTCTCTTCAGCCAAACTACGATAGACGAAAAATATGCATAACCTATTTAAATCTACTTTTTTAAATAAAAATATAATTTTTTAAAACTATAATTAAAAACTATGATCACAGTGTAATGTGTATTGAAAATGCGAACTTTCCTACAATACTTCGTAAAATAGAATAAATGTTTGCCGAACATTTTCTTTACACGACCAAACAAATTTGCAAAATACGTTGAAATATGATTTTCTGTTTCTGTCATTTCCGTTTCCGCTTGATGGAACACTCTTATATCCATCAAGAGAGTTTTCCTCGAGGCGGAACATCTTGAAGAAATGCAATTCCAATACGAAATATCGGATTTAAATCTTCGCTTGATAAAGAATCGACGATAGTTTGGTTAGAGCACAAATATAATTAGGTTTTCAGTTGACGCGGTTGAAAATCTCGGTAGTCATTTTTGTTTTGTTAGGCTGTAGTACTAAATTTTATTTATTTATTTTGCTCCTTCGGTGAAACTAATGACAAAAGATCCTTAACGGCAAGGAAAAAGCTTTCATTGATATCTCCATTACCTAACCTACGAATTAGAGGTGCGCATGCTGCTGGACATCAATAAATTTGACCAAAACAGTTTCGCTAGGTCGTCCAAAAATTTTTTTTTTTGATTCAATTGTACAAAAATTAAGACCACAGAAAAGGCTGTCAAATAAATAAACATTTTTACTTTTTACACCAATCCAGACCTATAGATCACTTTTTGAGGGGTCGTTTATATATATTGAGGGGTCGCAATTTTGTTCTGATTTGATTCAATCTTGGCACAAAAATCGATTATTATAATTACTTAGACAAATTCATTATTAACCTAAGTTTTTCAAAGTGGCGGCAATTTCAAATCTTTAAGAATTCATAACCTTCAATTTTAAAAAAATAATTTTCAAAATTCGTTAAAGTTAAGAATTTTTTTGAAAGCGATCAGTGATTGTTTTTGTATTTCAAGATTTAATTTGAAATTTAAAATGCTAGTATTTACAGTTTGAAGTGGATTATACGGCGATGCCATCGGGTTTTCGCCACAAAAAAATCAAGTGGATTATGATGGTGAAACCATAATTTCAAAAATGGCAAGATAAAGAAAAAATTGTGGAAATTGACATCTATCACGTCAACGAGACATCTGTTTGCCGCTATTATCAATAATATTTTAAAATTATTATTTTTATTATCCTTCTCGCTAAAAAAATCCTTTAAAATTACTAAAACTCTGATTTTTCAATTTTTCTAACCCAATCTAAATAATATTTGAGTTTTGTTAAAAAAATAAAAATCACAGACAGAACATTTTAAACTGTCTGTGGTACATTTAAGGTTAGGCTTGCCAAGAACAGACTTTAGCTTTGTTTGCTAGAAAGTAGTGCAACTTTGTAACCCCCTCCATCCCCTGCAGGAAGGGGATCCGCTGCAGGAAATTAATCCTCTTAGGCGTCTCTTCCTCTTTACACCTAAGTTCTATAAACATTTATTACTCCGCGTGTTTTACAAAAAATGTCAACAATTTATAAGAATTTGTAAGTTTCAAATTATTTTGTTTTAAAACTAATTAAGCTCCTACAATGGAAGTTATTAAAAATGCTTGAAAAATTATGCGTATCAATCAGTTATTATTAAGCTTATCAACCAATTATTGAAACACTAGACACATAAAACAATTATTGTGATATTAGACACAATAAACAATTACTGAAAAATTAGGACTGTCAAACAATTATTGAAACATTAAATACATCAAACAACTATTAGGTCCATCAGTCAATTGTTGGTATATTAAGCACAACACACAGTTATTGAAACATTGTATAGGTACATCAAACCATTGTTGAAACACTAGACGCACCACACCACAGCTGAATCGCTAGGCACATCAAACAATTATTGAAGCACTAGGTACGTCGAACAATTATTGAAACATTCGGCACATCAAACAATTATTACTTATTTAATTAAATAAATTATTTATTTATTTAATCTTTAATTAAATAAAGATAGGTTTAAGAATAAGAATGTTACCATTATATATATATATATATATATATATATATATATATATATATATATATATATATTATTTATAAATAAATTACTATTACTGCTATTTATACTAATATTTGATATTATTTAAACGTTCCCATGTTTAGAGAGTAAATAAAATTATGTAAGGTAAAAATGGCGTGTGTGTGTGTGTGTGTGTGTGAGAGAGAGAGAGAGAGAGAGAGAGAGAGAGATTTTATTCACACTAGGCATAAAAAGACACCTTTGTAATAACTTGGATTCTAGCTTTTCTGAATTTTTAAACATATTCTCTTGTTGAGAAGCGAAAATAAAGAATACATTTCAGTATGGAAAAATACTGGCAAATAGGAAACCTAGCGTTCTTTCAGCAGCTTGTTTGGTGTAGAAAATAAAAGCAATTTTTGTTATTAACATTCTGTTTTTGTAATGTTTTCTAGTGCCAATAAAAACAGTTTTAGCCAGATGAAAGTAATAAGTCAACGTACAGCCAACGTCGGGCGTTTTTTATACTCTATTATAGAGTACACTATTCAATACACTGTAATAAATTGTAGTCTTTATTGCAAGGTATTCGTTTTACTGCAAATTGGAATTATATTATTTACGAGGATTAAATTCAATATGGCGAAAATTGTGTGTAGTGCATTTAACGTTACAAATTGTACATAAATAAACAGGGCTTATTACGTACATTATAGACTAGTAGTTATAAATAAATAATAATTAGAGTACGTATGGAGATACAGTGTTCCAAATATTAAAAACACAAATGTAACATTAAGGAATATTTCGATAACTGAGAACAAATCTGGTACGCATATACAAATTGGTTTTAATCACGAAATCCATTCATAAATTTCAAAATAGCAGTCATTAGCAAAAATATAACTCTTAATAAATAAATAAATAATTTAAATAAAAATACAAAAATAAACTACAATAATGCTGAATTCCATTGGGAAAAAATTGTTTTCGTTGAGAGATAGAGCGATTTTTATTAAGCCACATAATTTGTTTCAGAACTTTAGCGCTGTATTATAAAAATTTGGTCAGTATCGTAATTACCGTGTTCAGATTTAAACGTTTATTTAACCAAAAAGTGTAAAAAAAAGTTTCGGAAATATTAATTAATCCTTGTACAGACCGCAGGGGGTGAAGACTAGCTGCACCTATTGAGAGGATTTAGACGTATCTCGCGGTACCCGAGTCTAACAAACACTTACACTTACAACACTACACTTACGACTTTACACTTACACTTACATTTAGGGAGGCGATAATAGCCTCATTGTGCTTTCGCCAAAAAAAATATTCTTGTACACTGAGATTTTTAAACAAACTATGACATAAATACAGGGTGAGGCAAAAAGAGAACTTAAGCAAATAGACCATTTATTTTAGGTAAATACATTATTGCCTAATATAATATGTTAATACGTTCAACAAGTCTCGCACCAATATTTTACATTCGTCTTGGGATGGACCATGTTGGAACATTGTTTAGGTATAGCACCTCTGACAACAGAATCTGTTACAGCGAAGCTGCTATACATTCGTGGAACATTGTGTGAAGCACTCTTCTTTTAGAGGTCCTCATAGGTAAGCGTCACGTTAAGTAAGATCAGGACTACGAGGTAGGAAGGGAAGTCTGTTCTTTGTAATAAGGTACCACCGGGGAAGAATCCTTGTAGTAATTCTTTATCCACGGCCCACATACACAGTTGAAAAGTTTAGAATTCAAACATTAGACTACGAAAGTTACAAAAAGTCTGTAAGTCAACCTGAAAACGATTAATTATTTGTTCCTTGAATACTACTGCATTAACTATTACTGTGTATCCATAGTTGCCTTCATTAAAGTACATCCTAATGACATAATTAACGGAGCGAAGCGAAGTCTTTGTTTTTAACTCGACCGTTCGGCATTTGGTTTGTGTGTTTGTTTTGGCAAAACGCATTAACCGATTGTTTTGAAATTCGGTAAGGAGGTACCTTGCATAAAGCCCAAACGACAAATGTGTAAGTTTTTTCCAAAACATTTCAGTTTTAAGATAGCTGCCTCTGATTTACGATAAGAAGTGTACGTAGTTTTAGCAAAATGCATTTTCTGATTGTTTTGAAATTTGATATGAAGCTCAAATAAAAATGTGTAAGATTCCCCCCACTTACTTCTGTTTTAGGCCTCTGATTTAATTATGAAGAGTGTATGCAGTTTTGGCCAAACGCATTGACCGATTGTTTTGAAATTCGGTAATGAGGTACCTTGTATAAAGCCCGAACAATATATGTGTAAGATTTTTCCCCAAACATTTCCGTTTTAAGACGGCGGCATCTGATTTACAATAACGAGTATACGTAATTTAGCCAAACGCATTGACCGATTATTTTGAAATTTGATATGAAGGTACTTTGTATGAAGCCCAAATGAAAATGTTTGATATTTTCCCCACTTACTTCTGTTTTAGGTTTTTCATTTAATTATGAAGAGTGTATGACGTTTTGGCCAAACGCATTATAGATTGTTTTGAAAATCGTTACAAAGATATCTTTTACAAAGCCCAAAAGACGTAAGTGTAAAACGTTTCCTCATGATTCCGTTTCAAGATGGCGAGTTAGGATTTAACATTGAGAGTGTAGGTGCTGGTTATTTCATGTAATGATGGCTGATCGGCAAAACCTATCATAATTTTGATAGCTTCTTGGAGAAAGAGAATAATAAGTTGGGACAGTAACATTTCTCGTACATATTACTGTTACTGTTTGAATTAACGGAAAATGTCGCGGAGTGCTCTGTATAATTAAGGAGTGCAGTGTTAAGGATACACTGCAACGTCTACTGTTCTTTGAATTAACAGTGATTTTTGTACAAGAGAGCCTAAGTTTCTTTCCTCTTTCTACGAAATATGTTTTCTCATAGTTCTAGTGACATATGCCAACTACGTTTTGGGGTTATTGCAAAACTTTATCTAGGACAATACCAACATTTGCATTTGATTTCGTGCTTCGTGGCTTACCTGATCGCCCTGCACTGTGCTTCGTCACCAAGCGCATAGTTGTAAACATTCTAACCCAACTTATAGTATAATACTGTTAGGAAGGAAATTTTTCGGAAACTCTTCTTCAGAACCTATTTTACAGCTTTCAACGACGGACCACCTCCCCGTCCTGTACCATAACTTTTGGAATAACGTTCTACACACCAACCATGTTCCACTTTTGTATCGCAGCATGTTGTTGCGCAACTGACAACAATCACTTACATTATTTCTCGAGCCAACGTTCCTTTTTCTCAGCACGTACTATTCGTACAGGCATAAATCAGGTATCTTTAGAAAAAATTTTTAACCGGCTTCTGAGATTGCAAAATTATTTTGCGTTAAAACTAACTGTTTTTGAAAACTTTTAACATAAATGACACTTGGCAAAACGCCATCATGAACGCGCATGCGCGGCATCACAAATCAGACAATATTTTGTATATTTTACGAAGCTAACTTATTAATCAAGAATAGACAAATGCCACGTTATACAAATGCAATTTTTTTGCATAACGTGCTTTAAAAATGTTTAATATTTACTTAAAAGTCATTAAACGTATAGGTTACGTGGCACTACTGACAGTCCGCTATCCCTGCACGTTTTACAAGCCGGGAAAAGCATTTCGAATACCAAACTCAGGTTTAGACACTGTTTTTACACAAATATATTTGTGATTTCTCCTTGAATCATGCATCTATTGTTCATACAAACATAATAAAATACAAAGTATACTTAAAATGTCAAAATACAGTTAGAGATTATCAAGCATGTCTTTTCGACTAAGCTATGACAGAAAAATTGCGTTTTCTATCACTATAAACAAGTCGCAGGGACAAACACTACAAGGAGCAAGATTGTATTCACCAAATACCGTCTGTACTCACGGACAATTGTATGTAGTCTTTTCACGTATAACTAAATCAACTAACATGTTTATATTCATTAAAAAATAAGAAATACTTATTCAAAAGTTTGTGTTTACTTAAAACTGTCACAGTACGAAATTTCGCATGGGATCCCTGGTGTTATAAAATTAACAAAAATCAGCTGTTTAAAAAACAACAAAAATCAGCTGTAACTCTTATATTTTTAACAAAATGAAAACAAATTCTTTGTGTTCTTTGTCAAATACAGCAGGTATGGTTTTAAACCTGCTATGCAGAATGAAAGATGTTCTATTACTATTGCACTGCGACCCTGTAGATCTATTGTACCCACTTTCTGTATTGCTGAGATGCTCAGTTACAGCGTCTTCTCCAATACTAGTCTCTTCATAAGGTTTAGGATTTGAAGAGGATTCAAGGTGGATAACCTCTCCTTCTAATGGGTGAACTATCAATTCATTATTGAGGTACTTGCTTTGCTAATTGTCTTTAAATTTATTCCTCTTATTCATGACCCTTATCATTGAAATTTTGTCCCATTTTACCAGCTTTTTGTTGTTTGATAAGTTCCCGCTCATACCAACAGATGTTTTCATGACATTCTTACTCATGGATACATGAATAGCTAGGAAAATTACGTCCGCCCACATAGAACACCGCATACATGGGTAAGACTAAGGTACACTGTTGCCAGGTATCCCAAGGCTCCGTTTAATACACCCTTAGGCATGTATTACACACGGGTTCCTTTACACTTTCAAGATAGCCAGGTTATTTAGAATAGTAAATATGTGTCATGAGTAGATGAATGAGAGTAGTATGAGCTAAAGATGCAGTGGGATCGCTAAACCTAATATCTGCTCATTTCAGCTGTCTCTTCCGGCTTAAAGTGTGTGTGTGTGTGTGTGTGTGTGTGTGTGTGTGTGTGTGTGTGTGTGTGTGTGTGTGTGTGTGTGTGTGTGTGTGTGTGTGTGTGTGTGTGTGTGTGTCACCGTACACTTGAAACTCAAAGAAAACATAAAACTTCACATTTATAGCTGTCGGTGTATTTTTAACTTCTTTCCTAATAAGAGTGTTATTTTTTTATTAAAAAACCTCATTATTAATATCATAAATTTCTTTTTCACTTCAATATAAGCTCACACTTCGACGATGAAAACGCAAAGTACATTTCTCTTCTGAAGTCCGTCATTAAATTTAATAAGCACTTCAAAACGCTAATTGGCAGACTTAATCGTATTTTTGCAACAACGAGTGCTAAAAAAACCGAGTAGAAAACTTGTTTCAAAAGACTTACTATTCGCCTAAGGAACTATTTCGTATTCAATATAAATTGTCTGCGAATTTCAAAAGTAACATTAATAAATAAGCCTAAATGTGAGTTTTGTATCAACCCTATAAATACAAAAGAAACATTTTTTTTTATTTTAAGGCGAAAAGGACATTGAGGCTATTATCAACTCCCTAAATGTGAGTGTGAGTGTTAAGTGTTAAAGTCGTAAGTGTAGTGTTGTAAGTGTAAGTGTGTGTTAGACTAGGGTTATTTAATATAATAAGCATTAATTTATTCTACTTTCTTTTTTAAAACTATAACCTATACAACTAACGACTAAATTCTAACATTGTACCTTACTTAAATATTTACAAATTAAACTTACTATAACCGGATTTTACATTACAAACCCAAAATAGACTACAGTATTTACTTTTTACCAAAAGCAGAGTCTTTTATTTTATAACATTTACTTATTTGCAGTAGCTTGAACTGTCTTACCGATTCTACTTTTAAAACTGATTCGGCCAGTAATTGTTTAAATCATGAATACAGTAATAAGTTAAATATTACTTTCAACAATGTTTTTTTTAAGTAATCAGCTGTTTTGGTACACATACAATTAATTATTTACTGTGCTGCTCTAACGAGGAAACTTTATACCACTCCTGGAATTTTGTTTACAAATCTTTTATCGGTTTTAAGTCAGTTTAATTTATTGTACAGCCTTAAAATTGAAAAGTATGAGCGTGAGAGTTCGCTGGTGTTCTGACGAATCTGTAGATATCCCATATAAGTAGTTTCAATGATACAGTTCCTTAATTTTGGTTCTAGAGATCATTGTATTTTTAAACAAAAAAAGGCATTTGGATAGTATGGTATAAACGTATACAACGCTATGTATGACTTGTTTATGACGAATTTTTTTTTATATAATTGAAATAATTGTTTACGGCGGGAGACGGTTGGTGCTCGAAGGCCTCTCGAATTATAAACACAAATTCGTAACTTTTTATAACAAAATATTTTATATAATCTCAACATTTTAACCATCGTTAAAATTTGTATAAAATATTATTTTTAATTTATTTGTTAAAACAATTTGTCCCAACAAAAACAAAATATTTAAGTAGAAATTGTTATTTGATCATCGTAAAATTTGCCTTCATTAAACATGGTAATTAGCTAAAAAAATAACATTTTCGAAATCATCATTTGACACAGTTATGCAAACTACAATTCCCGACGGCTGTGCAAAGCTTAAACTGAGATTAAAACAAAATTACATTACCGCGTTCAGTTTCAGCGTCCCTTATCGACCAATTACATTGCAGCGTGACTTGACAAATGCAATCAGTTTGAAAACTTTACTCATGGGCAGTAACATGTCGAAACAGTTACATTTTGCCATTTTTTATTTATATATGGCGAACACTGAATTTGAGAGCCATTACATTCTCGCTGTATAAAATGTCCAGTATAGTGTGGTAGTGTAACGTTTTGTCAGTTTTACGTTTTTTGTATTATTATAAACGCATTATAACTAACGTAATAGTTATCAAGAAACTTTCCCGAACAAATTCACGTTTGTCAGAAAACATCCACTGATGACTATCGAACAGACTATCCACTAGCTCACGTGGTTACAACTAACACTTTTTCTTTCCTTACAAAACCAGATCACACGGCTTGACTCTTAGCCGTCTCACCAGATCGTTGGTATTAAGTGAACAACTTCAAGGTGTAAACGTTCATGCTGGTGTAAACGTTCCTTGTGCTTCACGGCAAATCTTTTAATTTCGTTGACACTACTTTATTCTGAAAGACTTGGATCATTCCAAGACTTGGCACAGTCCCAAAGCCACAGGTCTTATCTTTAGGATTTGCTTACATAAAAACAGTTACTCTTTAATGACATCTCTGAATGCCTTCCAAGTAGCCAGTATATTTTTCTATAATTTATATTCAATTCTTCCTTCTTCTTTTAAGAAGCTCTGTCCAATGAAGTTTAGCACCCACAGTCGTACTCAGATACTTTGTAGTGTTCCCATAGCAAATTAATTAACAGTTCACAAGTACTGTTATTGGAAACGTTTTTCTGTAAGTAAAATTAACGTACGTCGAATTTCATGTAATTTAATCTAATTCTGCACTTCTCGGTTCGCTACTGGCTTTACCCAAGGTTGCTTGTAGTCTTTTCGCGTTCCCTGAGACCCACAGGCTCACTTATTTGGCTGTATCTGTGAACACCGCAAAAGATTAAACAAGCTTATAATAATCTGTCTAAATTAGGCTTATTTTGCTACGTGCAAACTTTATCTGAGATGTACAAAAATACCTGGGATTTAGGAGAAGAGTACTTAAAAAACAGGATTTTATAAAAATTGGCTCTAACGATTTTAATTAAATTTTGTTCAAAGTAGTCCTTAAGTACGCATTTAAAGCGCATTTGTTACTTCCTTCCTGATAATCCGGATAGGCATCAGTGGTCGTAAAATCGAAAAATATGCTTAATTTCCCAAAAGAAGATTGTGCTTAATATTTGTCGTCATAAGATTGTGCTGATATTTTGGATAAGTATGATAATCATTAAAGTACCGTTGATTAGATTAAACACAATTTACGGGCCCAGTAAATCTATATAATTTACAAAATTCAGTAAATCTATAAAGCCTAGAACAAATCTACAAAACCACAATAAACAAAGACGATGGGATCATATTAAATTTTTAGATTTATTTGTTTTAAACACTAGATTTATTTGTTTTAGATTTTATTTGTTTATTGATCTAAATTTATTGGGTGGAAATAATTGAATATATCTTAATAAAGTACATAGAATTCTATGAAGCGAGTCCAACCAATTTTAAAATAGTTTTCTAGACAACTGTCAAGATGTATTTTTCCCTCAAATATTATAACCTACTTTACGAAAGCGTAAATATATTAAAAACATTCCCTTTAGAAAACTAAGCTCTACACAAACATTTCTGAAAGTCAAATTATATCCCGAAGTTATGAAAACTAGTATATCTTTTCGTCACAAGTAAAAACAAATACACATTATGTTTTATGGTCTGAGAGTTGAAAATAAATCTTTAAAAGTTTAAACATAACTTTTGACTATCATAATATTTTCAATACTAGTTTTGAACTACGTAGGATAGTGGAAAAGTAAAATAAATGAATGATACGTAAACATTCTTTAAAAAATAATAAATTTTACAATGCCAAGTTTTACAATAAGTATAAATCCACTAAGAAAATAACGTCTGATACAGTCCATTTTAGTTTCTATTCAATTTCCTCTCGACCTAAAATTCATTCATTCAGTTTTGTAAACTGCCTTTAGTTTCATCAAATTCTAAATCTAAAATCTGAGTAAAACCTGATAAAAAATTTTCTATTAATATTTCGATAAAGATATTTCAATATTAACATTTTTGAAAAATACTGAATAACGTCGAGACTTAAGCAAGATAAATTTTGATGCCAAATTTTAGGAAAATATGTTATTAAGTTTAGCTTTTAGCTTTGTGCACAAGACGCAGATATCAGAAAATTTGTTTTAGACGGATAAATTGCAAAAATAAAAATCAATATTTTCAAAATTGTTGTAGAATATGTGCACTGAAAATGTAATAATTTGTTATCTTTCCCTTATTGTTTAATACAAACAATTCCTTGTACAGTCTCTGTAGGTATGTTTTATAACATTTACTTTTCGATTAAAGACTTCATTCTTTATACATAGATAAAATAAATGTAATGTTGTAAAAAGAGCCCTTAAATTGTAACGTCGCCTGATAACAATAAAAATCGTTTTAACACGATGAACATGAAGTAAAAGTTTACTACTTGTGGGGGGTAGGCGAGATGAGGGCCCTAGGTGAATGTAGGACGTTTTTCTTTCTTCAGTCCTGTTTAGTCTATTACGCTAGTTAAATATTTTACACCACATAATAAAATGTATTACTTCATTTTACTGCTGATTTGGAAATTTATTTGGGAAAGATTAAATCCACTTTGGTATAGTAATGAAAGAATTAAAAAAGCTCTCCTAATCAGAATTAGAGGTTTTTATAAAACCCCTATAACCCCTACACGTGGTGATATATATATATATATATATATATATATATATATATATATATATATACATATATATATCACGCGTACGCGTGTCTGTGTCTCCAAATATCATGTATAAAAATTTGGTCCGACTTGATTCAAAATTGACAAAAAAATAAATTTTCCTAATAACTTGTTACCAAGCAAAATGCGGTTCAACAGTTTCAAAATGGCGGCCATTTCACATATTTTAACATTCAAAACATTTTTGTCTTAAATGTTGTTTAGGCTGATTTCACCATTGCAACAATACATTTTTTTTCAAAATCCGTTGTTGAAGTGGAAAGAAATTGAATTTCACTACTATCGGAATTCATTTTTGTATTATGAAAGTAATTAAAAGTTCAAATGACCACATATGCAGATTTTAATTCTGATTATAATGCTAGAATCAGAATTTTTGAAAAAATGGTAAAAAATACTCTTGAAAATTTGCTTCTATCACTTCAGCTATTATGTTTTTTTTTAATTTTAATAGTTTGTGTGTAGATAGCTTAAGATTGTGACATAAGCTTAAGATTGTGCTTATATAAAAAGCTTAGGCCTAAAGTAGAAGTGCATATTTAAGGAAACACATAAATTTATGTAATTTTACAAAAGAACGAAAAAAATAACGTTTGAAATATGTGAACAATAATTCATTGTCAACAGAAATGAGAAAGAAAATTCAGTGTTTAAAGTAAGGGTTGAAGAAAATTAATTTCACGGCAGCTACCCTACAGAGATGGGGATGACGTATGTAAGCCTGTAAAACATGATCTTATTATTGTAATAGCGAACAAGTTTGTAAATTGTATAAAAGACACTTGTTTCGTTTTACGCTCTCACTGCTTGAAAGACAATGTAGAAAGTATGGCTACAGTGAAAAAAATACATCTTGAGAGTCATTTAACAGAATGCATTTTTTCAAGTTTAAAACAAGTCTTCATAAGAACACGAACAAGTTTTAAAAAACCTATTTTTCTGATATGCATATATATATATATATATATATATATATATATATATATATATATATATATATATATGTGTGTGTGTGTGTGTGTGTGTGCGCGTGTGTGTGTGTGTACATTTGTTATGTCTTCAATTTAGTCAACTAATAAAACACTTGAAATATGACTGATACAGAAAATTCTGATTTGAATTGTAACTATTTATTTAAAGAAAAATGAAGTTTAATTATATACAACATTTAGTAGAAGATTTTAAAATGATACAATGATATTATCGTTTATAATTTAAGTTTAATACACTTTATAACCCTATAATATTTAAATATTATTAATAATCTTATTATTATTAATAATATATTATTATATAATTAAATATTATTAATAATATATTATTATGTAATTAAATATTATTAATAATATATTATTATTAATATTATTAAATAAAGATTAAAATAATCTGTCTGATTGATTATTTTAAATCACGATTTCTTCTAAATGCTGCGTGTTTTGTTTCATTAATCAGGAAATAAAAATCAGTCTATATTGTTTGAAATAATGTTTAGGAAATTTAAATGAACCGTGAAGATCTGTTAAAATTATCATTTTGAATTTATTGAAATTACAATTTGAAGTATGTATTATGATGGTGCGAAAATTAGATAGATTTAAAAAAAAATAAAATGAATTATTTTTGTTTATCTATTTTTGAACTGTAAACTTTTGAATTTCAAATTCGTCACACTGACTTGTACTACAGATATATATGATCTTGTAAACATTTTGAAGAACCGATTTTTCAGTCGTTTGTCGGTAGTTTCCAATAAAAAAACAATTTGAGAACTATCAAAGCGTATTTTGTGTTTCATTTAAACCGTTTAAAAATGTAATTTTAAAAAGTTTGTGCAATGTTTATGCTTCATTTATTCACGTTGTACACTTATCAACCTGTCCGATTTTTAAAACTTCCCAGGTTAGTATACTGTTTGAACGCTAGGGATGTGTTACCAGCAGATTTTTGGTTCGAATCTTATTTTATTACTTAACCTATTTTCTTTATTCTACAAAAAAGAATGTCTTCAATTTCAGTCGTTCATCAGACTCTAAAAAATATAAAAGCATTTCTTGTGTTTTCCATTCTCTTATATATACTTTATGAAAACGTATTATGACAAAATAAACAACAAAAAGTACGAGAAATTTCCTTTTAAAGTAAAGATATGGTCCGCATCAAAGGGAACATTATATTAAGAGTATTTTCTCTAAATCTGTCTTACGATCTTGTAAAGGACATTTAACAAACTAAGTAAAATACTAAAGACTTAAAATTATAGTGGTTTGACCAGACCGCATTACATTTTCAGTTTTTAGTTAATTTAAAGCGGCCGTTTTGGTACGATTTAAATCCGGGGTCTTGAAACGAGAACCATCCCAGACCTCTAGATAAACTTTTAAGGAGGTCGTTATAATTATATATAGTTGATATTATATTATTGTTTATAAAATTATTTCACTTTACTATTGAAAATAAACAAAATACTCACTTAACTAATAGTACAACTTGCAAACACAACAAAGTATAGCTTATTAATTACTAATATTGTAACGTATTAAAACGTTATACAACAAAGCAATAAGATTATTAAAAAAGCAATAATGTACGCCTGACTTTGCTAAGAAAGTGATAAGTGCTTCAGAATTGTGTAAAAATTAAAACGTTATACAACAAAGCAATAATATTATTAAAAAAGCAATAATGTACGCCTGACTTTGCTTCAGAAAATGTATAAGTGCTTCAGAATTGTGTATAACAATTAAAACGTTATACAACAAAGTAATAAGATTATTAAAAAAGCAATAATGTACGCCTGACTTTGCTTCAGAAAATGTATAAGTGCTTCAGAATTGTGTATAACAATTAAAACGTTATACAACAAAGTAATAAGATTATTAAAAAAGCAATAATGTACGCCTGACTTTGCTTCAGAAAGTGTATAAGTGCTTCAAAATTGTGTATAACAATTAAAACGTTATACAACAAAGCAATAATATTATTAAAAAAGCAATAATGTACGCCTGACTTTGCTTCAGAAAATGTATAAGTGCTTCAGAATTGTGTATAACAATTAAAACGTTATACAACAAAGTAATAAGATTATTAAAAAAGCAATAATGTACGCCTGACTTTGCTTCAGAAAGTGATAAGTGCTTCAGAATTGTGTATAAAAATTAAAACGTTATACAACAAAGCAATAAGATTATTAAAAAAGCAATAATGTACGCCTGACTTTGCTTCAGAAAGTGTATAAGTGCTTCAGAATTGTGTATAACAATTAAAACGTTATACAACAAAGCAATAATATTATTAAAAAAGCAATAATGTACGCCTGACTTTGCTTCAGAAAATGTATAAGTGCTTCAGAATTGTGTATAACAATTAAAACGTTATACAACAAAGTAATAAGATTATTAAAAAAGCAATAATGTACGCCTGACTTTGCTTCAGAAAGTGATAAGTGCTTCAGAATTGTGTATAAAAATTAAAACGTTATACAACAAAGCAATAAGATTATTAAAAAAGCAATAATGTACGCCTGACTTTGCTTCAGAAAGTGTATAAGTGCTTCAGAATTGTGTATAAAAACTAAAACATTATACAACAAAGCAATAAGATTATTAAAAAAGCAATAATGTACGCCTGACTTTGCTTCAGAAAGTGTATAACTGCTTCAGAATTGTGTATAAAAACTAAAACGTTATACAACAAAGCAATAAGATTATTAAAAAAAAACAATAATGTACGCCTGACTTAGATATCGACGTCAAATGGTTACTGATATTAAAGATAACGCAATAATGCGATAAGAAAAACGTAGACATAGGCCTACAGGCAACGCTTTGCTCCATAAGTAATCAATTGTTTATTTCCTGCTTTTGAGTAACCTTCTCTTTGTCTGTGAACGTGATGCATACATAAAATACGACACCATTTTGACCACTATCACCATACGATATTTAAGTGCTGGTATACATTGATATTATCGAAACACAAATATCGATACCGATACTGCTAGTATCAATATTGAAAAGACAATATTGAAAGTATCGGAAAATCCCTGTAAATAAATTTGTTGCAGTGAATAACCAACCTTGGATAAAGTGACAAATCACAGGAAATTCGCTGGAATTCGATTACGAAGATTGTTATTGGCAAAACAAAAGAGTAATCAAGAGGAAGATTACAAAAACACGTTAAATGGTATTGTGTTTGAAGGTGAGTAATTAAAGTGTTGTGACAGGCGAAACGGATATCCGGTGTTTGGGTGAAGTCTCAGGGCTTCGTCGTGGCGACCCACTCGAGTGAGCAATTTCACGCAAGATCCTTCAAAATATACAATAAATGTAAATCCGGTAAGAATTGGCTGAGACATACATATAATCCCAAATAAGTAGTAGTTCAACAGTAGATCTCGCAGTATAGGCTACTCTTAAACAATTGCTTGGCCACCGCTGTATGTCAGCACTCGTAATTCCACCAATAGTAATCGTAACACTTAGGAAAAATATTACTTCGCTAACAATATTGAAAACTTTATGCTGTTTTTCCACGAAGCTGTTAAAATTATTATTAATCTTGCCGTTCAGCCGGAAGCAGTCAGCAACCAGACCCGTCATCGTTAAACCAGAGGCCGTTGTCTTGAAACGAATTGAACGGGAAAACCTTACACATACACCTTTCGGGCTTTATACAAAATTATCTTCATGCCAGATTTCAAAATATTCCGTCAGTGTGTTTGACCAAAACTGCGTAAAATCAGCATTATAAATCAGACTCCGCCATCTCGAAAAGGAATAGAATGTGATTCTTATACTTCGTTTAGGCTTTGTACGAAGAAGATATTTATCTTCTTAAAAAAATCTCAAAACAATCGTTTGTGGCCAAAACTGCGTAGCAAACACACGAACCAAATGCAGAACGGTCGAGTTAAAACAGCGACCTCGGTTCATTTGGTCACTTAATCGCTGAACGCAGCTGTCTCGTTGGCGTGATGGAGGTGAACACTATTGAATAACACTTACGTACACGAAAAACAAACGACATAAATATTGGTAATAGTTTGGAAAAGTTCACTGCTCTGCAAAATCCATTTAAGTTTTTCTATTTCTGAATTTTTTTTAGCGATTATATACGAGTAATATTGTATTATTTTTCACTGTTGCCAGGAACCGATACTACAATAAATGTTACTATAAAAGCCCTTTTGATAAAACTTTTGCATTTCACTAACGTGTTATTTGTTACAGTTGCTAACGACATGTAATTGTTATGAGTTGCTGATAATAAAACAGCTATTACCATAAAGATTTATCACTGTTAACAGCCACTGATACCAAAAAAAGCTGTTACTACGACGCCCATTTAAGTTACAAAACCTAAAGGTAACTAACGTGATAATTTTTATAATTAGTGCAGTCCGCTAACGTTTTAGTTGTTACAGTGCTAATGACTTGTAATTGTTACGAGTCACTGATAATAAAATAGCTATTACATTTTATTAATGTAATAGCTATTCATTTAACACGGTCGATTGAGTTATACGTGTTAAATCCTACAGGTATTAATGATTATTCACTATTAACAATCACTGATACTAAAAAAGCTGTTACTATACCGCCAATTTAGCTTACAAAACCTAAAGTTGGCTAACATGAAAATTTTTATATTTACTGCAGTCAGCAAACGTTTTGTTACAGTTACTAACGACATTTAATTGTTACGAGTCACCGATACTAAAACAGCTATTACTACGTCAGTCAATTGAGTTAGAAGAGTTAATTGTTACAGGTATTACCGATTTAACACAGTTAATAGCCACTGATACTAAAATAGCTGTTACTATGACACCCAAAGTAATTACAAAACCTAACGCCACAACGTGATAATTGTTATATTTATTAAATACTTGTCACTTTTACCAGTCACTGATATATAATTGCTATTGCTGTGACAGCTTCCTGAGTAATAAAGCTTGAAATGCACTAAGTGTACCTTGCACCGTGATAATCTCCCGGGATTTACTTTGCTGGCTCAGAACACTTTCAGGGCCGTTAAAATAACGCCAACGGTCCACTTGCTGTTAATTAATCCCTAGATACGTGAAAAGTTCATTATTACTTTTCCTCTTTAATGAAAGACATTTTAACAGCACCGTCAACGTGCTAGCCCGGACCCTTCACAAGTTATTACAAATAATATAATTATATATGTTATATAAGCTATAATAATTAAATGTTATATAATAAACAGTTAATATCAAATTTTAAAATCAGTGTATCTGCTATTCATTCGAACACGAGCAGAATAATATTTTTTAGTAGAAATAAACTTCAGCTTAAATAAAAAAGAGAAATAATTACTGCAAGTGATCACATTTTCAAACTACTTCGAAAATAAATGTTGGTAAAGGTTTTCCAAAAAAGAACCGTTCAATCATTTCAAATTGGCGGTTATTTAAAATCTTTAAAAAAATCAAAACTTTTTATCTTACAATTTCTTAAAAATCTGATTTTATTTTTTCAGTTGAAACATTATATTATTCCAAATGTTTAATATTCACTAGAATCATGATTATAAATGTGTTTGCCAACTATATTTTGAGTAATCAAGTCGCCGTTAGATCTGAACCGAAACGATTAAAAGCGAGCGATCCTAATACATACTATCTTAAGTTTTATAACACGTATCATGTTTTAGGGTTGGTTGTGATGTTAGATTTTGCGCGTCGCGTGATGCGAGTACACAAGATTATATTGGTAGTTATAGTAAAAGATCAGTTGTTTCATATGAACTACCAGATGATTTCATTGAACAGCTGATTGACTATAATAAGATTTAGGTTATGTTGACAAAAACTAGCTGTGTTACTTTGTCGTGTTTTCAAACAAATTGTCGTAATTAATTTATGTTGGTAGTTATATTAAAATATCAGTTGTTTTAAATTAATTTGTAACGATCAGCTGATTTCATTGAACAGCTGATAGACTACAATAAATCTTAGGTTATGTTATTTTGTCCTAATTGTGTTAATTTGTCGTGCTTTCGAACAAATTATCATAATTAAAATAAAAAGGATACACGATTTTTATTTTTGGTTCAATAATAGACATTTTCTTTTTAATTTTGGGCCTGAATGTTCACGTTTATTTCTTGTTTTTACACTATTATTAACTTCCGGCTATTTTATGGTTAGTAAGCATTTAAATAGCACCCAAAATAAACATAAAACACAACATTGACATAGCTGACAAAAAAATAAAACTAGGAGTTCAAAGGACAGCAGACCTCGCAGGATATTCTTAATACACAGAGTGTTTTACCACAACCTTGCAATCGTTTCCGCCAATTTAACTGGTAACCGTAATATTTACGAAAAGCACTACCAGACTAACTTTATTGGAAATTTCTGGCGCTTTTTTCACGAAGCGGTGAAAATTACGATAGGTCTTGAGGTTCAGCCAATATTACAGAAAATAACTAGCAACTACACTCCCGATATTAAATCAGAGCCCGCCATTTTGAAATAGAAATGAATGGGGAAACATCTTACGCATAGGTCAATCTGGCTTCATGCGCACCAAATTTCAAAACGTCAATGCCAAAACTACGTAATTCGTCATCGTTAAATCAGACGCTGCCATCTTGAAGCGATAATTTGGCTTTTATAACTGCGTACCGAAAATCAAATTAATCGGTTAATGCGTTTGGCCAGAACAGCGGCGTTACTGCAAATCAGAGGCCCCATCGTGAAAGGGAAGTGAATGGGGAACAGTTTTCACATATATATAACGGATTATAATAAAGATACTGTTTTTATCAAATTTTAAAACAATCGGTTAAACTGCGTACAGACCTTATCGTTTAATCAGAGGCTGCCATCTCGAAACGGTGGTAAACAGGGGAACAACTCTTTAACATGCGTCGTTTGCTGTTTATACAACGTACCATTTTATTAACTTTCAAAACAAGCGTTTCATCAAAACTTTTTAACAAACACACGAACCACATGCCGAACTGTCGTGTTGAAACAGAGACCTTCTCGGTCAATTAATTATTATTCTTGGAACTACTGTAATAAATCCAGCATGAGCGATGTATTTCCTAATACTAGCAACCAGCTGAAGTTCTACTATATTTGCTTCTAGAAACTAAACAGCGCTGTTCCGTGATTACTTTTCAATTCTGGGCTGATCTTACCTAAACGTTAAGTACACCGCTTCCAACCAAAACCTAACAAATTCTTAAACCCCTTGGAGGAAATTGTAAAATCACTTAGTTTTAAAGTACCGACAAATTAACGCATGCGCAACGGAAATACGTTAGTAAAATTACTATTTAGCTACTAGGTGTATTAAAAAGTTCTTTAAATTGGATATAAAATATTGTAGACGATCGCAATACTTGTATTCTACCATTCCTACGCCACACCTAGGGACGCTTGTGCAGTGTAGTCACACTGTGGACTGATTTATTGTTACAAAACGCCTGATTTAAAATTTAAAGTCAAATTAGAGGAAGCATTGTCCCACTAGGCTCAAACTGTTCATGCAATACGTGTCACAACGGGATTAAACCTTCAACAGTCAGTATTGCCAACGTTTATCGGAAACTGAAATGTATTTTAACGCGTTGTCGAATGCAATGCAGATATACTAAATATGAAATGAAATCATCCCAGCTTACGGGATTAGTGGCTAAATTGTTATAAAACAAAATTATGGTAAAAGTTTGGATGAAGAAATTTTGGGAACGGAAGATGCTGAAACGCTAGTCTCTCAATAGCGATGTTGGACTTGGAAGTGTATGGACTGATTAAAGTGCTCCAATGAGGGGGCGTAAACTAAGGGGAAAATTATGAAGTGTTTTAAGAGCATTTACTAAAAGCCAAAACCGACGCTACAGTGGTTATGGTGTACATCATATTGTCGATATACTACACAAGATCACTACATTTTCATTAACATTTCGGGAAAATTGAAAAATCTGTCTTAAAGAAATTGGGCACATTTTTCTTGTTCTCAAACTCTAACCTGATATTTTAAGGGTGCAACTCAAACGCCACGAGTTGTAGTGAATGCACTATTTACAGAGTTTAAATGCTCTGAATTTGATCGAAATATTTAAAACTGATTTTCATAAAATCCATTTTTGTTTCTGAACATTTTTTTAGCGCTTATGAAGAAGATCAAAAGATCTTTGGCTTAAGTACTTTTTAGCGTTTAAAAAGAAGCTTGAAAGAATTTTTAAGCACTTTTTAGCGTTTAGAAAGAAGCTTAGAAGAGATTTTTAAGCATTTTTTTAGCATTTAGGAAGAAGCTTAATTTTAGAGTTTAGAAAGAAGCTTAGAAGAACTTTTTAAGTACGTTTTAGCGCTTAGAAAGAAGATTAAAAGTGTTTGTAAACAATTTTAGCATTTAGGTAGATGCTTAAAATAGCTTTTTAAGCACTTTTTAGCGTTCAGCAAGAAGCTTAAAAGAGTTTCTTATTTAAGCACTTTTAGCATTTAAAAAGAAACAGAACTTCTTAAGCACATTTTAGCGTTTAGAAAGAAATTTAGAAGAGCTTTTAAAGAACTTTTTAGCATGTAGAAAGAAGCTTAGAATAGCTTTTTAAGCATTTTCTTAATGTTTAGAAATAAGCTTACTTATTAGCGTTAAGGAGGAAACTTAAAGCAGTTATTTAAGCACTTTTTAGCACGCACGCGCGCGCGCACACAACACACACACACACACACACACACACACACACACACACACACACACAGAGTAAAAACGGCCGACAAAATGCGTTTCTAACAAAGGCCCGCATACGAGGGGCGTACTATCTTATAGGACAGCATTACATTAGCATTCAATTAATTTCCACAAAACCGCATTACGTTTAATGCTCCACGCTCGCCGATCTGTCACGCGGGTTGCTCTCAAGACGTGAAGCGGAAGTTGACAAGCGGAATTCCGCTCCGTAACGCTATCTATGCATTACCAGCCTAACTAAACACAAGGTTTGGTAGCATGCCATCGTAATTTGTTGACAATGCTAAAGCATTAACGGTTTAATTTGGAAAGCAGTGAAGAAATACTGTGTTTAAAATACACTCAAATACGCTGAACCGCCTAACAGAGACGGTTCTTAGGTACGTTTACCAGTTGTTTGATTTAGCTTAGCTCAGTACGGCATTTATCTAAGTAGAAGCGAAGCAAACAATCGTCCACAACAAAGATTAAATGAAAAAAATTGCAAAAACAAGTTCCGGTGGTGTCAACTTTGTAAAATCTTTCATACGGAAATTATTGTTCTAACGTTTATTGAACCTTATTGTTTGCACAATCATCAAAACGAAGTAAGAGATGGGCTGTACAATGTTGAGGAGATGTTTGGGGCTCAGGAATGGGATACGGATGGCAGTAGGTAGGAGAGGGTGGAGGCGAATCGTAAAGGAGATCCAAAGACGGCCATAGGTTTTACTGTGGAAGGAGCACACCTTATTACTGTAACACATGAAGTTTATTATGCGAAGGAAATATATTACTCTATGGCGATGCAGGGGGCAGTAATGTTCACCTAAACAGCTGATTTTCCATCATACTGTTCTTTCGATAATACAATTTCAACTGATTTTATATTAATTGCCAATATTTGCGTAGGAAAAACATAATAACTAATAAATATAATATATTAAGCGATTCTTAATTTTTAATATGCAAATGCCTAACAAAGCATTATTTAAACTTTAAATTATTTATAATTTTAAAAATTATGTTTTATGAAATGATATTGCCATTTTATGGGAATTTGCTTTCCCCGTCAGCGAGACAGCATATAAGCCGCATTTATATATATAAATATTTATTATATATATATATATTTTATACATATAAAATATATATATTTTATATATATAAATATTTATTTAAATATATATAAACATATATTTTATTTAGTATTTAATGGGCAAACCAGTTGTTAAATATTCAATTCATCATAAACAAATGGTTAAAATTTGTAACATATTATCAAACGGTAAATTTTTTTTGAAAACAAAACATTTTGAAAATGTTAAAATGACCTCGCGATACAGCAAACTACACTATTTCTACATGACAAATTTCAACGAAGTCGTTGTACTTAGCGATGTGCACGCACACAAACGAACGAACACACACACACACACACACACACACTCACATATACCCATACAGATTTACAGATGCGAACAAATATCTGCGCGAACAAAAAGAAAAACTCTTTTTTTCACTCGGAAAACATGAAAACCTTGATACAATCTTCTTTAATCGAGATATTTTGACAGCACCAAAAAACTGTATTGCGCATGCGCCAGCGTCAATACACGCAAGCTCAGACACGATATCGTTAATATTCCACGGAGCTCTACTATACCGTACCGAAAAAAACAACAAAAGGTCAATAAAATTAAAATTCCCTTTTCTGCTATTGTTCGTTAATCAATGAAGTATGTCGCGGTTGGCACGCCTGAGGCACGTGCTATTCTAACGTTGGCAGCAATGCGGCGTATTGTTTATATAACGCGTGCAGTTTATTATCATATTATACGGAGGTTTGCCAAGTTATGCGGCTGGAATGCGATTAGGTTTAGGAGCGGATGCGTCGAAAATGGCCACTAATCGATCGATTAATAATGTATTGGCGGTTATACTAGGTGCCAACAAAGAGGTATTTGCATTATCAAATAGGCCTTACCTTAAACAAAGTTATATATTTTAGAATATTTTGTGGAATATTAAAATATTAATAGAATATAAAATAGAATATGTTGTGGAACAAAATAAAAGTACAGAACATGAATGTATACTTTAAAATTTACAAAACGACTTTTCACTAGAATTTAACATTTTTTAAAATAATACGCTTTAATAAAACGGTAAAAAAAGATATTAAGGTCAATAGTAAGAGATACTCAAGATAGAACATCTTTACTAAAAATATAGATAATTAAGTAAGTAAAAGAGGAACTGACAAATTAATAACTAGTGATATATAAAGTTTAGCAATTTAGAGACACTGGCTAAATTTAGAGACAGTCCAGAAAAGGGAAAAAGAATAACTACATTAGATGCATTAGATAATTGAAAGAAACACGGAAAAAGTATAAACGATCATAATAACTAATCTGACTTTACATTTAACATTTCAAAGACATTGAAAATAAAGAAAATTAACTACTGTAAAAGCATTAGATAATTGAGTAACAAAAGAAAGAGGAAGGAAAATTAATAACTAATCAGATTTAAGGTTCAATAATTTCAAGACACTGAAAAAAGAATAACTACACCAAAAACATTAGGTAATTAAATAACAAAAGGAAGAGGAAGAACATAATAAGGAAATAAGAATATAAGAAGAAAAGAGGAAAAAAGAGTACAGAATTTTAATAATTTCAAGAGATTGAAAAAAAGAAAAACTACACTAAAAACATTAGATAATTGAATAACAAAAAGGCAAAAAAAGGAAAATGAATAACTAATCAGACTTCATGTTCAACAATTTCAAGGCATCGAAAAAAGAAAAAATATCTGTAGTAAAAACATTAAATAGTTGAATAAAAAAAAGGAAGAAAAGGGAAATAAAAAAAAATAATCGAACTTAAAAGTTTAACAATTTCAAGATATTGAAAAAAAGAAAGAATTACTACAGTAAAAACATTAGATATAACATTGGATAACAAGGAAAATGAATACAATCAGACTTAATGTTTAACAATTGCAATACATTGAAAAAAAAGAAAAAATAATTACAATAAAAACAGATAAATGAATAAAAAGAGGAAGTAGAAGTATAAGTGAACAAATAACTAATTAATCAGAAATAAATTTTGACTGTTAAAATATATATTAAGAAAAATAAATTAAATAAAAATATAAGACAAATAAAAGGTTAAGAAGTATTGTACTGCAAAAGTTGGGAAAAATTTAATGATGAAGTAGTGATTGATTTAAAGACAAAAACTAATTAAACCAAGTAATTACATTATGAAAATATTGTCTGTTCGTAATGTATTAATAATGTTTAAAATATGCTAGGAATGTCAGCATTTAGTACTTATCATAATTCCTAGGAATAACAAATTTAATATTAATAACAACTTTCCTTTACTATGAAAGAATTTTTTAATATTCCTTTCAAGAAAAATCATTTTTGGAAAAACAGTACTGCGATCGATAAAAATCGATCAATAAACACTTAATAGATTTTAAATTCCTTTTTTAATAGAAAGGTTTAAAAAGCATAATTTTTATTGGCTGTAGGTTTACAAACGGAGTCAACATTCACTGTTTAACAAATTTCTACTGGAAAATAAGATCTTGAAGCGATATTACCAATTGTTTATGTAAGATCCATAACACGATATAAAAACGTATGGTCTTGAAATTGTTTAACAAATTTCTACTGGAAAATAAGATCTTGAAGCGATATTACCAATTGTTTATGTAAGATCCATAACACGATATAAAAACGTATGGTCTAAAATGAAATGGAACAAAATACTGGTATAAAATGAATACACGAGCGCCATTTTACAGCCACTATAAATGTTAGATGAGGTGGGTGGCTGAAGGTATTGTTCACCTAAAAAACTTATTTGATTTGACAGCGTTATTATTGGTTGAAGATGCTAAGAAGCTGTTAGACACCACGGGTTGGACGCAAGGCAAGCAGAGGTTTTTATGTTTAATCTATATTGTAAAGAGCGTTTTGTGTGTGTGTGTGTGTGTGTGTGTGTGTTTGCGTGCGTGCGATCGCTATTACTTAAGGATTTCATTTGAATTTGCTGTGGACAAGCATAGATCGGTTCATTGCTCAAATTTGACTGAGATTTCGAAAACGAACCCAACAGGTTCGTATTTCCAATTAAATTAGAAAATTTAAAACGCTAATTTATAGAAAATTTAACTTTGATACTATACAAAAATCGAAATTCACAAAGTTCAATGTTCATTTTCGTATTTTCATTGTAAAATACAAAACATTACCGCAAATTAAAATGTTCGTTTAAATGATTCTTTAAAAAAATATTTTTTATTTCTGTAAATTTATTTTATAAAACCAAACAGCGTGTGTCTGATTATTTTTTCTTATATTGCGATACTTTTTTTTTAGACGAAAACCAGATAAGATAATCTATAGCAGCCCCAAACGCTACAACTGGTTAAAGTTTCGTTCTCGTCTAATCAAAGTGGCAATTAGATTTGATGTCGTTTATTATTTTTTTGAGGAAAATATATTTTTCTTACTGAAAATAAATAGCATGAAAATATACTGAAAAAATAAGTGTTTTCAGAAAAATTCCTATACAACTAAATAGTTACCTTATTGGTGAGAGGAACGTAAGTGTTCTACGAAGTGATAATTGGACTCACCTAAAACAGAAAACATTAAAACTTAGTGTCAGGTAATAATGAAATGGTACAGAAACATTACACAAACTTTTGTATCATTCAATTATTTTCTCGGAAAACTCAAGAAAAACTAAAAAAGCAGCCTCTAAAAATTAATTCATCATATTTCGCTCAATAATGTTGGATCATTACAGTAACTAAAACTAAAATCAGTTGAATTTTAAAAGAAACTAAGAAAGAAATTATTTTCAATTCCTACACACACAACACACACACACACACACACACACACACACACACACACACACACACACACACACACACACACACACACACACGCACACGCACATACACACATGCATGCACGCGCATATATATATATATATATATATATATATATATATATAAATTAATTAATTAACAGTGAATTTTATTAGTTTAAAATTTCGTCCTCTGATATATGGTCTCAATAAAAATTTGATAACAAAGTTTTGATAAATTAGAAAACAATTTTCGATTTATGTTGAGAGCTTCCTAAACAGATTTTGGATTGAATATTTTTTTTTAAATATAACAAAAATTCAACAAAATTTTACTTAGAAAATAAGAATGTTTAAAATTTTTAATGTTTATTTTACGAAAAAGGCTTTTGAAAATTATTTTTCTATTTTTAATAAATTAATCCTGTTTATTAAAAAATAAAGCTACACGCTAAATTTTATCGAAATTACTAAATTCGTTTATTAGTCCTCCTTGACTTTTACAGAAACACACATTCAAACAAAAATCAATTTGTATTATCCGGAGAACCCATTAATTTATGCCAGTTTGACTAATGAATACGAGATATCAGCGTTAAATGAAAGGATAAAGCTTACAGCAGTAACTACAAGTCCCGAGTCTACGACCTTGAGATGCGCAGTTCAGAAGCGCAGAAGACTGACCAATATTTTACCCGCATCGTATACCGGAGTCCTACCTACTTAAAAAAGAATTTTAATACCCAACACAGTCTCAAGATTTGTGTTTCCATAATCCAAATACTTTTTAAATGCTTCATGTAGTCATGTAGTGAGAAGATAAAACTACCACAAACATACCACACTTTCAAAAGCATTAAACTTCATAACTTTTAAATTATCGTTTAAACGCTAGTGTTACTAATACCTTAAACTCTTAAAACGAATGTTTCTTTTAATTTCTAAAACATTATCAACGTTTTCCTTGTACAAAAATATATCAAACTTTATATTGAAATCCTAATGCATTAACTCAATAAAACCATAAACACATTTAATTATTTAAATTAGCAGTAAAAATAAACACAGAACAATTTAAGTACGCAGAAAAACACAACATAGAACTGTAAATCTGTATACACAAGTAAAACATCAGTTTAATACCAACTGTTAAAGTATTAACAAACAAGGTTACCACTCCAGTAACGATTTTCCTAGATTAAAGCGTTTTCAACATTTACAATATCAAACGCTTTTAGACGATGAAATTCTCTACTATTGTTCAATGGCTCACTTCTATTTGCAGGTTTAACAGGGAAATGTTTTTCCACGGTTCCATTGAACTGCTAAAACATTAGTGTTATAAAAGTAACAGGTATCCTGGAATAAAGTAATATAGGTATTTGTACTTTTATTGCTACACTATGAGTAGGAGTATACTGGTTTATATGTATAATGGAAATTCAGCTATTGGAGTGGCGATTATGTTACGAATCAGACCTGAGACCCAGTAAATTGAAATGACAGCCAATCCTGAACTAGAAAAGGTCGAAAGAAAATATTTATGTGTAACGGGAGTAACTGCGTATCGAACTGAGAACCTTAATGTGCGCAGCAAAGTAACCGGTATAAATATATAAAAAAAAATGTGTATATATATATATATATATATACCGGTGTTTAAAAAATGGGATATGATTGTAAATGCAAAAATAAATAAAAACTTCTCTATGAACGTATGTTCTAAATGTTTACTTCTCCGACTATCAGTGTGTATGTATTTTTTTAATTATTAGGCTACTCAATTACCGTTTAGACAACGTAAATGAAATTGCATACATATGTTTACGTTGGCAAGATAGTATTAGGAAAAGAACTTCGGAAAAATATTGCATCTATTTTTAAAATGGCGTCCGTATAAAATTTTCAAATTAAAATAACAAAAAATTGAAGAAGTTTACAAAATATTATTTGACAAATCTATTAATATTTGTTTCAAATGTATTTTTACATATTTTGACTTATTTTAAAAACCTAATTATGTGCCAAAATAATTAGGTTATTTTTTGTTATATACAATTTTGTTATATACAAAATATAACATACACCTATTTTGTTATATACAATTCTTGAACTTCTAAATATAATTAAAAATTCTCAAAAATTAAAATAAGACATTTCCACCAGAGGCTTGTTTTTATTATTATATGTTAGTGGTTTTTTCTGAAGTACCACACAGAATTCAACAAATGATACCATGAAACAATCAAACATTTTCAGGTGATCTTATCAAACATGGTCGGATTTACCATGCTTCTGGAGGTTTAGAACTTCCTGTCTTCCTGAGCTGGTGATGAATTGTCGCAAAAGTTGTACAAGTAGGTGATAACACGATTTGGAAAATGTTCATGATAAAATCGCTTCCAAGCTATTACATTGTGCAATCCAATTTCCGTATCACTTTCAAGTTTGTAAAGTTGTTACCCGCCACGATGAAATAAATAGAATTTCCTAATAAATTAACAGTAACAAACACTTAACGAAAAAATAAACTGAGGCAACGTATAACAATAGATTAAATGTGTTTATTTTATTTAGTTCAAAAGTACAATCGTTACAACATTGCTTTGTATAATAAATATAACATAAGGTATCAATATTTTGGCACATAATCAGCTATTTTAAAAGTAACAAACTATTATTTTGTAGTGAGTCTGCACTAATGTTTTAATATTAGAATAAAACATATCGTTATTTTTAATACATGGTTTTCTTTGTTTTACAATCGATTACTTTGAAACAAATATTAATAGAATTGTAAAGAAAGTTGTTTTTTAAACTATTTTGTTAATTCTTCGATTTTATGTTATTTTAATATAGAAATTTTAGACGGCCTCCATTTAGAAAATTGAAGAAATATTTTTTCAATTTATTTTACTAATATTGTCTTGCCAACGTAAAAATTAGTATGAAATTTTATTTGTAGTATAAACTGTTAATGCGTAATAATAACGTTCTTTAGTTTTGCATTTACAATCACATCTGCAATTTTTGGTAATTTTTTTAAACAACCTGTGTATATACACTGTGTGTGTGTGTGTGTGTGTGTGTGTGTTTGCGCGCGCTAGCATCCTAGCGTTTGAAATTGTTGGTATGGTTTGATTTAAACTTAGCACACAAAATAATTAATTTAGTATTACCTTTAACAAATTAATTAATCAGTATAATCCATTTAACGGTTTCAAAATTGTACTCATTACAAATCTTAAAGAAATTAAACCTTTTCCATTTTACTCTGCCTTAAATACGATTTCACCATAGTATTATACAGCGTTAAAATCTGCATAAATTTGTACTTAAGATTTTCATATGCTATTTAAAACAATAAAATTGAACTGTCGGGGGTCATGGTTTATTTTCGTGTTAACTCTATGTAACTTATAATGATAATTTATGCAGATTTTATGGTTTATAATAATGGTCTTCAAAAAAGTGGAACATTTTTTTGTGATATTCTAATATTCAACAACTTTTGAGAATTCGATTTTTTTCAATTAACTCAAGTTATTGTACTAAAAATTCATAATTCTGATTCTTACCATATTTGCTATAAAAATTATATATTTTCCAATTAAAATTCGTTTGTACTAATTGTTCACTTCCTTAATGCACAGTTTCCACGTTTCACCGCAATCTGTCGGGAAAATATTTTCGAAATAATGCACATTTCACGCACAACTGCACTCGGGTAATTACGAACAACAAACAAATAAAAAATACCACTGCCTTTACAATAGTCTTTCGTGAAACAAAAGCAGTGAAGTCATTGTAAAACAAAACTCTCCAGTTCTCACGGAATACATTCTACTGCAGTAATTGTGTTAAGAAAATGGAATAATTAAATATATTCTGCATTAAAATAGAAATGCAGTTTTAAGGTGGGTTTTGAATTATTCGTTTTAACGTTTACAGTTGTACGATAATTTTCTTCTTTTTTAACGGTTATCACTCCACTATTCACCTCCTAAAGTATAGAGTGTGTGCAGGGCACGAGACAATCAAGAAACATTTAAATACTAACGGGCTTAGCTCAGGGAACTTAAACTGCAGATTATGCAACCAGCACACTGAAACAACAGAACATTTACTTCCGAAGAGCGAAGCAATGGAGCGGAAAAGACTAATGATCTTCGGTCATACAGGAGTTGGAAACCTATCGAAGCAAATTCAAAAACTCATGGACACTTAGGGACTGGGAAATGTACAAGAAGCCTGAGGTACTCAGAGGCGTTGATTCTACAACACTTACGGATCTCACAGTATAGAAATCTGTGACTAAAAATGAAGAACGCTATCTATCAGAAGGGAAATGAATCACGTACTTTTAGGTTAGTTTTTACATTGAATCTATAATAAACAAATATCACACTACACAGAAAATTGTGACTAAAAGTGTAAAACGCTATGTATCGGAAGAGAAATGAACCATGTATAGCTGTGACTGAAAACAAAAAACGCTATTTATCAAAATAAAATAACGTTTTTTATAAATATAAAAAGGCTATTTATAAATATAAAACGTTATTTATAAAAATACCTAAAGAACCACGAAATTTTAGGTCAGTTTTTGCCTTAAATCTATAACACACACATAACTCACCGTACAGGGAATTGAAAATAAAGAACGCTATTTATAGGAATTGAAATGAACCATGTACATTTAGATTAGATTTTGAGACCACACTTAGGTTACTTGTTAATGTATGAGTCGCTAATGATATTCATTAAAAATCTTAATAGTGTGTAAGATGAATGCACGTCACTACATCAGTTACAGACTCAAGAATGAGTAGGTAGTATAGGAACGATTTTATAGCGCTCTGAAGTCATTTTTTGGTACTACGTGCATTTTACCTTTCATCCTTGCATACTGATTTTAACATTGGATGGGAGCTCTATATTATAATATATAGTCTAGACACAATGATACGGGGGTAAAACTAGCTTTCTTTATGACTAAAAATAATTACTCTACGATAATTTTGGGTTTACTAAAATGATAAAAACAAAAGTTCCATGCGCCGTAGACACCTAAACCTCTGTCTGTTTCACAATCAATCACCTAAAAACGTTATTTTTTTAGTATATGAAATGTCCACCATTTTGAAATCGTTAAACTGCTTTAGCTGGGACACTAACTTGCTTAGGCAAGCTTAATGCCAGAATCAATTTTCCTGCCAATTTTGAATTAAAGTTAATTGTATTCTCACATTCAATATTGAAAAAAAATATTCCTAATATAAAGGTGAACCTCGACAACCGTCAGATTCATTTTCCTATTTGAATATTTATAATACGAATGATTCAAATTTTAAAAAATATAAAAAATCACACGCAAGACGTGTTCAAGTTGCCAAAAACAGTTTTGTATAAATTAAATTGAAACAGGAAGTTGCTGATTGAATAAATTCTATCAGAAGAGATGGAAGAAGAAGATGGAAGGTTTAATCCAAATTTACGATAAAACAGCTACAAAAACTGCTAGATTGAAAATAGATTATTCTTTAAAAAACATTGAGTGCAAAGCATCTGTTTAGAGATAAATAATCAAAACCTGCAGCTCTCTCGCTGCCGTGATTGATTAAAGAAATATTTTCAAGTCACACATTTTTTGTAAATCTTATATCAACAGCATTTCTTTTTTATCTATGCACACTTAGCTATACCCATTAAGCTACAAACATTTAGCTATACTCATTTTGTTAAACAACACAATAGCTACACACATTTAGCTATACACTTTTGACAATACAATTCATTTAGCTATACACATTTAGCTATAGAAATGTGGCTATAAAACACATTTAGATATACATATTCAGCTATACACATGTAGCTATAGCCATTTAGCTATACATATTTGGCTATACAACACATTTAGCTATACACATTTTGCCATAGAACACATTTAGTAATACACATTTGATTAGCAATACACTTACAACATATTTAGCTATACGCATTTGACTATATAACACATTAAGCTATACACATTTAGCTATACCCATTTAGCTATACACATTTGGTTATACAATACATTTAGTTGTACGCATTTGATTAGCAACACTTGGATATAGCACACATATTCAGCTATACGCATTTGACTATAAAACACATTAAGCTATACACATTTAGCTATACCCATTTATCTATACACATTTGGTTATACAAAATCATTTAGCTATACACATTTGGTTATACAACACATTTAGTTATACGCATTTGATTAGCAACACACTTAGCTATACAACATATTTAGCTATACACATTTGACTACACAACACATTAATCTATACACATTTAGCTATACACATTTAGCTGTACATATTTAGCTATATGCAATATAAAAAAGAATTCTGATCGCATTCAGATTAATTTTCATATTTTAAATTGATTTAAAACATTAAAAACGCTAATTTACGCAAATTTTAACGCTGATTACAATGATAAAATCAGTTTTTTTAAAAATATGAATGATGTGCTTTAAATATTTAAAATGTCAGCCATGTCGAAACGGTGAGTCTGATTTTCTTGGATACACACACACACACACACACACACACACACACACACACACACACACACACACACACACACATATATATATATATATATATATATATATATATATATTTGTGTTTAACGTCCGACTATTGTGCACACGGGCTAATGCAGACGATGGGATGATTTATAGCGTATGAAAATGCTAAGCCCTAAACTGAAACGTTTGAAAGAATTTCGTTAACTTGTCCAAGTTATTACAGAAAGTATTTGTTATGTCAACTTCGGATCAATTCTAACACACAACGTGGCGATTCGAATATTTTGACTTTATCATGAGAAGATTTTGTTCTGTTTACAATTATTTACTTCGCTTACGAATCTTACAAATTTTGTTCGCATATACTTTTAAATCAATCAATTCCAAAAGCTGTCTCCTTAGACTGACCTATATCGTTAAGAAATATATTGCTCAACGCTGACAGCTCATTCATCATTACACCAAGTGGCGCTTTAGACATGCTTAGAAATTCAGCTCATCCGGAACCACGGAGCTGTGAACATCCGTTTATAATATTTAAAATAGAAAATCTAATAACAGCTAATACGGGTAGTGTTTAACGTATTAAATCTTGAAGCAAAGAAGTTATGCATTGCATTTTTTCAACGGTTGTATTTTTTGAAAATTCAATTTATCGTATTTACCAGTGAAACTGTGATTAATGTAAAAAAGAAATGTAACACTGAAGGCAAATATACAGTCTGTCCCACGAAGAGGTTTACGCATTTGATCCTCCATTATTTTCTCACTCATCCATTGATCGTTTTGAAACTATACAACATAATTTTTAAGGAAGGTAACAGATGGAGGGATGAGAAAATAATGGAGGATAAAATACGTAAACCTCTTCATGGGACACATTGTATATTAAATAAATAAGTATTGTTAAAATAATAATAATAAGTTTCTTGAGTTTGAAATAGGCTACAAAAAGAGAGACAAGAGATATAATAAAGTCTAAAAGATATTTTATTGTAGTAAAACGATCAAATATAACATTTAAATAAATAATATTGAAGCCTAACAATAAATATATATGTTTGGAATGGAATTTCAATTTAAGAATATTTATGACTGATACATTTAAACTAACCTTAAGTAGGCTGAGCTGCGATAGAAGGTAATGTAAGCCATACCTTTTAAATGAGACTTTGACTGAGAAGATATTTTCGAGTGAACTTTTCTAAATTATTATTAATATTGGATTACAACTAAATACGGGATAGATCTGCGTGGGCTTTGAACAAATCACCAGTAAACTAAAGTGCATTAAAAGAATCCATTGTGTACTTTCAAGAAGACAAATATTGCAAGAAAACTGTTCTCAAATAAAAATAAAAATTAATAAGATATTTATTATTTTATTTCTAAATTATTATTATATTACTAACATTTTGGACGTATGTGAAGAATAGTTAGAGAAGTCAGGATGCTAATTTGAATAAAATGTATGGTTCGAGATTAAATTCGCAAAAACTAACAGCGGAGAGAATTATTACTACTCTTTTCGTTTTTTCTTCTAATTTTCTTCTGCGTCAGGCTGGCCGAATATACATTATGTATTCGTATCCTTGAAGTAAATTTATTCGAGGTGCTTATTTTTATTGTATTTTGGCTCGGTGCTATTATATCTGTTTATAAATCTAAATAACATGAGTTCAAACCCGCTAATGACCTTTTTTTACATTGAATATTTATTTGTTTAAAATTATGTATATAAATATGTTGAATAATAAATACTTACATTTCAGCTAACGCCATTGTACTACATACCCGGCCTATGTAGCGTAAGACGGTTGAAGTAAATGGACATCAAGCTATACAAATATAAATCATCAATCTTGTACAATATATCTAAATGTTAATATGTACTCGTATAATAAATTTAAGCGTGATATGTCCGTGAGTACCACTAAACTCCACAAACAACTCCCGCAGCCCCATGGGGGTTATATGGAATGGTAGCCTACCTTCCTCCCTCCATGATGTATTCAGTTTGGAACTGAAGAGGTTGGTTTTAGAGATAAGGGTGTTAAAAGAGGATATTGTACCGGTGGATTTATGGGAAGTCGGTGAATCAGCTGACAACCGAGCTAATGTTGCCTACCGATTATAATTTAAAGCAATATATATATATATATATATATATATATATATATATATATATGTGTGTGTGTGTGTGTGTGTGTGTGTGTGTGTGTGTGTGTGTGTGTGTGTGTGTGTGTGTGTGTGTGATTTTAAGGCGAAAAGCACATTGAGGCTATTATCACATTCCCTAAATGTAAGTGTGAGTGTAAAGTGTTAAAGTCGTAAGTGTAGTGTTGTAAGTGTAAGTGTGTATTAGACTCGGGTACCGCGAGGGACGTCTAAATCCTCTCAATAAGTGCAGCTAGTCTGCACTCTCCTGCAGGGAGCAATGTATATAATGTCAGGTAAAATTGTAATTTAATTATTAGTTTTATTATAGTATAGTTATTAAAACATGTATTAAAATTGTAATTTAATTAATAGTTTTAAAAATTGTAAACAGCGTACGGCCAAAGAGTAGACACCATTGACAAAGACTCAGAAAAATTATGAAACTGCTGACATACTGCCTGTTGTTATAAACAAGGTATGTAGAACAGAAGTTTGTATAAAAAGCCTGGGGAAGAAATACTTCGCGGTCAGCCGATTCTGGGAGGACTGGAGGCCGTTTGTACGTCATCTATACGATGGGCAATGAATGGTGCTCCAAGAGGACATTCCAGCCAGGCAGTGCTGAGGAACAACGGATTGGCAGTCTACGGTATAAGTATTGCGTACAATTCTTCCCCTTTCTTTTGGGTTAAACAAATCGGAGCGAGAGTTTCCTGAGAGGATTTTGATTTTGGAACATTATTTCGGAGAACATTTTGATCGGGAACAATATTGTTCATTCTGGTGTTATTATCAAGTGTACTTATAACCGAAACAATATAAGAAGATTGTAATATGGTTGTATTTATTAAAGGATATTTTTAAACCACCGATAGTTGTTTCTTTAAAGGACTCCGGATAGGAGACATTCCAAATTCGTAATAATAGACATAAGTAGAACACAGCTGATCATCAACAACCCAGTGAACCACTTTTAAAATAGAATTAACACTGACTTAGACTAAACAAAACTACATTAAATAGTAAATAGTAAAGTTTGACGCGAATTACCGAAGTAAATAACAGTTTAAATTAGCCAAAAATTAGAAATTTAATATCAAAAATGAAATAATCAAAATAGTTCACTTCAAAATTCATAAATTACTGTGTACATAAATATCAATTGAACCAAATAAATATAAATAATTAAATTAGTATTATCGAAATATTATTATAATAGTCAAAGTTATGACTCACGTAGTAGGTCTACGTACAAGCCAAGCAAAGAGAATCGAGCTCGAAGATAATCCTTAAATCCCATTTCGAAGCCCGACTGCCATATTTTTTTACGATCACCTTACTTTCCACGTCGTATAATGAGAGAGTAACTGGATCTGTTTTACTTCTAAATCCATTTTATTTCGTCAGTTAATTACTACGAGGGGATTATTTTATTATTTTTTTCAAAAAGTGCCGGAAAATATTGTGTGTAGAACGGGTTTTTGGGTCATGCAAAAAGGATCTGTCCGTGGCTGACCTAACACGTACTAAGATTAGATTCTGCCAAGGCCCAAAATATTTTCGGATAGCAAGTGATTTCTGTTTAAATAATAAAAAAAATTTAATTTCTCAAAATATGACATAATACTGGCTTCTACGTCATATTTAATTAAACAAAGGAGTGTATAAATACCAAATTTAAGTCGTGTATTTTGTTAAAAAGTTAATAACTGAAGTGATATAAGCTATTTTGTAATAATTGTATAAAACAAAACCGCAAATTTTACCACCTCAATTAAACCCTCTTTCCAGAGGATCAGTCTGTAAGGTACAGATACTACTTATTGCACAATCAAATGTACTTAGTTGACCTATCTGACACGGGAGGCTTGGCGAGACTCCCGTGCTGTCCACACGAACTGCACAGTCAGGAAGAGGTTTACTGCCTACTGAAACTACAGATTTCATCATATCACTTTAATATTGTTAATTGTATTGACCGGAAAAAATAAAAGTGTTTTAGTTTCAAGACAATAACAAGTTGAATCGTCAATATACATTCTTTTTTTTATCGCATTGAATGACAGACTTTGTTGAAATTTTATCTCTATTCTCTGCAGTGGAGACTAGAGTTGCCAGTTGCGAAATGTTTCAGAAAAAAGCAATAACGCGGCCAAAATTCGCAGACACTGGTGGTCACTTGTTGAGCTAGTTGAAGAGCCTAGTAGTGGTTTATATACTCATTTCATGGTCCCGGAGTTTTGTCTTATCATCGAGGCCGTTCAATTGCTTACGTATTTCCTTCAAAAATTATCAACTATAATATTTAGTATCTTTATTGTTTTATATATTTATCCTGGTCAAAGTGGATTAGACGCCGATCAGTCCTCTGCGTCTCTGAACTGCTCACTTCAAGGTGATGGGTTCGAGAAGCAGTTCTACCATACTTTCCGTTAACGCTGATCCCGCGTTCTTCTTATTATAACTGACATACGCAAAAAACCTACATTTATAAAATTTCGTAATTTTTATATGCTAGGGTTAGGCCGCGTGGCGCTGAACCTATTATTTTTAATGTAAATACGGCCAATGAAAGCGTAATGGAGCTGAGTGTAGTCAAGTGGAGTGGCTAGTCCCCTGTCCAAGCAGCTTTGTCTCTGTCTTGGTTCAGTTTCAAGCTGAATCCGCTTCCCCCAAAACGCTGACCACGCCTCCAAACTTATTAGTTCTCGTTGCCTAGGTTACGGTTTTTAAACATAGTAATTCTTAGAATCCGTTAAAGTAGGCATAAATATTTAAATTTAAAAGAAACAAAAGAATTCTTTAAACTGACTGAACCCCGCTTATGATTGCCGTTAAATTTCATTCCATTCAGCTCTGCTACGCTCGTCTCAGCTCAGCACATTTAGTGGCCGCCCGGCCTTACGCTACAAAAAAACAAAAAACATCACGCTAGACTATGTAAAAGAACGCCAACTTTAAATAGAAATTTCTCAAAATTTATTTTTTCACTGTGTACTGTGTCACACTTTATCCTGATTTCTTTCATTGTGTCATGTGTCACACTTTATTAAACTTAGTCTCACACGTTAACAACAAAATACTAACACCAATAACCAATAATAACACCAATAAACTACTAACCAACCAACGGTAATCTAACACTTCTCACGAATCACCAAATCCATTAAACACTTTGACAAAATAAAATTAACAGCGACTAATTCACAGTGCTGAGTTAAGTCACATACAATGATTACGGTACTTAGAGTGTTATGCTGTACATTATGACGTATTTAATGACGTCATCATTCAGGCAATAATGTGTATAACTAGCCCCTGCTATGTATGTAGGTGCTTAGTTACGCTGAAAGGGCGTAAAACGTAATAATAACCGAGGTTTACGGCAGCAAGTGGGCTGAAGTACCGTTAGGAGATTTGGTTTACTGCAGCATTGTTGTCAGCGCTGCGCATCAAAGGCAGGATGGAAACTTAGAACAAGGAGTGTTCTGAACATCTGTCAAGAATGTTCTGTACGCGCGAAAGCAAATGATACGAAAACTCTACTAATTTTCTCACAAATAAGTAAAACAACCCTTAAATACCTGGTTTTTAAAAAATCGTCAAACGAATTTTACTTCAAAAATTCTGAACTTACTGAGTTATGACTCGTGTGAATCCCATCACACTTGTGGCGAAAAGGATATTTTTTTATGGATCGTTAAAACTTATATATATATATATATATATATATATATATATATATATATATATATATATATATATATATATATATATATATATATATATATATATATATATATATATATATATATATATATATTCCAAATGTTTACACAGTAAGATACATAAAACATGTTAATACCAGTAAACCCTACAGAAGTATCAAAATACCTGTGTGTAGGATTGCACGAAAAAATTTAATACTAAGAAAAAAATAAAATTATATTTATATAATGAGTTTGTGTATGTGTTAACACTCGCAGGCTAGCGATTTTGGTAACAGCTTGAAAAAGCTCATTATCCCGTAAAATCCGTTCAAGAATAACAAAATAGTTGCCATTTGAAATTTTAAAAAAATATCATTTCTTGTTTACGCAATAAACTTTATTTTTTTCAACAATTATTGCCAACGTTTAAAAAATTCTATGTTATTTGTAACAGATCTTAATTTTATATGGTGCTTGAAAGTAAAACAAAAATTAGTTTTCAATTTGGTCTTGTTTGGATGTTAATCTTACTAGAGAAAAGCCTATTAACGATTTCGTTTAGTCTGTACTGTAATTTGTTTCTTCACTGGTTACCGAGAGAATTTTGGAAATTACTATATAGCACATAGCTCTTACGTAACTTATAAACGACTCCAAATTTGGAGCGAAAACCAAGTTTCAAGATGCCAGATAGGATTTTGTCGAAACGTCATAACATTGTTTCTTTTAGAAAGTGTTTGATTGAGATTTAAATGTCAGGATTGGTGCTTATTTCTTGGTCCAGTCTTACAATAGTCATAGTCTTATATATTTTTTTTTTTTTGTATTTAACGTCCGACTATTGTGCACACTTGGGCTAATGCAGACGATGGGATGATTTATAGAGTATGAAAATGCCAAGCGCTGGCCGGGAATCGAACCCGGGTCCTCGGGGTGAAAGCCCAGTACGCTATCAACTAGGCCACCGAGGCTCATAGTCTTACAATAGTTACAGTCTCACAATAGTTACAGTTGTACAATATTTAAAGTCTTACAATAGTTATAGTTGTACAATAGTTACAGTCTTACAATATTTACAACCTTACAATAGTCATTACAGTCTTACAATAGTTAAAGCCTTACAATAGTTACAGTGTTACAATAGTCATGATCTTACAATAGTTACGTGCTTACAATAGTTACAGTTTTACAATAGTTATAGTCTTACAATAGTTACAGCTTTACAATAGTTACAGTCTGATAATAGTTACAGTCTTACAATATTTACAGCCTTACAATAATTACAGTCTTACAATAGTCATAGTCTTACAATATTTACAATAGTTACAGTCCTGCAATACAGTCTTACAAGGCCTAACAACAGTTACAGTCTTACAATATTTACAACCTTACAATAGTTACAGTCTCACAATTTTCCAATGGGACTTCTCTAAAAAGTAAATACAGTAAAGTTATATAGGCCTACTCTCAATGCTCATAAAGTAATGTACAGTCAACGCAATAAATCTATAACGCTCCCTGGTTCTAATAATTTATCAGTGCCTTACTTACACACCTGATGCATTCAATAAGCTATACATAAAGGCTTAATGATAATGCAAAGTGTAAGGAAATAATTCACCAAAGTGTGCCTTATTAATATACACTGTTCATTACCAATGAAATGTCTTATTGTGTCAAAAACAATTGTTTATTTCAATCCTGTGGGGGGTGGGTACGATATTTGTATTTATTAGACTTAGAAAATATGTTTAATGTGTTTATAGTGTTTTAGAATAATTTATTAACAACCTTGCCGTTTGCGTGGACCAACCCCGGTTTAATTAACCTATTAAAATACCCGTAGTACTTACATGAAAAATTAACGAAAATCTTTTATCATTGGTCACGCTAATATAGACTAATACCGAATGAAATCACCTACTTAATGATACTCGCTGGACAAACCTTTCTCCAGATCTCAGTATCTCAGAATGATTGATTGATCCTGTAGGAATTATCTTTTGGTGGTCGCAGGCAGAGCGATCGAAGGGTCTATTTTGCAACTAAACTTCTTGGATTATAGTTCAGTAGGATCTCGTATTCTCAGTGTATTTTAGCAGTTCATTGACTAGTTATATTTTACTGGAGGTCCTCAGGATCATAGAAGCAATTTCGTTATTTACCCTGCAGAGCTTAAGTTGGATGTCTCCATGTTATAATGTTCCTAGCTAACAGCCCTCTAGTCTTAGATTATGATTTCCGTTAGCCCTATTGTCTCAATCCTATAAGTATTGTATATATCATCTTCATCTTTTGATTCCGTCAAGAGGTCTTCTGTTTCTAGGTTTAATTGACAGCACCTTTGCTATCGTCTCCTCTTTTCTAATTTTGCGATTTTAAGCTCCCGATAAACGTTTGTAGACGGTCTTCCTTTGAGATGTTCAAGTGAATATCTCATTTCATTCATTGCCGGTTGGAAAGACCCGTCTATCGTCCCCAAAGGCAGCTGCAATTCACTATTTGTGGGTCCCAAGGGTTAGATATAATCCCAGTTTCCTCCAACTTTAGGAAATGTTTACTCTAAATCTCCGAAGTTTTTGACGTTTGTTTCCAGCTATCAAAATCTCACACGTAGCTAGGAAAGTAAATCTCCACTCGAACAGAGTAAGCATGCATAAGTAAGGTAACATTAAATCAGAAGATCTCCTTGACTTGGGATGAATCAAAGCCAAGAGCAGATATATGAAAAAAGCTTAGACTCCAGCTAGGAGGCCCCGTGATTGCCAAAACCGTACTGACAATGTGTGAGTTCCTTAGTAGAATGCCTCAGATTACTTTGTTAAAAGCTACATGAAGCTCAATTTTTCTAGAAAGCCTTAGAAAATCCCATCAACTGCGAAAAAAGGAAGTGTCACGATCAATACCTGATTTTTTACAGCAGCGGGTAGTGAACAATGTCATTAAGCATATGCTGCAGTAGGGCCTATAAAAATTAAAATTTCTAATAAGTTTATGGCAAGTAATTTCTTTTTAACTTTGTAAAATTTCGGATAACTCTACAATCATTACCACCTCTGCATTACCACCTCTGTTTCACTTCGGATCAGATAGTATGTTTTTTATTTTACTTAACATTTCCTACACTAATTTTCGTAAAACTCTACACTACAGTTTCATTCCCAATTTAATCTACAGAGTAATTCCCAATTTAATTTTCCCCCTTTAATTTTTTTTAAATATCAAATATGATTTTAAAAGATAGACTGTTTAATCATAATTTTATTACATTTACATCAAAGCAAGAAAAATCTACTTCAAGCAATCATCTTGAAGAGTCAAGCACAATTGGTCAATCAAGATTCGGCCGATTTGGAGAATCGAATTGTCAGTCTATCCTGCCAACTAACTTTATTTTTGTTTTAACATAATTTTATACCATACAACGTACCCAAAAAATGTTTCTATAAACATATAATTTCAGTAATCCATTTGGAAATTAGTAAAGTAAATTTTACTTAAAGTAATTGATAAGGATCATCTTATCTACAGATCTAAAACAATACCCCCTCTGGATAAGTAAAGTGATTAAATCCATTATCTGTGCACAGGTCTATTACGGAAGTAGCATTAATACACCTGACGAATGGTTTCGATCATTCCCTCCCACCACCCCATTAGGGTTGCTATCGAAGTAATGACAGTATGAAATCGCCCCCCAGAGGCAGCGGATAATCATTACACCTGGAAACACCTGGCTCAATCTCCACTGGATATTGTGAGAAATTTGACTCTACTTCGACCATCTTTACTTACATTTTTAAGGTAACATTGCATACACGCTTACTTCTCTTAAATGTACATAATATTTATATTGGATAATGTGCGGCAGATTGTTAAAATAATTATAAGTACTTTATAAGCTGGTGGCAATGCGTTATCAGCTGTTTCTAAAGCACTTCGTATAAGTTATTTGGACTTAAAAGATCTGAAAATCGGGGGCAAGCTGGGATTAGAGTTTATCTCTTCTAATTAGGCGTCTTTGAGGGAGAAACGCAGCGACTTTGGCAAGCTTTCTGTCTTGAATACAGCAAAGAGAGAAAACATGTAATCCGAAGGAAACAGAGTATCTTATTTACAGAATGGAAAATCTCGACTTTTCTTGCTATGCTAGAAGCTGCAAATTTACTGTTAAATTTGATACGCAGTAATACAGTTGGCATATGCCTAAAATGTATCTTTATTTTCGAATTTCTATTGGAAAATGAGCTCATGGAGCAAACTCATAGTGAGATCCAAATCTATGAAGTCAGCGCTGATCCTGATCCTATTAATCACTTTTTTAAAACACAGCATGTTAACGTTTCGAAATTTTAGTTCTATTTAATAAAAATTGCGTAACCATCGACCTTTGGAGCTCGGATACGTTTGTTTATTTTGGGATAAATCTACCCATACGTTTTATTCTGGATAATAACTGACTATATTTGAGTAAAATGTGATCACAATCTTTACCGATATGTAACAGTGAAACAAATTGTTCTTTTATTCTGAAAAACCAAACAAATAGTAGTTTTACATATAAACATACTACACTTACTGCAAGATTCCACCAATGTAAATTATTTCTGTCTACACGCACTCGCGCGTGCACACACGCACGCACGCATGCACACACAAACCTCTTCTATCCGTCGAATCATTTTTTTACTCAGGAAGTCTAAAAATGTCAAATCATAAAATCTGTTTTCAACTTTTACTATTAAGATTAAGACTAGAGGAAGAGATATTAAAACCTCAGGCACTGCGATCGACTGACTTATTGTAACTAAACCTCATAAAAATGCCTAGTTCAGCAGATTGGTTCCAACAATAATAATAAGTTCCAACAACCCACTGACTAGCTCACTCTGCTGAAGATCCCTAGGATCTTGGAAACCAAAAACCCCTAGCTTCTTACTAGCAAGAGCCTCACAATAATAAATTATGTGACCTGCAGTTTCCCCTTCCCTACTGCACAACCTGCACACGGTTTATCTATGGTACATGACTATCCTGTTCACGTGCACCCTCAGACCACAGTGCTCTGTCATGAGCCCTATGATCCTCCTGAGTTGTGCTCTGCCCAGGACATCTGCTGCCCCTTTGAGTCCTCCACAAGGAACTTTGCTTAAGAGACGTTTAATATGGGAATGTCCATGAAAGTTATCCCATCTTACCTCGTGTTGATTAGTAATCCACTTATTGATAGTAGACCTCGCCCACGATAGAGAGATCCTTAAAGCTGGCTCAGGTCTAATGAACCTAGATGCAGATCCAAGTCAAGCCAATCAGTCTGCCTCCTCATTACCTTCAACCCCCCCCCCCTATGCCCCGGAACCCAGTGAAGAGTTACCCGGTTACCCAAGGACACAGCTTCGAAGTTCTTCCGACACTTCCAGACCAGCTTGGATTGAATTATAGGACATGCAATTATAGGCCAGATGCTTATATTGCTGCCTGACTATCGGTACGAATATGAATGAGTACTTTCTTGAAGCCCCGATTCAAGTTCTTAATAAAAACATGATAATAAAGAAAAGAATTCAAAATCACACAACAAAATCAATATACTCAACATTTCTCAACGATTTTATTCCATTTCTAATCTTTTAGCGAACAAAAGATTATTTCCCCATTCTGGAACAGAGCAGAAAGAAACTCTGCTGCCATTGAATTCCTCTTTAATATTTGTTCGGGAACTTTTATAGAAACCTGTTAAATATATGGTTTGGCAGATGGAATATTTCCGTAGTATTAATTCGATGTCTTTCCTTATGGATGGATGTTTTGAAAAGGTTATATCAAGGACAGTTTACTTGCTTTATAAAGAAGCAACAAACGTTTTCTCTACTATTACTTTAAATATAGCTTTAACGTTTGTCTTTTAAACAAATCCAAATATCGCACATCAGTACAACTATTTCATACTTTCTGTATATTATATATAAAACAATATATATAAAATGTTTAGTGCTTCATCATTTCAGAGCCTTGAAGAAAAACATGAAAACGATGTAAAATATATCTCGTTTAGAGTTCCGAGACCAAAATTGTATGAAGCATTTTGAAAACACATTTTCTTGGGAAGTATGGGCTACATTTGAGCTAATTTTATCAAAATCGTTAGAACTGATTTCACGCTAACACGATTCTTTTTAGTTTCAAGAATTCTTTTAAAACTAAAAAAATGTTTGCGTATGCTATTTTTTAAAAAAAATTATATACACCTTTCTAGTTCCTAACGATGCATATACAGTTACAGAATTAAAGGTACTATTACCTTTTTAGATTTTAAGGACTTGATAATGTATATCTTACATATTAGACATATTTTTAAAGATCACTATAGAACTAATATTTTTAGGTGATTCTTATGGGAAATTACATTAAAGAAATAATAATTGAAATATCTAAAACCAAAACATTGACTGTACAACTTTAGTATGACTTTCAGTGACAGTAATGCAACTTCAAATTTACATGTAATTTAAAATTACCAACTTTGAATTGCTTATTAGTTGGCTCAACTAACTATTCAGCAGCAAGTAGCGGAGTAATTTATTGTTGGAAGAGAGTTCATAGAGAAAATAATTTCATGTAAGTCTAAGAAATTGCCGAGTAAACCCAAGTACTACAAGTTACTAGAAGTTAGTCTTTAGAGAGCGAAGGGGTAAAATTGTGTCATTTTTTGTAACATACTCTCTCCTTATAAAAAATATGGGAGAATGTATTAAAATATTCCAAACATTTTGTTTTATTTATTTTTTTTTTTAGTTTATAACTATACTAAGTATTTGGTAAAGAAAAAATGGTGATCGTGAAAAATCGATCTTAAAAACTTTTTATTATCACCTGAGTTTACGAAAATGGTGTTTAGTTTGATGTCAGTTAGATGACAGGGATGTCTGTCAGTCTGTATGTATGTGCCTGCTTTCCTCTACTTCTATTCCTACCTCTCTCTCTCCCTCTACCATTTCCATCTCTACCTCTATCTCTAACTCAGCAAACATTTTTAAAAAAATTTACCATTTCCCCATACTTCCCAAGAAAATGTGTTTTCAAAAATGCTTCATAAAATTTTGGTCTCGGAACTGTTAACAAAAGCAATACATCGGCGTTTATATTTAAAACCAGATTTTGTTCACATATATTTTTACAATACAATAAAAACAGATTTTTAACTCAAGTAAATGTGAAAATTTTTAAATACAAAATTGAATTTTTCGGATTATGTCTTTTACAGAATTGAGAACTGTTATCAACTCAGAGGTAGTTTTTATTTTGTTATTTTTAATTCAACAGAGTATGAGAATATTTGTGAAAATGTTTAGTCCTATTTCTTTCAACTCTGACTTCTCATACGATTCTGTCGTGCATTTTTATAGAATATTAGTCTCACCGTGAACGTACATTACAATATCACAACATGAAAGACGTTATCTAGATGTGCTCGATAGGGAAAAAATACAAACAGCATTGTATGGATGTCACTTGCAGATATCCGGTACGGTACACATGTCCTAGACTTCCTAAGCATCCGAGCTTAGATTGCAGACCGTTGCTGTATATCACTGCTGTATATCTTAAGCCAATACGGCCCCTTTGTGAAATAAAACTACATTTATTCAATTGAATTCCAAATGGAAATGAGTTGTTGGAGCGAACGCCATTGTAAGACCCAAATCTGGGACCAAGAAATGAACACTGATCATTGCCTTCAGAACTCGTTTTACGAACCCCTTAATCTGTGTAATTTAGTTGTTGGAGCCTTGTAAGACCCAGTTCTGGGATCACGAAACACTTTTGAGAACTACTTTCTGTGTGACAAACTTAGCAACAACTGTACGTTGGTTAAATTAAATAAAAATTGTTTGAGTGAATATTCATTGGAAATTAGTTGCTAGAGAGGCTGTCATAAAGGCAAAATGTCCGATCATTTCGTCTAGAAACAGTTTGGAGAGGCCGTTAAAATTCTCGTACCGTTCACAGTTTTAGTCAGTTTGATACGAAAATAGCACAAAACATTTTATTTGTAATAGCTTTGACAAGCTCGTTAACTAGCAAAACGCATTCTACCGTTCTATAACCCTAATAAACATTATATTGTTTGAATTGGTTGTTTTTTTCATCGTACACTAGTGAATCTAAATAAATATTATATTGATTGAATTGGTTGTTTTTTTCATCGTACACTAGTGAATCTAAATAAACATTATATTGTTTGAATTGGTTGATTTTCATCGTACACTAGTGAATCTAAATAAATATTATATTGTTTGAATTGGTTGTTTTTTTCATCGTACACTGGTGAATCTAAATAAACATTATATTGTTTGAATTGGTTGTTTTTTTCATCGTACACTAGTGAATCTAAATAAACATTATATTGTTTGAATTGGTTGTTTTTTTAATCGTACACTAGTGAATCTAAATAAACATTATATTGTTTGAATTGGTTGTTTTTTTTCATCGTACACTAGTGAATCTAAATAAACATTATATTGTTTGAATTGGTTGTTTTTTCACCGTACACTAGTGAATCTAAATAAACATTATATTGTTTGAATTGGTTGTTTTTTTCATCGTACACTAGTGAATCTAAATAAACATTAACATTGAATTTTCGAATTTAGAACAAAGTGAACCCAGCACTACAGTTTACAGTTTACAGCGGTCAAACAGAATGAAACAAAGTTGTTTCTCGTTATCTCTTGCAAATATCTGTTACTTAAGTCAGTATGATACAGTTTGAATAAAAAATATTTTCAGCTTCAAAGTGAAGCAAAATAACGTGACGGTGGTCAAGATTTATTAGCGTACAGATGTAACATTCGGACATTTGCCATCATTTTTGTGTATAAATGAAAACATGACGTTTCGAGAGTGTGGATAAACTCTCGTCCTAAAGTGTCTAACCTAAACATGCAACAAGAACATAAGCCTAGATGCCAATGGTAAAATACTTAAAAACTAAGAAACAACCGGTTCTCTCTGGTTTGACCATTCAGGGGTCAGCGGATGTTTTTTCGATACTCCCGAGCCTAAAATGACTTTTACTTCAAATTTGCTACCTAATGTGTTATGAATTGTGATATGAAAAGTCATGGGAAAATGAGAAAAACTGAAAAATTAAGTAAATGGCTCTAAGATATCGGTAACCCAGACCTGAATGTCAAATCTCGTGAAAAAATAGTTTAGTTTTAAGGATGTGTGCACGCGCGCGCGCAGCGTACACACACACACACACACACACACCTGAAAACGTAAATACTCACAAAAATATCAAGATTGATTTTTTCACGGTTGCCAAACGAGTAACATTTAAAAAAAATATTACTTGAAGAGTCAGTTGAAATGTGAAACGCCAGTGATAGACGCGATATGAGTTTATTTTCCGCAAACAGTTGCAAGCCTTCACGTGAGACGGACATTGCATTGAAATCAATACAGCATTGAATGATGTAACAGGTCAATACAACAGCTGGGGTAAGGGAAATTGAAAACAACCCTATACAGTCAATTTAATAAAGCAGTTATGGGCAGAACGTTTACATTAAATACAAATAAATAAGCTGGATCAGAGTAACATTTCATAAAACAAATATATTTTAGTAAAATTTGATCATGATCGTTAAAATCGGTTTTGAAAAAAACCAAAATTTTAATAAAATACCAAATTAGGTTTTAAAAAACTTTGCTTTGAAAAATTAAGAAATATATTTTAGTCTCAATGTGCAAAAAACCCAAACGGATTGTATGTCCGTTAGTAGGTGTACTTAGTATGCATTACTTTTTTGTAATCAAGAGATGACGGATAAATCCATCAAAATATCATAAGCGATTTTTTCTACGATCACCATAATTTTTTTCGTAAACAGAAAATTAAAATTTAAGTATTGTTGTCACTGGAAATCAAACTTTGCATTCAAATTTCCAAATATTAAAGCTTTTTTCGATTTTATTCCCCGATAATTTTCGTATTTTGGTATCTAGATATACTGAAATAACAAGAATAATTTAAATTATTTAAAATCGAATATAACATTAAAATCCTTATAAAGTAGCAAATAAAATTTCTGTGATATACTTTCTACAATAAAATAAAGGTTAAGAACGTGGGATGGAATCAATAACTGCCAGCGAAATCCTTTTACGGCTTTATTAATTTTACAAAAATAGGAATCAATCAGAATTCTGTATAACCTGTCCTGTACTTTTATTTTTAGTTATGAACCTTCAGCTTAATATGACCAAAATTTATCGTAAAAATAATTTTTAATAATTAGTCCGAATTCCCGATAGCTTTACTAAGGAATTTTGCAGAAGAGTGTGTTAGAATATTCATTATTTATATAGCCTATTTTTTTGTTTAGAAACATTAAAGAAACATTTATATCAGGTCTCAAACTTCATAAATCCTAGCAAAATATAATACACATGAAATATTGCAATTCCCACCAGCCAGTTTTGATCCCACAGGAACGATTTCCGTCTCTACTCCCACAAAGCCGTTTCCCTAAGGAACTGTTCCCTAATAGTTTCCTCATTGTATAACCTCAGAAGGGATAAAGTTCCCAGTAATTGGGATACGAAGTGTTGTGTTCACCGCTCATTAAATTTTATTGTTTAAAGATTCACAACCGAATTCTGTTTGTAAAATATTAGTTTATTGCTTAAAATTTGTTTTCTTAACGTTTATACTTTATACCCGAAAGCGCAAGGGGACGAGGGATCGGCGTTAACAAAAACAGTAAAGCTACTACAGTAACTTTAAGTCTCGAACTCACGACCTTGAAGTGGGAAGTTTAGAGACACAGCAGACTGACCGGTATCATAGTGACCGGCATCATCGAGCCCTTTTCTTACTCTACGAAGTATAAAAAATCATGGTTATGAAAAATTTTAATTTTTCGGTTTTGATGTAGGCTATACCGTTTTCATGTCCACTGAACTCTAAATAAACGGTTTGGCTTTAATTCCTGTGTGCTTTGTACATACATGACGTCCAAAATAAAATTTCAAAGCACCGCTAATTTGCATGCTTGTTTATAGCAACGTAGCCACCTACATAACAATTATATGGGAAATTTTAAATAAATTATTCCCCCCCCCCAAAATTAAGGGTGTTATGTGCAAAATAAACTGTTTAAAGTAGTATTTTACTCAAATGTAAGCCGTTAAAACTTCTGGAATGAATTATTCTAGAGAAATTAAAAAAAAATTCTTGCTGTCAAAAGGAAACTGCCCAGAAGATGGCATCAAACAAGAGCACCACAAATAAAGCAGCTGTCAACAAGATTGCGCAGTAGTTGGGGAACGAAATTAAGGAAATAAAAAACGAGTATGTAAATAAATTTCTAACTGAACTGACGCGTGACAAAAGTACTGTTACGAATTCTCGCTGTGGAGTGTGACCATTTATCTGAAAAGAACAATTTCTCAGATTCTTCCAATAAAAATCCAATCGGCTAGAAAAAAAATCAGAGACTATGCGAATCATCTTGCAAAAATATTTCAACTAAACGAGAGTCAAAATGATATGATTTGCGAAAATTTCGTGGACAGTGACAAAAGAATTCCACTGATCACTATCAAGGAGATGCGAGAGGTAAGTAACAATCTTAAGGCAAACAAGCGCACTGTTATGATCTCATTAATGGAGAGCATCTAAAACAATTATCCAAAAGAGTTATAGTTACATTATCAGATTTATGGAATTCCGTAATTCGTCTGAGGCATTTCCTTGGCATATGGAAAGTAGCTGAGATTACAATGTTACCGAAGCCCGGTGAAGAGCCTCAAGAAGCAAATTCTTACAGACATAAATATCGCCGTTACCTCTCATGTCTAAACTATTAAAACAATGATTGTAAATAAACTGAATTCATTGATCTAACTCAACATCTTTTTTTGTTTTTTGTTTTTTTTTGTGTTTAACGTCGACTATTGTGCACACTTGGGCTAACGCAGACGATGGGATGATTTATAGCGTATGAAAATGCTAAGCCCTGGCCAGGTACTCGAGGTGAAAGTCCAGTACGCTCTCCACTAGGCCACCGAGGCGGCTCTACTCAACAATTTAATATTATCAGACCAGTTTCGTTTTTTAAACATCCTACATTCTACTACCGATCAGGTTCATATGATCACTGATGTCATGAAAGCGGTAAAATTTGTTCGGTTTGGCATTTTGGATTGCTTGAAAACTCAATTTTTTCTTAAAAGTTATAGCCAATTATTAAAATCTTATTTGTTGAATCAATATTTCCGTGCGAAACAGGAAGAAGCTATTCTGAGCCAAAGGACATAAATGCAAGAGTCCCGCAAGATAGTGTTTTTGGGACCTTACTTTTATCTTTTGTATATTAGAAACAATCCAGTGCCAAAGCAGCCAGATAGTTGTATAGCTACAAAAAAAAACTGTATAGATAAAATCCAATAAACAGTTGGTCTAAAAAGTGGCGTATAATAATAAATTAATAAAAATAATTCAATACGCGTTAATTTCACGAATAAAAGGATTCAACATTATCCACTTATCGTCATAGATGGAAAATACTCCCCCTTAAACTTTGATGGAAAGATCATATCAAAAAGAAAAACGAAGAACTAAACGTAAAATTAAAAAAGATGTATTGGCTGTTAGGCAGAAGATCTTAATTATAACTGCCATAATAAGCTGGCCATGTTGCTGTACAAACAAGTCCTGGAACCCGTTGAACGTACGGCATCCAGTTATACGGATGTGATAAAAACGTAAACGTACAAGTTATTCAGCTATTTCAAAAACAAAGTTGTGCGAACCGTGGTTAAAGCGCCAAGGTATATTCGTAATGATGATCTCCATCGGACTTAAAGTGACCACTGTTTCTGAAAAAATAAAAAAAATTAGCTCAAAGCCACGAAAAACGGCTGAAATGTCATGTTAACGAGGCTGCTTTATAACGAGGAATTATACAGAAGAATTAAACAGGATTAAAGCTTTTGAACTCGCAATGTAGTCATCACAGACTGGGAGCGCCGGTGGGTTAACCTGGATTATGTGACGACATGTCAATGTATGACGTTTTATTAATCTTCATTCGTGTCAAACAGTGCAAACCTAATGAACCAATTTTGAGAAATTTGTCTGATTTTTTTCAACTTTTCCTATAGCTTCCAAAACAGAATCTGTAAATTTTGTTGTAACAAAACTTTATGAAAAATTGTATAGTTAAAACTGATTTTTAATAATTGTCTATTGATTTTGTTTTAATCGGCCTAATTATCAGATGACATCGAGGAAAATCTTTGCATTTGCAGAATTTATATTTAACAAAAAGCAAAGAAGAATTTATATTTAACAAAAATTCTTCAATCATATTTTCTATGCTTGGAAAAATTTGAAAGTAAAACTTTGAATTGAAAATACTGTATAAAGTGGCATTAATTAAAAAAAAAATACTGTACAGGCAGGCGCAAGTTAGGCAATTTGAATACACAGTCTGTAATGCTGCTCTAGTCTGCAGTGGTCTACTGACAAAATTAAAATATATTATTCGGGGTTGTTGCAAATGTACATAAATTCATACTGAAACGATTAAGATTGTTCAGTTATAATAAGATTTTTACAATAAACAAAAAGGTATACGAGACCAAATGTCCACAAAAAGCTATTAATAAAATAAATACACAACTTTTTTCAAATCTTTCTCAATTTACCTAAAAATAATTACGGCACTCAACAGTCTCACTAAAATTATGGAAGCACATTTCCAAAAGTAATAATTATAAACGTATATATTTTTGAAAATTTTATTTTACTACCATATTAAGCTTCAAAACTTGCATAAATTAGTACTAAAACTAGTAAATTACACTGAAAATATAATGCTAATTTATGCTCATTTTAATGCTAATTACGATGTAGAAAACAAATTTTTATGGAATAGTGAAATAAAAAATTACGATTTTTTAAAAATTTGAAAAATTCAACATTTTGAAACTGTTTTGCTGAAAAACGAGCTTGTTTGAACTTTTACCAATACCGTTCTTTGTTATATTCTAAATTATAACGAATGTGTAAATATAATTTTTAAAAAAACCATAAAGACCATTTTCTGATCCCCCACAAAATTTGACAAATGAAAAATTATCGAGCAAGTTATTTATAATTTCAAAATAGGTTAATGTGTTTATACTAACTTACATTTCATATAACTTACATTCAGTACTAACTACAATTTAGTTTTATAACTTAAGTTATTTTACTATTTGAAGTAATTGGGGAAAGATTTTTGTTTTTCCCCATATTACATATTTTTTTAAATTGCTAAAACAAAAAGTCCGTTATATTCTAATGTTATAATTTTACTAAAATCTAACTTCACCAGATTTGATAAATTATAAAACCAAATTTCATTGAAAATACAAAATATATCTGACGGAAGTCGTATAAAAAAGCGGTCATTTAAAATAATAAATAAAAAATCACAATTGAATCTACATTTACAATGGAGTTTTTACAATGCCTCGTAGTTACAAATTAAAGGACTTCCAAATATCGACATTTCTCTTATTAAGCCTTCTTACATTTCCGTCAGTATAGTTGACTGCAGTAGGCTTTAATTACAGTATTTCACCGTTGTTTTCGCAAATCTCGCAAATCACGAGAAGTCAGTATCCGCAACCAAGCCTTGTTAACTAGCAGCTTCTCTAATTATACTTAGTGCGGTGACACAATTTAAAGTGATGATGGCAGAACGTGCTGAAACCACAAATAACGATTCACAGAAATATTCTTAGAAGTTATAATTATTACGTACATCACTGACGTAACCGTATTTTAATATCTATCTTGGCAAATATGTACTAAACGGCCAAATGCTGTAAAAACATGGTAGAGATTAAATATTTTGCCATCATGGTAAGAGCCAGATCATCATAGTAACCATGATATTTGCAAACATTTTATATATATATATATATATATATATATATATATATATATATATATATGCCAAAAATTGATTTTTGTAATAACTTGGACAAGTTTGTTACCTTTTAGCTGTTTCAAAATGGTGCAAAAATATCTTTGAATATCTTTTAAAAATCTTTAGTTATTTATCATAATTTTTTTCCTTATCAATTTACGATATTAATCAGCTTTGTGAATTATTATTTAAATTTTTGAGACAATGAAAAAATGAAACCTAAAGAACATTATATATTATTTTTAAAAGCATAAAAGGGTTTTGAAGCGAATCTTTAACTTTTGCGAGAAGAGTGAATAGAAAAAAATGTCTGCGGAACGGAAGAATGTAACGGAAATACATAACGATCGTGCAAAAGAATTTCGTCTCTCTATTTCTGTCTCTTTCTTTTTCTTTCTCCTTTTCGATAACAGTAAATGCGTATTTATGAATATGTGTGTAGCTTTCGTTTCGATATATTTCCTTAATTGAAGAACACGTGCACGTTGTAACCGTTTAAATTATATCCGAAATTAATATAAACATTTATAATAATTGTTGTTAATATTGCTAGTTTTTAACAACATAACCTGAAAAACGTATCACAGCTTATCAGCTGTTCAATGAAATCAGCTGATCATTACGAATTAATGTAAAACAACTGATTTTTGACTATGACTACAGTAAATAATATCTTAGCTAAGTTCACGAATTTATTTATTTAAACAAAATATTTGTAAGTATATCCACACGTGTACTTTTTTGTTTTGTCCAAAATTAATTTGTTTGTCAAATTTTGATTTTCTCGTATCAAAATGTCTATTATAATTACTGCTGTTTGTATTTAGAAAGTATTTTACAACATGTAAGTGAGACAAATATGGATTAGGATTATTAAAGTTATAAAAGTGCGTTTTACTTACAAACACAAATGTGTAAGGATCCGAAAATTGTAAAAAATCCAAATTATGTTAATTTTTGTGTGTTTTTACACTAAAATTGTAAAATATTTTTAAATTTTGTGTCAGTACAATTTAGAAGTTATGAAACATGTGCATAATCAAAATTATTTCAAATCCTAAAAAATCCTTCGAATTTTAAATCCTTTTTACCTTATTCGATAAAAAAAATTCGTTTTTAATTGCCAATTTTTTAGTTGTTAGTTGAATAATTGTTTTTTTCGAGTTAAATTTGAGATAAATTTTACTGAAAATAATAAAAGCTGATTTTTTAGTGTAGCAAAAGTATTACAGAAACGTTTTCAGTATTTTTTCCATTTAAGTTACAGAATCCACAAAACAGAACTAAAGCTACAGTGAAGGCAAATTTCTCGGTTTGATTCTCGTTGCTACCAAATCGAAAAGTGCAATTTCAGCTTAGTATGTGTTACACTGCGAGAAACTTTAGCAAACCAACAATAGAGGCCGCACTAAACAAAACATGGCTGTTAATAGACATACGCATTTAAAATTAAGTAGCCTATGAGTAACAAAACATGTTCGAAACCAGTCGCAACACTTGAAGGACAGACCTGAAGCTGACATGACTCTCCACTTATCCGTCGTTCCGCCATTTTGCCCCAGTTTAACTATAATCTTAGTTCTTCAAAGATTTTAGGTTCTTGGGTGAACTATTCAAAGGTATATAGCCTCTTTACTTGAACTATTCAAGGGTATTTAGGCTATTCACTTGAACTATTTAAAAGATTTTATAAGTTCTTTACCCAAACTATTAAAAGGATTTTAAAGCTTTTTAGCTTCACAATTCAAAGGATTTTAAGCTTTTTGGCTGAAATCTTCAAAGGATTTTAAAATCTTAAGCTGAACTACTTTAAAAAAATTCTGGATAACCAAGCAATACAATTTTTAAATTTAAAACGCACATGTATGCAAATTGAACTCTGATTACGATGATGAAATCAGATTTTCAAAACCGTGTAACGAATAATTTTTGTTTTTTTTTTAGGTTTTGAATTGCCACAATTTTTCAACCGAGTAACGGACTTTTCCAAACTTAACAGAACATCTATTTTTGTGCCGTGTGAACCAAATTGGATCAAAATTGTTAACAAAGAATGTTAATATTTATAATTTATATATAATATAAATCCATCGTAAAGGAATACGAATTATGAAGTATATATATATTAATGCACGTATATATATATCAAAAATGTAATTTTCAACAACTTCTTAAAATATGATACATTTTTTTTTTTTTTATTTAACGTCCGACCATTGTGCACACTTAGGCTAATGCAGACGATGGGATGATTTATAGCATATGAAAATGTCAAGCCCTGGCCGGGAATCGAACCCGGGTTCTTGGGGTGAAAGCCTAGTACGCTATCAACTAGGCCACCGAGGCGGCTCTACTCAACAATTTAATATTATCAGACCAGTTTGGTTTATTAAACATCCTACATTCTACTACCGATCAGGTTCATACGATCACTGATTTCATGAAAGCGGTAAAATTTGCTCGGTTTGGCATTTTGGATTGGTTGAAAACTCATTTTTTTCTTAAAAGTTATAGCCAATTATTAAAATTTTATTTGTTGAATCAATATTTCCGTGCGAAACAGGAAGAAGCTTATTCTGAGCCAAAGGACATAAATGTAAGAGTCCCGCAAGATAGTGTTTTTGGGACCTTACTTTTATCTTTTGTATATTAGAAACAATCCAGTGCCAAAGCAGCCAGATAGTTGTATAGCTACAAAAAAAAAACTGTATAGATAAAATCCAATAAACAGTTGGTCTAAAAAGTGGCGTATAATAATAAATTAATAAAAATAATTCAATACGCGTTAATTTCACGAATAAAAGGATTCAACATTATCCACATATCGTCTCAGATGAAAAATACTCCCCCTTAAAGTTTGATGGAAAGATCATATCAAAAAGAAAAACGAAGAACTAAACGTAAAATTAAAAAAGATGTATTGGCTGTTAGGCAGAAGATCTTAATTATAACTGCAATAATAAGATGGCTAAGTTGCTGTACAAACAAGTCCTGGAACCCGTTGAACGTACGGCATCCAGTTATACGGATGTGATAAAAACGTAAACGTACAAGTTATTCAGTTATTTCAAAAACAAAGTTCTGCGAACCGTGGTTAAAGCGCCAAGGTACATAAAAAGTGTAAACATTATTTTTAACTCAAAAATTTTATTTGCTTACATTATAAAATATTGCTTTATGTTATCGTTATTTGAAATAAATAAGAAGTATTGTGATAATGAAAAAATCTAATGTTTTTATTTAACACAAAAAAATACAGTAGAAGCTATGCCAGTAGGCCTACGTATTATTTAAAAATTGAGTTTTATGTTTACAAGTCACGGTTCATTACGCCTCCAGTTAAAACTTGGTTAAATATGGCGTTGGTAATAAACAATACACGCTCTAATGACGTTGCATTCAAGACAACCCCTAACAAACCCACCCCCATCCCCCACTCACTTCTTCGAGACGGATTAACGTTTCATTCCTTTTGTTATTCGAAAACCAATTGACAGTCTACCAACCGCAGAATGGGTTCGTTTTCAATGCGTATTAAAAACATCACAAAAAATTCATCCCGCGAAAAATTATATTTTTAAAAAACCCTATCGACGAACAATGAAAATTCGGCCAAATATCTCAAAATTTCTTAACAACAAAACATATTGCTCTAATTTTTGTCACATATGAATATTTCTAACAATTTTTCAGCTGACAATTTCTTCTGAAATTTCAATTAATTTACTTGAAATTAGAGAAATTCACTGAGTTAAAAAAACGGAAAACGCTGTCAGATTGCATTTTTGTTCTGAAACCGTAAACCGTTTACATTTACGAAATCCGTAAATGTCTTTTAATTTTATCGTTTTAGCTAAATCTAATGAAAAGATATTGGATATGAACGGTCAGTAACCTACCCAGATGTGTATACACACGTATAGGCAATTACATGTTTTGTAAAAGGACTGCATTTAAACAAAATTTGATTACAACCAACTAAAAAACTGTTTTTTGTTCAAAAAAACATAAACTGAATTGCACAAATTCAGAGAAAGTTCATCATTTTTGTCTTATCCTATTTTTAAAAAACTGTGATTTTATCCTTGTAATAAATGTTAACATTTACCAAAAAAATAGCTGAATAATGAGTTGGGTGTAACCCTTCATATTTAATTAAAATGTGGACTGATGGGTTAGGTGTACACAATCAATTTGTATGATAAAGCATTTTAAATTTGAACTACTACTATTTAGTCCAGCAAAATAATCATAAAAGGTTACATTAATTAGAGTACTTCTAAGTTTTTGTTACGTTGTATGGGTTGGTACACAGTCTAAAAATTCAAGTTTTTTGGACTATTGCGGGGTCCGCCATCTTAAAAAAATGGGCTAAATTTTCGGACGTGCCCTTTTTTCCAAACACAACACCTTAAGTATTGTTCTAACAAAAAATATTATTAACACCTGTTTTAAACTGGAGTACATTATCTACAATTTGAGACCAAAACAAAATTTCAAGCTCTAATATTTTCCGAATAGAGCGTATTGAGTTTTCAGAATTTGTCTCAAAACTGTGAAAATACAGATTTTTTCGGTTTTAGCTTGATAGCAAATAAACGGTGAAGTCTACGCCAAATTTTGACACAATACCTCTACTAAGAGGTAAATAATACCAAACTGGTTCCGCTGGCTAGGTTAGACTCTTAAAACAATCTTCTGAATATTTTTGTACATTCTTAGAGAAATGCATAATATCTGAATACTGATGAAAACAATGTAATTATTACAGAAAAACAAAAAACAATGCATTATTTATGTAGCACACGCACGCACGCACGTATAAAATATATCTAATGTCCCTGCAAAACTTGTTCTGAAGATAATGCTCGGTGGGTAATCAAAACTTTTAATGGCTGTGGGTTGAGGTGTTAACAAGATAATCTTTCAAAAAGGTCATTGTTCAATGCAAACTCGCTAATATACTGCTATTATACATTATCCTTTACACGCTTGGGGTGCGTTTACACACAAATGACAAAACGAAACCTGAAGAGCCCATAACATTTTACTTACATCCCTTAAGAAATATCTTAAGCTAGCCTAAATACAACGCCAATAAATTGTCAAGGCTATCTATAATGAACGGCACTTAAGCCCGTGAGATTAAAATGTCACCCTCACTATATTTTTACATCAATGGTCGGTAACACAGTCCCTGACAAATCATCGTGCCTGAAAAGTTAGGGGTAGTTGTGTACGCAGAGGCGTGTCCCGGGGGGATGATTAATTGTAGCCAGGTGATAAATGGAGGAAACTTTCTTTCTTTTAATAAACAGGGTTTATCAAAGGCTTCGCTGAGTATCAATCAAACGAAATTTAGGGCAGGGTTGTTTTTCCTGTTTAGTATATTTTCGCAGACGCTTGGTCTATTTAGCAACTTTGCTTGGTGCCTCTAACAACGCCCGTTTCCAGGAGTACGATATATTTTCGTATAAGAATGGATCTGTTACTTTTTAATGCGAAGTGATCGTGGGAATATATACATTCATTTTTAAAAAATCGAATACACCTTTAATTAGTCAAATAAAGTTTTAATAACCCTTTGAGAACGTACTATAGAAGGCATAGAATAATCCGTAATCATGAGTTTAAGGTCATAACAAACGTCAAATTAAATTTTCAAAATAATTGTGATGTTTTAAAGACTTTGATTAGCCGTTATTTTGAAACTTTTGTACAATATAAAACACACACACACACACACACACACACACACACACACACACACACACACACATAAAATATATTTAATGTCCCTACAGAAGATGTTCTGAAGGTAATGCTCGGTTTACTTTTATACAACGAATTGTACTAGGTTATAACTTGTCTAAGATATTACCAAATTAGATTTTTGTGTCAAGTTTTAAAAAAAAAGGATCGACATTGAAAACGTGACAGTGTTAACCAATGGCCATCTCAAAATATGTTATATAAGTCAGAATAGGCGCTCATTTCACACTTCCTAATCTTGGTTTTACCATGAGTATCTCTTCTTCTTTTCCGCTTACAACGTTCTCCGACGTCTTCCGATTGCTAGCTTCCATTTTACTTGTCATTCCACAGATCTTTATCCATTCCCCTCTCTCACTTCCTTATCAATTCCTTCTCTCCAACTAAGTCTCGGTCTTACTCTTTCTTGCAACCATGTGGTTTCCATTTTTAAATCTGTTTTGTCTTGATATCGTCTGCAATGGTGTGCTTCATATCCTTGATTTCTTACATTTTTATCTTTTTCCGTTTGTACCGACCTGCTACTCTTCGCCAATAGTTCATTTCTGTAGCTTAAAGGCATTTTTCTGTCTTTTTTTTGTCTCAGTAGCCCTACTTCGCTTCATATGAGATTATACTTTTTATGAATGTATTATAAATGTTTACTATTTTTGATATATGTTGATCCCAAATTTTTATGATGCTGTTCAGTATCCTTATTGTTCTTCTTCCCAAGGTGTTTCGTTCTTTTACCGCTGTGTCCAAGAGTCCTTCGCTAGTAACTGTCATTCCCAAAGACTTGTAAGTTGTACACCCCTCAATGCGTTGTTTACCGTGAATATATAATAAAACTGTCTTTCAGTAAACAAGTTTTTTCAAAGGCTTCGCTGAGTATTAATCAAACGAAATTTGGGGCAGAGTTTTTTTGCTGTTTAGTCTATTTTCGCAAACGCTACTTACCAATTTTGTCCGTATGAAATCCAATAACTCATTTTCCAAAAAATATTTGCTAATATAAAATTTAAAAATGTTACTCTTTCGCTTAAGCAAAATTATTTTGTTTTACGATATTCTGTCTTACCGTTTAAACGCTAAAGAGACGTTACCAATTGACAAGTGCTCGCTCGAAAGTACCTTTCTGTTTATCGTTTTTTGAAAACTGCCTAGTTTTTAAAGGTACAATTTACCGTGGGTTATTAAAATCCACCAAGAGAATAAAAAAAAGTCTGCCAACTTTTAAAAATAGATTTCCCTCAACTATATATCAACTTTGAAGTTCAGTGAAATACCAAGGCACACATTTAACAATACTCAAAGTTAGAAATACGTTTTGCACATTTATATTCCGCAGGAGTTGGGATACACTACAAATCGAGGAGCGGGCCGTAACTGGGTCAAGGGAAAGGGGTTCCAGGAGCTGGGGGGAGCATGGGCCTGCGTGAAAGCGTGCGCGATAAAATACTTCAAAAAAAATTCGTTACAAATTCGATAAGTGCGTTCGGTAACGTAATGCTATTACGCGGGACGCGGGGAGTTACGGGGAACAGTGACGAAATAATATTTCGAATGAAAATAAAATTTCAATCAAGGTAATCTGTATGTATTGTTTATTTAATAGAATAAATTTAGAAGGCATAAAACATTAAATTCTACATAAAAACCAGTTGCGGTTTTTGTAGGTAGCATTGTATTAAATTGTCAAAGGAAACCCTTTTCTGAGCGTAAACTTTGCTCTCAACGCTCGTAGACGAAAATATTAAAAAACTAAAGTAACTATTATGAAAATAATCGCAGATTACAAAGTGTCTCGCTGACAGGATGGAAGTAAAATTCAAAACATTTTTTTTATCCTAGGCTATTTTTGAACCACCAACGTAAACAGTATTAAGATCTCTGCATTTATTAGCATTTGAAAATATAAAATTGCATTGAAAACACGCCAATGAACCCTGTCTGCCGTCAAATTCAGTTTGGGTGAACAACAGATTTTTAACAACAATTTTTATAAATTAAAAGGTTAATTTATACAGTTTTTAACGCTGATTACGAAGGTCAGATTTTTGAATATTTAAGAAAAAAAGTTATGATTTTTTAAAAGATTTGAAATGACCGCCATTCTGAAACTGTTGAGCGAATATTACTGGTTAACCAAATAGCTAAAGCTATTACCGGAATCAGCTTTGTGACCAGTTGGAATTAAATAAAACTAAAATTGTAAATGTGAGCGTGCTAACACACACACGCGCGCGCGAGCTTATATAAATTTTAAATACCTCAAAAAGTGATTTTCAGGATTGCACATATTTGAAGGTTGGAGTCTGGGTCTTACCATGATGGCAGCTCTAGTAGCTCAATTTCGAAGAGAAATTCTTTAAAAAACAGTTATTTTTCTATCTTTATGTTATAAAAATGAAATGTTTCGAAAATTAAAAAACCTACCTTATAAAAAATATATTTGTTATAAAGTCAAAATACCCATTTTAGTTGGCACCTTTACCTTAAATCTAACGTCATCATAAAGAAACATCACAAATCCCAAAAACTCTTAGGGAAATACGTAGAAACACAGTCACACACGCCCAGATCCGCGTATTTTCATTTGGAGGCCACAAAAAATTAAGGATTTTTTAAGAAATTCTATATAAATATATAGAATTATTTAGATATGGTTGGTTGCGAAAACTCCTAAGAAATATCTGTTACACAGGGGGAAAACTAAACACTGTTAACGCTATGCTAAAACTAAAATATGGTTTGAGAGACATCGACAAAAAAACAGACAATCGCTCAAATTCTCAAAATCGGTTGTCAGATTTTATATGACAAAATCAAATTTTGATAGTTAGAAAGTAAACCGGACAGATAAAAGTAACTGGAAAAATAAAAAAATTAGAAATTCATAAAATTATGGATGCGAAGCATACGATTGTTGGCGGCATTAAGGCAAACAACTTCGATAGTTCAGTCATGTCAAAAGGATGGACCAAAATCGACTTTCTAAACAGATTCTAAATTGGAATGGTTTAGAACATCGGAAAAAACAAAGATGGCGGTTACAGTTTATTTATAATTTTATTTTGTTTCACTGTTAAAATGTAATTTTATTAAATTTTGATTTATATATCTTTATATATGGACAAAGTGTAGTACCAGTTTTCAGAAACTACATTTTCCAGATTTACTCCTATAAAACTAAAATTGTATGGGGATATAACGATTCCCAGGTTTTGTTTATATATTTATGGACTTAATTTGATTATTTCAATTAAAAATCGTACCGCCAAATCAAACAGCTCAGAACTAAACATTCATGCAAATGTCATCAAAATCGAACACATCTATTAAAACTAGGATGATGTGCACAAAAAAAGGCAAACGTCTACTAAACCACTTTTTAAAATCAGAGAAACTAAAAACTGATTGATTCGGCAAAAATTCAATTCGATTTTTTCACAGTTACCACAGTTTCTTTAAACATGATATGTCAGGAACATCAAATATTAATTTCAATAAACTACTTTTAACGACGTAATTTATCTTAAATTCTGTTTGTTCTTTACGACCCCGGCTTCTATCATTCCACACCCACTTCTCAGCCGTCTATTTCCATCCAGTATCTTGTTACCTTCTACCCGTTTCTTTTCAATCTCCCTCACGATGACGCTATGCACACAAATTAAACTAAACCCATTTAATCCGAAGTAATTAGCCAAGATAATGCGCGCGCATGCACGGACAGCAAGGCGACTCAGATCGCACAACTTGGCAACTCTGGTTACGTGACGTCACACTTATTATACAAAGTTAACTTTTTTAATGAGCACAGATAAGCACTGACACGGTGGAGCATCTATTGGGGTTTCGTGCTTGGGGAACAGTTATTCTATTAAACCTGGACGTGCGCTTAAAACCTTCAAAGAACTGAGTTCGATTCTAGTTAGAGATTTATTGATTTCTCTTTCTTATAATATGAAGTATAAAGGTATCCGTTACAATATTTATCAGGGAATATAAATTAGTTTGAAATTAAAAAGTTCGTTTAAATATTTTGTTTTATTGTAAAATAAAGAAAGTTTGTATGTTTGGGAGAGAAGCTTTTGTTATTAAAAAGCAAGTTATTTTTGTTAGTAGCACAAAAATAACATATTGTTGGGTTAAAACCCTAAATACCCATCACCATCCCCTTTCATTCAGTTACGTTAACCAGACAGTTAACACTTTACACGAAGAAATCATGCATTGTCGATTAGTGGACCTGTTTTCTTGCCAGAGCTCGTGGAAATATTCTGTTTAAAAAATTAGGCACTTTGAATTCTCGCCATTTTGTTTCACTTAGGCAAATACGATTCCTCAAGTTGTTTCGCAATAAAGAGTGGAAAAATTGGGTATTTTCATAAAAGTAACAAATATTTAGTCAAACAGAAATTTGTTTAACCTTAGTTACATAAATGATTCATGGTTTCTCTAATTCATGAAATGAATTAAAAAAAAAAAAATGTACAGTCAAACCGTTTGGCTTCTAGAGCTCGTAAAATACCATGTTTTTAAAAAAATAAGCTTCTTGAACACAATTGTGTTCTGCTAGTCTTAACAATTATTGAATTTAACAAACATAAACATTTTCACTAAAATCTGTCAATCTGTGTCCCAATGAAAGCCTTTTAACATAACTGGCAAACATACAATTGAACAGAAATTGGATAGCGTTAGTTTCGCATGTTTTAAACAATTTCTTTGCTATTACTTAGGACCTAAAAGGATCGTTCGCGACAAATTTTAACGCCCGCGTTTGAAAAAGTAGAAATTTGCTACATTTTAACCTTTAAAGGTGGAATTTTAGAAAGCCCTTCTTTGTGTACCTTCAAAGCCTAAGGTAAATCTGCGTACCGAATTTCAGCTCTCTATGCGTTTCTGATCTAGAAGTACAGAGATAAAACATAAAGTTTATTGTTACCCAATTTTAGAGAGAGATTGTAAAACCATTTCTTATCTGGCAACTAGACGTCAAGGCAAACATACTTACCAAATTTCAATTTTGAAGACTTTATAGTAACGTAGACATTATGATGAGTCAGTGAGCGGTATTTGGATTATACATTATATATATATATATATATATATATATATATATATATATACAATGTATGTGTGTGTATGTAAAAACATGGTCGTGTATGTGTCAGCGAAGAGTCGGCTATTATAATCTAACTGGCATAAAATAAAGACGTTAAGCAAAAAAATATTTATGTGCACATCCGTGGACAGATCCCAATTGACAATTTTGAAGAAGTTTTGAATCTAGGACTCGTTTACCCACATTTCATGTAAAATTTACAAATAAATGTTTTAAAACACTTTTTGATTAAAAAAATGTAGCCTAATTGGATTTATTTTCAAATAGGCTCAACAACTTTTTTTAAATGTTGGTCCATTAGTTTTAAAAAAGTACGCTACAGCGACAAAAAATGATTCAGTACCTATAACAAAACAAAAAATCGGCATAATTTCTAAAAATCGGTTAATAAAATATTGCTCAAACTTTGGTCGTATGAACATGCATAACTAAAGTCTTTCTAGCAAATTTCGAAATAGAGATACATAAACACTAACCGCATTACTAATTGAATGATTCTGATAAAATTTGTCATGATTTTCACCAAACGTTAGTTTACATGATGTTAGTTTTTGAAAATTCGTTTCTATTACGTCAATGGGATTGCTGTTAGTCGCAGTTACTTTATGTTGCTACTTTAAGAAAAATTAAAAAATGGTGTGTACTTACAAATAAACAGATGTATCAGTCTATTAGAACTCACCTGAAACAAAAATGTTTTTCATTTAAAATGGAAACAGTTTTGAAGCTAATTATTGGTGCGAAAACAATTCAAAAACTTTCTCCTATTCAAATATTTTCCCCCAAAAATAGGCTAAAAATCAATTAAATTTGTAAAATCGGTTCACTAAAATTCGCTAAACCGATTTCACTCGACATTTGTTCACATATAAAGATTTTTAACAGAAATTGGCATCCATATTTAAAATAAAGTAGATATAAAATTCACTTCACAATATTTCAGTAACTCTGTGGCATAAGAAATGTCATAGCCAATTAGATTGAAGTAATTCAGAATAATCTATATTTACAAAGTTATATTATAAATACAAAATACTAAAACATAAACATCAACGATTACTACTCAACGATATGGTGTCACTATGTGTTGTATAGTATTATTTCTTTTTTGAATCAATAATTAATACCAAGTAGGCTACGTTATAAAATCGTACGCTTGTATGTTGGTAAAGCACGTTTCTTGTAAATGAAGTGTAACACGATAGCACTGAGTAAAAATTGTCTTTGTAGTGTCCCAAATATAGGTGGCAAGTTGTAATTACCTTCATGGTCAAAAACATTTTTCTTTGGATTACCGCTGACCCTCACAAAGTCAGGGTTTCGCATCCTCTGGAGGAGTAAGTTTTTCTATTTGCTCATGTCCTTTATTTGAATAACCTTCTTAACATTAACATGTATCAAAATCATAATTAAATCAAAAATAATAATCAACATTATTATAGGCATAAATAATAATATTTGAGAACTCCATAAACATAACCTAACAGGGAACTTCCTAAACACGATATTTATTGTACTGGCTCTACGACTTCAGAACTTTTTTTACAGTTTATATAACTGATCTGTTGGGAGCAGTTTCTTTAGGCCCCTCTTTGATCTGACCATTGGAACAAGTCAACCGTTTTGATTTTTGATTACTGACATTCATAAATTTCATTGAACCATACGGAAAGTCAAAATTACGCCAATAAAAGACTTCGTAGCAAAAAATATTTAGGGGTGAGTTAATTGAAAATTTCTTAACGTTAGAAAGGGATGTTTCTCAAATAAGATGCCAAAATTCTGCAGTAGCTTTTCTTCTATTAAAGAATATGTTCCCATAAACATAGATCCAGAAATGCTTTGTTTTCTTGCTACTAGCCATTTTCTTTTGTTTTTTTCACTAAATAATTTTTAACTTCAGAATTGTTTGATCATTTACACTGACATTTGGTAAGATACTAACTAAATACAATACCTATTGCTAAGAAAATAAACATCCTAATCTAATAATACTTTTTCAAAATGGTGGCCATATATCGTTTTTTAAAATTCCAAATAACGAAAAACGATCAATTTTATGAGAAAAACGCGAGTCAAAAAAGTTTTTGTTTTTAATTTTAAATAATAATTAATTTTTCCGTTAAAAATATGGAAGCATACTTTGACAGAAAGTACAATAATAATTACGAATATGAAAAGATTAATAATCATAAAAAATATTAAATAATAATGAAATTAACATTAACATTGACATTACTGGTGTACCCAATGTCAATGCATTATAGAATTATCGAACTAATTCACAAACAAACTTTATTCATGATTTTACAATCATCTGTTGTTAAGAATAAAAACCAGAGATGATTATAAATAATAGTTTCTGCACTTAGAGTTTTTATAGTACCACCAGAACCCTCTAAAATCTCAACTTTTCGTGCCCCCTTCTAATGACGTATTTGGAAAATTCACCCTTAATTTTAGAAAGTTTTCCTAAGCCGCTCGATCTTTATCTGTGTGGGTAAAAATAAATACAACACGATTCAAAAGTAATTTTTAGTTTGGGCATCAAATAATACTTTTCAAAAATATACTTAATACTTCAAATACTTAAATACTTCAAATACTAAAAGATACTTTCAAAAAAATACTTAATTCGCACTTTACAGTTTGCAGGCCTGAGCGATGGGTTCTAAATGACTGATACTGTCTAGTCCGTATTGCGGCAGTGCAAACGACACAGTGATATATTCTTGTTAATAGTTTATTTTTGATATAAGACATTGTAAGTATGAAAATATAATTAAGTACTGCATTTTAGGTTAAAACACGTAAGTTTACATTTCAATGGTCGACACTAATTTACAGAGATGAGAAACAAATGTATCCCTCAGTTAAAACATATGTTTGACCATTTTATTTTCAACTGCTGTTTCAAAGGTAGGGTATAATAATTCTGACATTTTATATCATTGATTAAAAAATTGTCAAATTTGTCTCAGAAAGTTAGTGAGTGCTCGGAACAGCTAAGGGCGCAAACCATATTGCTTGTCTCGCAGTTACAAAGCTACATAAAGTGTCCACTAAAAACAAAAGAAGATAACAAGTGCGTCGGAAATTTAATCAGTTCGGTACCGGGCGTTATTTCAGTTTCGTCGAAGCAATTTGACAGTTCCTAACAAGTAAACTGTCAAATGTCAGCTGTTTGGCGGGGACGTATGAGAGTTGAATCGACAGCCATGTGACAGATTAAATTCGACATTGTATTTGTACGAACTATTTTGCTGGTATCGTCTAGAGCTGAACAGACGTGACGTGTTAATATAGCGGACGAAAAGAGAGTAAAAACCCAATTTATTTTGAAAAGCTCGAATAGAATTGGACAACATTTATCACATATTTGTATGGAAATAATAGTACGAAGTGAGTGACTCAGAAAAAAATTATTTATTGTTTGATTGATTTGAGTCTCAGAACCAATATGTGTTCTTTCATTAAATTACAATTTTTTACTTAGCAAATTAAATTTCACTTTAAAAAGTTAAAAACAAAACAACTCTGCACATTAAACGAACAAAACATTACTACTAATATCTATTTTTTTTAAATACTAAAAATCTAAACAAACTAATATTGAACATTAAATAAAGTAAATAACAGTTTACAAAAAATACTAAAAATATACAGTTTAATACAACATTCAAAATGGGAGCTTTATACAAAATATAAATAAACCAGCTTCTAAATACAAAAAGGACATTCTATGCAACACATAATGTTGCTTAGGAGACCTTAAAAACTGACCTCGCACATTAATCGACTTTTGGTAATGTGGTAACTAATTTGACAAACGGAACGCCGATGCCATAAACTATTTGTTATACGTAACAGCTCTATGCTTAAGAATAATCAGCTTTTTTATCCCTTTATCGTAATCTTAGTGTAATTATACTTAAAGCAAAAACTTTAGTGCCAAGTTAGTCAGAACTCCTGTTTAATATTGTGAAACATACAAGAAAGAAAAATCGTTTAATGTCAAAAGATTTAATTTACTGTAAAACAAGGAGTGAGGATTAAGAAGGCAAATAAAAGAAGAAGTAAAAGAATTAATTCACATACACACACACACACACACACACACACACACACATCCGGGTAGCTCTGCTTAAAAAAACAACTCCAGCCAGCTAGTGAAAAAGCAGTGAACGTGGCAGAAGCCTTCTGCAGACTCGTGCCGAATCTAGGAGGCCCAAGACAGGCACGCCGCCGACTCCTGGCCGGGATAGTTAGCTCAGTGCTCCTTTACGGAGCACTGATTTGGAGCCGGGCTATGACGGTCGCGACCTATGCGCGCTAGATCAGTGCGTTATACCACTGTGCGTTGCTGCGTGTTGTAAGTGGTTATCGAACAGTTTCCTACGACTCTGCATGCATAATGGCGGGCGAACCTCCAATGGAGCTAATGGCCGATGAAAGAGCGAAGTTCTACCGGCGCAAGCGAAGAGTCACACAATGACAATTAAAGAGGAGCGAAATCGGACCATGGGTACCTGACAGCGACTGTGGGACGAATTAGCAAATGGACGATGGACACAGCAACTCATAGGTATCATCCGGGATTGGTGCAACAGGGAGCATGGGGAGGTGGACTTCTACCTCACACAGGTTCCCACTGGACACGGTTGCTTCCGAGCTTACCTGTTCCGTTACAGGCTGGAAACAGACTCGGCTTGTCCAGAAGACAGAGGTCTTCCAGCAGTGGAGGAAGATGTGGAGCATGTATTTTTACGGTGTCAGAGATTCAACGAGGACAGGATTAAACTGAAAACATATCTGCGAGGCAGCATTACACGGGACAATCTAATTGCAACAATGATGAGGTCAGAGGCCAACTGGAGGGCCATTGCAGGATTCGCCGCAGTGGTCAGGAACAGGCTGAGGACTGAAGATCCAGAAAGTAGGGGCCAATGCTGTAGAAGGGTAGGCGGTCAGCCAGTCCACCTCCCTACGAAGTAATGCCTAGCGGTGGTTCCGTTAGGGAGACGGGTTACAGAAGACGGGTTCAATTGGTGTTTTTTTTTTTTTAGTGTGTAGCAATATCTCTTGAGTTTGAACTTGAGTCCCACACTATGGGGAGTGACGGCCGTCTATAAAAGATTTTTTCCACCTTTTTTGGCATTTCAAAAAAACATATATCTGAGTTTTTTTGTCATTAAAAGCTTTAATAAAAAAGTGTTTTTTCGAAAATAAAAATGAAACGCATTTTTCCATAAAACCCGAATCAGATGCTCTTTAAAAACATCGGAAAATGTATATAATTTCTTAAAACCAGTTTATTAATTTTACTAATGTTAGAAGATTAACAAGTCTATGTAACACATTGTATTTTTATAAAATTGTGATTCAATTATAAATCGAAAAACAAACAAATCACGATGGTCACCATAATTTGTTATCGTTTTTTTAGTCGAAAATCGATAATAATTCATATTTTATTTATTTAAAACGTAATACACTGATTTTAATTATGATCTTCAATGAAAGCAATTTTAGAAAATTACAAAGAATGCATTTTAAAAAATTATGCTTATTTTCAGAATATTTTTGTGAATAGAAACAATTTTCTAAGCTAAAAATACATTTGTATGGGTATTTAAGTTACTGCAGTTGACTTGCAGCCGATTTAAAACTAACAAAAAGTTTAAGAATTTTTAAACAAAACCGTTCAAGAGACGCTTAAATATAATAGTGAAGAGATAACTAAATAAAACACTTTTTTTAATTTTCAAATATAACTTAAATTCCGAACAAAATCTTTAACCAAGTATAGTGAATCAATAACCTCTGCGGATTTTTTGAGAACAACTTTGCGTGTGAAAAACAATTGTGCAATACAAACATTCTTGTTCCAGGTCGAGAAATGAGAAACTTAAGGAGTTATATTCACATTTGTCACCCCTCGAGAGGGTAGAAGGGTAAATTTTAATTTGAAAACCGCGGAGAAATAATTACTTTCAGGTTAGGATCTACCTACATTATTTATACATTAACAATGATTGTGCTTTGTTTGTTCCAATAATAAGACGTATGGGGATGTAATCATGAGGTAAAAGTATTAGCCAATATTAAAAAAATCTGATTTAAAAACTATCGAACAGATATTAATGATATAAATCAAATAAACCCTACGTCCCGAAACGACTTTATGATATGAAATACTACCTTTTAAACTTTTAATACTGCTGATTTACATACTTTTTATCTGTTTTCGATAGCTATGAAACTGGAATTTTGTTAAGATAACGACTGATAAACTAACACTTCAAATAACAGTAGAATTTGCAGTACATTCTTAATTAATACACAGAACACTCCACGACAGCGCTCGTAACTTTTTCCGCCAATTTAACCGGTAGCCGTAATATTTAAGAGAAAATTTACTGTACCACCTTTATTAAAAATGCTCTTTCTCCATGAAGCGATCAAAATTGTGTGTAGCTTCTCCTTTCAGCTAGTATATCAGGGAATGACTAGTGATTACATTATCAACGTTGAATCAGAGACGGCCAGTATGAAACGGAAGTGAATGGGGAAATATCTCACACATACGTCTTCGGTATCTTCGTACTAAATTTCAAAACAACCGATCAATGCTTTCGATTATAATTGCGTACTCTTGTAATCGTTAAATCATAGGTAGCCATATTAAAACAAAAATAAATGGCAAAAAAACTTACATTAAATCATTGGGTTTATACAAGGTTATACATCTCAAATTTCAAAACAATCGTGTAATGTTTTTGGCTAATATGCGTTCACTCGTTATTGTAAGTAAGAGGCCGCCATCTTGAAACGGAAGGGAATACAAAATTTTTACACGTTCGTATTTCGGTCTTTATACAGGGCACCTTTGTATAAAATTTCAAAATAACGCGTTTTTGGCCAAATAATTTCAGAACAAAAGCGCGAACAATGCATTTGGCCAAAACTGAGTAACAAACACACAAACCAAAAGCTGAACGGTCCGATATTGGTTATTAATAAAATTATTCTATCTATTTTTGACAAATGTTTGGTATTTCTATTGTTTCAGAGCATAGTTATTTCTAAAATCCATTATAATGAAAACATTTCTTAAAAACTGTTATTCTAATTTTGATCATACGTGAGGGTTTAGTACACGAAGTTTTAATTTAGATATTTTTATAGTTGTAAAGTAAATCAAAATGATCGCTGCACACAGCTGTCTTGCTGACGTGATGGAAGTGAATCGCCGAAAATATTTCTTTTAATCAAATAATTTCTTCAAAAGTTCACTTCATAATCAACTTTAAAATCTGCATAAATAGGCATTTAAAATATTCAAATTACATTTAAATTACCAAAATGAGTCCTGACCACTATGAGATTCATTTATATAATTTGAAACGTTAATTGGTAGCGGTTTTAGCGCTGATTGCGATGATGAAACTTAGATTTTCAAAAAAGTGTAAAGTGAAAAAATGTTCCCACCGCATGACGATGGACAGAAGTAAAAACTGATGAGGTTAATCTCTAATTAGTATTTGTTGAATTAACTTACTTATTTTAATTTGATTAATAAACAAATAATTGTATTATTATTTATTAAAATTAAAAATGTATAAAAAAAATATTTGACTACTTTCACAATAAAAGAGCCAAACCACTTTGGTTTAGAGAAACAGAGAAAGACATAACAAACTACAATTCACTGATACTATGCTCATGGACAAAACAGCCAAAACAATAACCAAGGACAAGAAACAACGGTTCCAAGAAACAACGATCCAAGTCTCTGACGAAGAAAGAAAAGCAAGATCACAACGAATGAAGCAATACTGGGCTGCGAAGAAGGCACAGAACATTAAAAAGTGATTGATTTAGTGTACCCCAAAGTTGTGTGAAACAAATAAAGAGAGAAAATCAATAAGCATTATATACAAATATAAAATTTCAATCTTGTACAATATATTCAACCGTAGGTATTGCTCAAACAATTGTAATGACTGGGCTGGGAATGTAGTACAATGGCATTCATTATTATTTTAAATATTTATTAATGAATGCATTTATACAATATTTATTTTAAAAAATTATTGTACAAAGTATTTATATAAACATACGTGTATGTATGCAAGATATACTTAATTGGTCACTGCAATTATAATGTTTATAGTGAGAAAGCAAAAAAGCAAAAACAAATAAAAAAAATTGCAAAAAAGCGTTAATGCACTTCATCGACTGCACAAACGTCTTCCACCACACAAAAGACACAAGTGAATTTGTTTCGTAGCTTGTGAACACGACTCTCATTCTTTTGACAGCCATTCTTAAAACACATTTACACAAAAAAAGAACTTAATTTAGTTGCTTAAAATAGGTTTTGGTGCGTGTGATTTATGCAAAGTGGAAAATTAATATTTTCTTTGGAATAAAACCTAACGGGGGGTTGCTGGAAGTAAGAAAAAGTTACTTTCTACGCCGCAATAAATTGCTTTCATTTCAACAGCGCTCGTTAGACGAAAGGGCTGCGTTTTCAATTTAATTTATCGTTATTGAAAAGCAATTTTTTTTTAAAACGATTAACGGTGATTAATGATACATTTTAGAGTGTGAGTGCTGAATTCGTTTGGAGTGAGCCATTGTGTGTTTTTATGTTTCGTAAGAAAATCCAGGCGTCGCCAAGTATTGTTAGAAATAAACGTTTAAAAATATAGCAAAACTGGAATCTGTAGTATATTTATCGTACTTATCATATTGGCTAAAACATTTTACACATTTTTCGTTCGGGCTTTATTGGTACCTCCGTACCAAATTTCAAAATAATCGTACAACGCTTTTTTCCAAAATCGGGTAAAAAACACGCTAACCAAATTTCGAAGGGTCGATTTGAAATAAAGTTGGTCATACTTTTTTATACTTAACATTTTGTTACAATGGAACAAAATAAAAATTAATGTTCAAAAGTTATTAACATAATTTGTTCTTAGAACTTTAAAAAACAGTATTTTCCAAAAGACGAATTTTCAAGAAACAATATTACAATTTATTTTATTTTACATTTTTCAAAAATTTAATTTCACCACCCCAATAAGCGTTAAAAACTGAGTAAATTAGCGTTTTACATGTAAAATTCGAAAATGAGTATTGACTGACAAAGACGTTTTCAAAGGGAATAAGTTATGATTTTTTTTCAATATTTGGAAAGGACGACATTTTGAAACAATTAAACGGACTTCTGCACTCTTGTTGGTTAATGAAATTACCTAAGTTATTTCCGAAATCGATTACTGTTTCAGATTTAAAACAAACGGATTCAAATGTTCTACAAATACACACACACGCGCGCGCGCGCGCGAGCGAGAGCAAACACACACACACACACACACACACATTCCCTTTCAAGTTAATAGGTCCTACGTTTTACTGATATCTGTTCCAATAGCCGATGAAATTCGCTAAAACATCTGTTGAAACGATAAATCAGAAAATGTGCATATTTCTTAAAAATCTATAATCTGAAATTATACAAAAAGTTCTCAGAGTTTGTTCTGGTAGGTGTGAACAATTTTTAAATTTTGAAACGTTTTTGTTACAAATGGATTAAAAATTTGAAGTCCAATCAACCATTATAAATGTTAAGCAAACAAATTTGTATGAAGTTTTTCCGAAATTTTTCGCAGCTTCTGTGTTTCTAGACACATACAAGAAGTTTTAATAGCACAACGTTTGAAATTCACTGCTATAAAGGTCTCTTGCCATACCTGCCCAACGTAATCACTTATAATAATCAATATTGCCTGTTCAGTACAAAAGCGACCCTTATAAATATTGCCCGTTAATTCTGTATTATTTTATTACTTGCCGCCATCCTAACTACCAGTACATCCCCTATTTATCTTAACCAAACACCAGCGCCAAGATTTAATGAATATTTCCAATAATTTTACCTCCACCGGTTCACCCCCTCCCCACAACCTACAGCGCTGCAGCCTCGCCTTGACCCAGTTTCAGCACGTTCCTTGATTTAGGGGGTGTATCCTCACCCCTCCCGCGTTGGATTTGTGTAACGAGTTCCAATTCCAAACAACTAAAGCGTAATTGCACAAAGGTTACAGTGTCGTTTTCAATCTCCCGTGATATAAATGTTCTTCGGAAAATTGGAAATTATATTTTTGATCGATCGTAGAAAAAACTGATTCAACAAATACAAAATAAACCCTACAGGCGTTTGAGTTAAATTTCATTTTATTTTTGCATATTTCAATTGGAAAGTTTATTGTGTTGAAAAACGAAATGGATATTTTAATTTAAATACTCATTTTCATGTTCTCTGAGAGGAAATATTAGTTTCCACTTGATTGCCTGTCAACACATGCAGTGCATATCACAGGAGATAAAAACAACTTGATGAGATTTTATATTTAAGTCTGGTTTACCTATATCTCGCAAGCATTATATATATATAAAAAAATAAAGCAATTGTTGAACAAAAAATTAAAATCGGATTTCCTATAAATCCGATCTAACGATTACTAACAATTGTATTTAAATCTCAAACAACATATGTTTCCATACCTAGCAAAAACCCGTTATCACTAAGAAAAGTAGAAAAGTATATATATATATATATATATATATATATATATATATATATATATATATATATATAACTTGTTCTTATAACTTGTTTGGTAATAACCTGTTCGTTAATCAGCAAACGTTCAACAGTTTCAAAATAGCGGTCATTCAATTAAAACACTTTGCATTTGTTGACGCGTTTCTGAATGCTTCCATTATTAACACGTTTTGCTGTACTGCTCCCACAAATCTAGGTTCTCTTATATTACCGTAATCCCTCCCCTCTTTAAGATTAGTATAAAGGAACGAACCTAGATTTGTGGGAGCAGCACAGCAGAAAGTTTTGATAATGACAGTATTCCGAAACGCGTCAGCGAATATAAAATGTCTGAAGCTAGGAAATGCAGATGTATGCACTCAAGTAAATAACATTCCTAGTGAAGAAAAATCAATTTTTTTTGAAATTCGCTTCTAATACTTCAGCGAGACAGCTGCATGTTGCGATTATTTTTGAAAGCTTTTTGACAAAAAAAATTAAAATTTCACTTATAAATGGTCACCCACACAAACACAAACCGAAGTAAAAACTATATTTTTATATCCAGACACTTGAACTGATAAGCCTATTAATCAAAATAAATTTTCTCACAACCGTTACGTCCGTACTAAATAGTTAGCGTTGTGAGAAAATAAAATCACTGTTAGTGTTTACATTCCTAGCAAAAAATAAAGTAACATGGAAGTAGATTGTATGAACAAATGGCATTGCATGACTCATATATGTTTACACGAGAGGAGGAGAGGGGGGACAAATCCTGAATCACGTCTTTTGTTTTGAAAAGAATATCCGGTCTTGGACCATTGTTTTCATTCTTTTGTCTCACATGTAATCTAACAGAGAAGAAACTATTAGACCATGGAAGACGATATGACAAGAGTTTGCCAACTTCAGCGTTTTATGAACTGAACAATACGGCACGCAACTGTCTCGCTTGACAAAATGTATAGAGATACGTAAGCTAAATACGAGATTTAAAATCAAGACCCGCATTGTACGTTTATCGGTTATAGTGATCAGTTTAAGCGTTATTTTCTGATAACGGTTACAACCGTTATTGCTACTTACGAATAACGTGTTATTTTAACCGTTATTTGGTCAATCGTTATTTATACTGAGAAGTAGAGGATTCAATAAAGTTACGCGAAAGAACTAAACTGATTATTTAAAAAAAACAACATTTTCGGTTTTTTATAAGTTTAATTTAATTTTTATATTATAATACTAACACAATTTATTAGATTCATAATAAATTTAATTATGATATAATAGATTAAATTTTTATTGAAATATTTGAATATAAAAAATATTTTTTGTTTTGTAATTTAATGTAAATTAATTTTAGGCCTATATTGGCTTTTAATATGAAGAAAGAAAAATTAATATTATTATATTTATTAAAACAAAGTAGATTTTTATTATAATAAATAGATAGTATATTCAACAAAATCAACCTATGTTTTAAATTATTAAATGTACAACATTAATATGTCAGTTGGTTATTGACAAAAATTTTAGTTATCTTATTTAGTAATAAACATTATTAAATAAGGGATAACAAAATAATGCCTATCACTAATCGGTTATTTACCCAGTAGATCTGCATTGTAAAATGTGCTATTGTATCGGCCATATTGACAAGACCCAGACCAAACGGACACATTTCGAGTGTTAGTTAAAAATTATATACTATAAAATACTACGTGGTTATGAGTAAATCTAATATATTTGCAATGTTGATTCTATTTGTTTCAAACTTGGCGGAAAAATTGATTTTGATTAGTAATATGTTGAAAAAATTACCTATTAAAACATATTTATTAGCTTCAAAGTATCGATTGTGAAACATTTTTATTTTAAAATGTTTGAAAATCTCATTTCACAGTCGTATCATTGTTTAAAAAGAGCATAAAGTTTACTTCAAATTTCACTGAAAATATGAAAAATAATGAAGTTGTTTTATGTGACTAAGTAAATCTCGGCGGGCGGCAGCCTCGCTGACGTGATGGAAGCGAATTTTATGAATTATTTTTTTATCACTTATGTTTTCTGCAAATATAATTTTACAATCATCATCAGCATCAAAATTTGCACATAGTAGTATTTTAATTTTTAAATTACTGAAGATACAAAATCAGACCCGACAGCGGTCAAATTAATTTTATTAATATCAATAAATTTGAAATTTTAAAATGCTAATTTACTTAGATTTTAACTCTGATTACAATGGTAAACTTAGATTTTACAAAAAAATTTACTAAAAATGTTATGATTTGTATAAGGTTTGAATGAGCTGCTATTTTGAAATTTCTTGACAGATTTTTTTGCAAATAGGACTTGCCTAGACTACAACAAAATATTAGTTTTTGTGCCAAGTGTGAATCAATTGCAAACGCTAGATTACTAACACATATAGGCTGTGTATATTTTTAAAAACCCTTTGAAAAATAATTTAGAGGCCAAGATCCGCACTCATTTTAAGGTCTCGAGCCTTACTGTAATGGTGCTCCAAAAAAATTTCATTAAAATTAACTAATTAACATCATTTTTTCATTATTTTAAAAAAATGTGATTATTTGGATTTTAACTTTTAATATTGAAATCAAAACAATATACGATAGAAAGTGTACACTAGGATATTTGCGTTACTTTTAAATAACGTATCTCTGTAATTACATTAACAAATAGCGCCATACTAGTTTGGTTAAACGAATTTCGCTTGGAGTGAGGGGACTCTATGTACTGGTTATTATTCTTGAAACATCATGATGTTGTGTATTGCCTTATATACACAAATGATGACGCATAAATATTAACAGTAACATAAATATTCCATCAATTAGTTAACAATTATAAGTTTTAAAATATTAAAATCAATATGTGTGCTGTTTTAGTTTTGCGTATCGATAGTTCGTTTACGGAGATGTTATTTAATTTTATTAGTTTTGGAAATTTTCGTTTCCATCAGAACAGCGAAGCATTTGCGCCTTTATTTAATTTATAAACTATCAATGCCTACCCGCAATTATTTAATACTAGCTGTTACCGTTGCGGCTTCGTCCTCAATTATAGTGCAGGTTCAATTTATAGACGATTTTCAAAATCAGGATTTTTCCGGCGAAAAACCGTTAAGGTTATCATCACCGAGGCACGATATTAATAAAATAAAATTTAGGAGTATCACAAAATAAAAATTAACAGTAATTTAAAACAATATACAATAACAATTATAAATACTATTCCTAAAACTAGTTAACAATAAAATATAACTCTAATAAATAAATAAAACTAAACAACAAGGTAAACAGAATTCTGGTCTCCCTTCAAATCGTATAAATCTTTCGCCTTTTTCAAAATCAGGATATGTTCATATTAATTCAATATATTTCTATATACAATATTATAAGATTTAAGGTTTTCGGCCAAGATATTTAGATTCTTGCTACTCCGACACTCTAGAAAAGGTGAAATATAACTGACCGTGGGAGAAGCACGGAGTTCCCAAATGTATTCCTGATACAAACGGCTGACCTTGCGACTTATTAATTGTCATTGTAAAAGCCAACTTCAATGGAAACAGCAATCTTTTAAATTGAAAGGCAGGTTGCTTGAAAATATAGCGATAAAATTATAGAGATATTTGAAAAAATTTCAATTAAAATCATTGCAAATGAAAACTTATAAACAATAATTCTGTAATAAATAATAATAGTGATTTAGATTTTTAAAACGGGAATACATGTATGCCCATCTCAGGTACCTAAACCATGTTCGTTACAAATTTCATCTTAATTTTAAAAAGTATAAAATACTATTAAAACGTCACAGTTGTACGGTTAACACACATATAACAAAATTAAACACTAAATAATTACGTTGGACTGAATAAGTAGTATAATTGGTTTTAAATAACTTAAATATTTATTACTCACACTTTACCAATATATAATAAACGTCACTGTTATACAATTAACACTTGAATACTAAATAATTAAGTTTGACTGGGTAAGTAGTATAATGGCGTTTAAAATAATTTAAATATTTATTAATTACACCTACCTATATATAATAAACGTATAAAACGTTACTGTTATACAATTAACACTTGTCACAAAACTAAATAGGCCCTACTAAATAATTAAGTTGGACTGGGTAAGTAGTATGATGGCGTTTAAAATAATTTAAACATTTATTAATTACACCTACCTATATATAATAAACGTATAAAACGTTACTGTTATACAATTAACACTTGTCACAAAACTAAATAGGCCCTACTAAATAATTAAGTTGGACTGGGTAAGTAGTATAATGGCGTTTAAAATAATTTAAATATTTATTAATTACACCTACCTATATATAATAAACGTATAAAACGTTACTGTTATACAATTAACACTTGTCACAAAACTAAATAGGCCCTACTAAATAATTAAGTTGGACTGGGTAAGTAGTATGATGGCGTTTAAAATAATTTAAACATTTATTAATTACACCTACCTATATATAATAAACGTATAAAACGTTACTGTTATACAATTAACACTTGTCACAAAACTAAATAGGCCCTACTAAATAATTAAGTTGGACTGGGTAAGTAGTATGATGGCGTTTAAAAATAATTTAAACATTTATTAATTACACCTACCTATATATAATAAACGTATAAAACGTTACTGTTATACAATTAACACTTGTCACAAAACTAAATAGGCCCTACTAAATAATTAAGTTGGACTGGGTAAGTAGTACGATGGCGTTTAAAATAATTTAAACATTTATTATCAATACCAATACCAATTATGTACAATAAATGAATAAAACGTCACTGTTGTACAGTTAATGCATGCCACAAAACTAAATACTAAATTATTTGGACTGGTTAAGTAGTGTAATGATGTTTTTTTTAACGGAATAGGCCTATGTTTATCTATGGTACCTAAACCATTTTCATACCAAATTTCATCTCAATTGGTCCAGTAGTTAAACCGCGATTGAATAACATACAAATAAACAAACACACACTTTCAGAAATATATGATGATTAAGATTATGATTAAGAGTCGATATTGTACAGCAATACAAGTTTACTGTGTAAATTTTAAATGATTTTTCATTCCGAAATTTAGTCATTACTCTTAGGTCATTTAAATTTACTGTCTTTATGGTATCGTAAAAGTAGAAATTTTTTTGATTTATGTAGTTTTCTGAAAATATAACTAGTGGTGGCAAAACTTTTATAACCAAAACGATAAAAAGAATTTTATATAATTAAAAAGGCGCTCTGAAGCCTCTAGAGCGTAAAATCGAGACTTATAGTTCAAAATTTTGATTTGTAAACTATTGTCAATTTTTTAAAATTTCTAATTACATTATGGCACCTAAATGACTATAAACCCATTAATTTTAAAAAAGATAGAATTTACGGTAATACAGTCTTTTTGTTTTACTCGAGATGATGACCGGTGCACCTGACGAAGCCAACATTCGTTCACGAACTGAGTTCAGCATATATATATATATATATATATATATATATATATATATATATATATATATATATACACACACACACACACAATCTGCAAAGTCTGTTAGGTTCTACTAGAACAATTTCAAAAGTTGGCTAAGTTTTACAACAGTCAATCGTCTGCATTAGCCCAAGTGTGCACAATAGTCGGACGTTAAAAAAAAAAATACAACAGTCAAATGAACAAAACTAACCTTAATTGGACTAAACTGTACAACAATAAATTGCTACATTAATTATTTGCAGTCGACTGCCTTGTTTCAACACAGTTACATACTCGCAATGACAATTTTACTATTACCGGTGTTACACGAAAAGTGCTTGTACTTATATAATTTATAAAAACAATTACATTTTGCTTTACAATCATATTGTTTTAAGGTTAGGCAAAATTGCTACATAATCCCTAAAGTGAATACAGAGAAAAAGTACGCAAAATGATTAACTAACGTCAAATTGATAAAATATGTAACCCACTTCTGATTGTAGGTTAGATAAATTGGGTGCTTTCATTTGTGTCAAATTGTAAATTCTTAAAAATTATAATTTTAAAATTTTTGTTTTATTTACTGAATATGTCTTATAACACGCAAAAAAACATGTACCTAATACCGTATTTATAACGAATTAGTTGAATTTCATTGGTTGGTTTAGCAGTTTGTGAATTTCATGTTAAACTAAACTGTTTTGTTCTACAAATTTAACAAAAATGCTTTCGAAATATAGCGTTCGCAGCGCAACCTGTTGAAGTTTTCTGAAGTACGGTACTAAGTGAAATAGTTTGTTTTAAAAACACGTAAACACAACTAATTGTTGCACGCTTAAACAAAAATACGATGGTCAAAAAATTAACATCCAAAAATAAATGATAAATAATTACAATATTAAGGCACAAACGTTCACATTTTTTAATCTGATTAGAAGAAAATATTTGAAACTGTTTTTAGACAAAACCTAAATTTTGTATCCAATCCACGTGAAATTTAAAAATGAATAATTTGAGCAAAAGTACGATTCAAATTATATTAAACTAAGAGCTATATTTGGCCCAATTGGCGTGAATATTAAAATAAATCAATTAATGTAAGGTATTTTTTTTTCAAAATTCGCTTGAGTATTAAACACTACAAATACATGCCAGAAATATTGTTTAACCGATTTTTAAAAAATGCATAAGCTTTCTTGTATCCAATTATAATCACTCTCAACCTCTAAGAATCCGGGTCGGAAAATTTTTCAACAAAAAAAAATCATAAAAGCGGAATAATTTCACATCAAACTCATGTTATGGATATATATGTTTGTGTGTGTGTGTGTGTGTAAGTGCTATTACTGAAGTATATTAACTACAGTTGACATAAAATAAATGTACAGTTAAGTAAAAATTGTTACAGTTTAAAAGTAAACCCGGGAAAACCTGTACTGTTGACCTCACATTGCTTTTTCCATTTATTTGATGTAAATGTTTCATTTCAAATTCGCTAAAATAACGCCAGTTAGAAATTTCAGCAAAATATAATTACTACTTTTCATAAATTATACAGTATTTCTTGTTTTCTTGATAGCTTACGAGCTGTATTTTTGTGTGAATGTATGCATAGATTTTCTTTGGGTATTTTTAAAGAACTAGAACCCATGATGCTTAGTTGCACAATTGATCCTTTAACGCAGTGCCAGAGGATATAATTTTTTTTTTTTTTTTTTTGTGTTTAACGTCTGACTATTGTGCACACTTGGGCTAATGCAGATGATGGGATGATTTATAGCGTATGAAAATGCCAAGCCCTCGCTGGGAATCGAACCCGGGTCCTCGGGGTGAAAGCCTAGTACGCTATCCACTAGACCACCGAGGCGGCTCAGAGGATATAAAATTCCCTACCTTTAGAACCTTAAACTTCAAATGAATAACTCTTCATAAGGCAATTATAGTTTGAAATTTAAAAAACTGGTGGTCAGGGTTCATTATGTTAGTTAAAAAAATGTTCTCTCCTTTAATAATTGCGTCTATTAATTCTTACGCTCTTGAAAATTCTATTTCACCCTCGTAATCAGCGTTAACTTTACATTGTATTTTTAATGAAACTACTCCAGCGGTCATACTTTTTTGTTGGACATTTCTATCAATTGAACAAAAACTACAGCTTTCGTGCCGCGATTATAATAATTTATTACTGAGAAAGCAGAACGCCGATTACACTTCAAGTAATATATCACAACGGACGAAATTATATTACATTATGTAAACGTCAGCTTTTGGATGGAAATTGAGTTTAAATATTAACAAGACGTGAAAGACGTAACGCCCTCTTAGTTGGGGGGGGGTCTCAGCCCTCGCTCAGTCGCAAATCTATGTATTAGTTGTTATTAGATTAGGTGCAACGACCTGCTAAAAACGGATTGTGAACAATGAAAAATGAAAGGTTGACTTGAAAATGTTATTAATGCTTAACGTACATTACACAAAATAAAATTATGATATTTATTTTTAAACATAAAAATCTGCCTAATTTCTCAAAATCTATTAGTCAAATTTTGTTCAAATTTATATACTAATGCAGATTTATAACGGAAATCAATGTAACTAATTCGAAATTACAGAAATTTACGGGTCAACAGTAATTCGAACAAATAAAATAAATGTGTCGGTGATCAAAGTTTAACTTAATTTTTCGATTCATTATCTGATTGTAATTTTTTTCATTCTAATACCCTATACTTTGGTTTATAAGTTCCAAAATATTTTTAAAAAATCTGATGAACTAATTTTAAAAATTAAACAGTTTTTTTGGAATTTTTAACCGCTTTTGAAACAGATACTTTTTTTGCAGTTGCTACATAAACGTTCTGTTTTGGTATTTATAAACGGTTAGGGCAAATTTCGATCAAAACTTTTACAGCCGATTTTGAAAACAATCTTATTTTTAAGATTTTTTTTACCAAAAACGAATTTTAAAATTTTGTTTTTAAATATTAAAATAATGCTTCTGGTATAATAACTTCTTTGCCTTTATTAATTTATATTTTTGTTTATTATGGTTATAATAATAGTTGTATGCTTATAATTAATTCATAATTTTTGTTATTATTGTCTTATTTTTGTTTGATTTTTGCAAATTTTAAGTTACCTGTGGTTTTATTTTATTTTTAACTACCAAAGGTAACCGAAAAGAAACAGACAAATTTTATCAAAATCTGTAAAAACACACATACATTCAAAGGTCTATTGTAATATCAAGATTTATTTGTTCATAATCAGTAAACGTTTAGTTGATATTAGCCTTGAGTCTGTAATACATACAGCTCCCACCCAATGTTAAAATCAGAATGCCAGAAAAAACGGAAAAATTCATGTAGTACCAAAACCCGACATCAGAGCGCTCTGAATTAGTTTTTCCACTACCTACCCATCCTTGAGTTTATAAATTGCTGCAGTGACGTGAATTTATCTTAAACTCGATTAAGAGTCTATTTAATATCATCAGTTATTCATATATTAACAAATAACATAATTGTAGTTTCAAAAGTTATCTTAGAAGTACATAGTTCATTTCCCTTCTTATAGATAGCGTTCTACATTTTCAGTCAAAAATGTCTCATGCAGTAAGATCTCTATGTATTACAGACTAAGGCAAAAGTTAACTTAAAAGTACATATTTAATTTCCCTTCTGATAGGTAGCGTTCTACATTTTCAGTCAGCAATTCCTTATGCAGTGAGATCTTTATGTATTATAAACTCAAGACAAAAGTTAGCCTAGAAGTACATGTTCATTTACGAACGTAATGTATTAATGACTCAAGGATATTAATGACAGTAAAGTGATTAAGAACTGTCTAAAACAATTAAGCATCTTAAGGATACAATACAATACATTTATTATTGAAAATATATTGCACAACCTTTCTTACATTCAATTAAATTATTTTAAAACATACAATGTAACAAAATAAAATTTTAGGCTATCTCAAAAAAATCGCGATTTTAGAATATGAACAAAATACAAGAAAATAGACTAGATTTCTCAAGATCGGTTGTTAATATTTTATGATCATAATTGAATATTTAAACTAAACAAAGTTTGAAATAAAATAGAAATTTACTCAAGAAAAAATAATTTAGATTTTAAAACCTAAAAAATTTAATAAAGAAGTCATGATTCATTTTCGATTTCTTTATTAATTTACTCCCTAACTATGTATCTATACTTATACTTTAATTCAAAAGACTTAAGATTTGAATCCCGGTAAAATTTTGTGCTTATGCAGAAGAGCAAAATTTGAGAAATCGTGACAGATTCGCAGTTTTTCAGTAGACTTGTAAATTGTAGTCAATTAATAGATGTATATAAAATCCATGTTAAAATTTAATGAGTAACGGAAAGATTAAAGTACTCACAAAATTCTTTCTTAACCGTATTGAGTGCAAGGTATGTCATTGAGCCCCACTTACATTGTACTAGTACACTTATGGACATTGAAAATTCTAATACAAAATTTCTCAAGCTTTACATTCAATTCATTTAATCAAAAACATGAATTTACTGATGCAAAATAAATCTAAACATTCTTCTTATCAACCAATAAAAATGCCTGGTCATATTTTAAATAAAGTTTGAATACAGTGAATACAGAGAAAAAGTACGCAAAATGATTAACTAACGTCAAATTGATAATATATGTAACCACTTCTGATTGTAGGTTAAATACGAGTAAATTGGGTGCTTTCATTTGTGTCAAATTGTAAATTCTTAAAAATTATAATTTTAAAATTTTTGTTTTATTTACTGAATATGTCTTATAACACGCAAAAAAACATGTACCTTATACCGTATTTATAACGAATTAGTTGAATTTCATTGGTTGGTTTAGCAGTTTGTGAATTTCATGTTAAAACAAACTAAACTGTTTTGTTCTACAAATTTAACAACAATGCTTTCGAAATATAGCGTTCGCAGCGCAACCTGATACATAGCTGTCAGGCTGGCGTGATAGAAGCGAGTTTCCAAAAATTGTTTTTATCTTACACTCTTTCGACAGGGTCTGCTTCATTTTTTGCATTTTCAATGTCATTTAAAATGCTAATTTATGCGCCATCTCAAACAAAATTAAGACAATGAAAAAATTTTCAAAACCGCAAAATAAAAGTTTTTTTAACATGTATGGCCGCCATTTTAAAATTCTTTTGTTAGGTAAGCTATTACCAAAATCAATTTTTGTGTTGTTTGAATCAAATCAAACTGAAATATGTACGTTAGAGTACCAAAACATACAAACACTCACACATGACAGATATATGAATTTTATAAACGTTATTTAGAAATCAGAGTCAGTGCTCCTTACAAGGTCCAGAGTATTGGATTAGGCCTTTGTTGAACCGTTCCAAGTTAAAAATTAATTGTTTTTTTTCAAACTTTAAGCGGCATGTAACCAAATCTCCAACCAAAACTTGGGATGAAACATTTACCAACTCTGAATTTAACCAACAACATCATTAAACTTAGAAACAGATTTATTGTTGCCATTGTGAGGGGAAATTTAACGACAGTATGTTGGCAGTGATGACGCAAGTTATTGTACTGCACAGGCTGAACTTCTGTCATAATTGGAAATGTTCAGTGTTGAAGTGACAATTCAGTGTTATTATTTTAATGTGGGTGAAATAATATAGGTTAGATAAATGATCACATAGTTACATATAACTTAACGTTTTGTCGGTGGAAATTATTGTGCAAATAATTTGTATTGTATTTGCCTATACAAATTATAATGTCAAAGCATATTAATATCACCATTTTTGTGCACTCATGAAATATTTTTTGCATTCACAATCGATTAATTGTTTTTTCATTGTCATATTGTCAACAATATTTGCAAAGCATGTACCTCTTATCATAATTTTTTAATTGTTAATGTAAGCAGCTTATGGTCAATTTGGGCTTAATCAGCTAGCAAGCTTGGAGGGAATGATGCAAAGAAGAATCAAAATTTTCAATTTGACCATCGCCTATACTATCTGTTTCAATATTTCAATATTTTGGTTTTCAAAATATTGAAATCTGTTTCAATATTTTGGATTTGTACTGAATTAGAAAAAAAAATAAGAATCATTGTATGATATTACAAAAGTACAATTACACAAAATCCTTATAACAATCTTGCGAAAACTATCTTCTTTAAATATAAAATAATTTGAGTAATAAAACTAGTAATTTACTAGTTTTAATACTAATTTATTATTATCTTCTTAGTTAGTATTAATAGTGTTATTAGCAGTAAAACTACTAACAAAACTAGTTAGATTATTTCACTTATGTACATTTCGGTAACATGGCTATCAACTTCAGAGATAATTTAAAAAACTAGACAATAATGCAGCAGCACCAAGGCAAAACAGAAACATTACAAAAACATGCTCATATTCCACTATTTCCGATTTTTCAAAATCGATATTCAAATGAAACTCACAAATGAACGATCGATATTTAAGTAAACTTGAAAATAAAAACAAATTTACATTTCAAGAAGAACAAATTCTTGTAACACAAATACCTATACGTTTTGTTTAGTTATTTTTGAGAAATTCTGAGTCGATTTTTAATAATTTAAACTTTTATAAAGAATTTTTTACAAAAATACTTCAAGAAACATTTTTTTTCTAATTCCGAAAATATGATCTTGAGATATATGTAATCCAGATCCAACATTCCAAGTTTAATTTAAATAGGTCAATTATCTTCAGTAAAACACGCAAACACGCACGCACGCACGCACGCACGCGTACACACACACACACACACACACACACACACACACACACACACACACACACACACACACACAAGATGTATTGTGAATCTGTTTTTAAAGAACAAAAGCGTTTTCTTTCGGGGGTAAAGATGATTACTATAAAGGTTTTCCAATAGACTAGCTGCACCTATTGAAAGGATTTAGACGTCCCTCGCTGTACCCGAGTCTAACACACACTTACACTTACAACACTATACTTACGACTTTAACACTTTACACTCACACTTACATTTAGGGAAGCGATGTAAAGTTTACTTTTCGCCTTAAAATAACTACAACAAAATCCGATGGTACAAAACCTAATTCGTGTAATACAAAGTGTAAAAACTAAAACAAAAAGAAACAGACGCATGTATTCAGTATTTATTTCAAAATGTAAGATCTGTAGGATTTTCACAACCCCAAACCACAGCACTTTTCCTTGCTTACATGCTCCACTGGTCACCTATTTTCGCCTTTCATTCATCCCTCCACCGTAGCGCTGGTTTTCCTTCCTGCCTCTGTTTGTCACTGGAAAAGTGTTCTGTAGTTAATTTGGCCCATCCCTTGCTACTTGTCCAGTCCAGTCCATTTTAAAATCCGTGTTTCTCTCGTCAAGTTACGATTGTCGTCTTACTGGCCAGCTTCTTATTACCTATGTTCTGCTTTATCTGTTCTGCTTCATCTTGTCATCCTGAACTTTATGACATAATATACTTTGTTCAATATGTTTATGAGCGCTAAAGTTTGATATCCATATAAAACAGCTGGACACCTTAGCTTTTAATTTAGTTGAGGAGCTGCCTATTCAGGTTTTATCAATGGAAAAATGACTCCATTCATAGTTTGTTATGTATATATATATATATATATATATATATATATATTGTAGTTGTTAAAACAAACTATATGTGTTATATATATATATATATATATATATATATATATATATATATATATCTGATTTTGAGAAATTATTCCAATTTTATGTTTTTAACGTCTTCCGAAGTGGAATTTTGTATATAATTGAAAGTGAGAAAGTTTGTGTAATGTTTTTTCACCATATTTTTACGTACTGTGACTGTTGTTCTGGTAAATTAACTGTAACTTTAGTGCAAACAGTTTGATTTCGGTTTGTTTTATTTAACTTGTTTGTTTTGCAAAGCTCATTTATCCTCTACACATGTTCAAGAATGAAGAGCCTATTGGTGTCCTTTAAAATGCAGTTTTTTATGTCTATACGAACTATATACAAAGTATTGTCATCGTGTAAAAATTCAATTTTTAATTTTGATGAAGTAACCTTTAGTAGGTCACTTGTTTTCATACAAGTTTTAATAATCTATTGCAGTACCAAAAATTATGACAAATTTCAATTTGTAAAAAAAAAGTTTTTAAAAACTAATTTTTAGTAAAAAGTTGTTTAAATAAAATTTGTTTTTATTCAGTCCTAACGATTTTAATTAAATGTTGGCTACGGAAAAAGATAACACTGCGGAGTGACGCATAAATACAAAAAAGGAATCACTTGGCCCCAAAGTGAAAAAAGTAATTTGATATGAACAGAACAATTATGAAACTAGTCAACTTACGTTGTCCAACGCAGTACGTTCCAAGGCAGTATATCTTCAGTGGGATACCAAACAAAAATAAGCCTTATAGTAAGATTACTTTTGTTTCGTATCTCTCTAAATATGGTATAATTTAACCTAACCTAACCAAACAAAAATAAGTCTTATAATAATATTACTTTTGCTTCGTATCTCTCTAAAGATGGTATAATTTAACCTAACCTAACCTAACCAAACAAAAATAAGACATAGGAAGACTACTTTTGTTTTGTATCTCTCTAAAGATGGTATAACTTAACCTAATCTAACATACTTGAACAGCATTGTTGTGAAGTAAACATTGACGAAGTTATGAACCTTAAAAGTAGTTTGTAGCAGAAAAACAGCGTGAATATCGTGTATTCATCTGGAATTTCTGTACAATAACCGATTGGAATAACGTCCTAAACTCAAGTGTTTTCTTTCGTGGTGCCAGGTTGTAGTCTGCCTGACTAGGCCTTATTCCTTCCTTCAGTATTTAAACCAGTTAAAACTGGTACACGTCCGGGTAAAATAAGTTTAAGTAGTTCAATATTTATTTTTTTCGTAACAAATTAGTTTCTTTTAATTTTCAAACAAAGAAATTTCCTTTTGTTTCTTATATTAACTGCCAAACATCTTGTGATATATAAAGGAAAATAATACAAAATATTGAGGAATTATTGAAAATAAAATTTACTGTTTAGGGGTAAATAAAAAAAGCAAAAATATACTATCAGCGTAATGGCTTTTAGTTGTTTTTAGAACTGATAATTTCTATTATTTTTAAATTTGACAAAATTTATATTGAGTAATAATTCTTAACGAATAAAAAAAACTGGACACAATTTTACAAAATTACGTCGATTTTCAGGGTAGTTTCCAAACTGGATTTTCAGAAAATCGATTGAGTGTCAAACAACTTTTGTAAATGTTTTTACGCCATTTACTGCAATAAAACTGCTTCATTTCTAAAAGGCAAGGAACCATTCCGCAGAAGGTCTACTAGCCAATAAACATGAATGTTACTCCAAACTGCTTACAGACTTATTGCAACACCTTAGAATGTTTGTCCAACCGAATTGCGTTCTACACCTCACGTTCCCTGAGGTATCGTTTCTTCCCTTGTTCCCTGTTCACCCATAAGTACACGTCCCAGTCCCAGTCCCAGTTCGTTTCTATCTCTCCCCGATCCCTTATAAACATATTTTATGAATAAATTAAAAATATATGTAGAATATTTTCCATATAACCATAGGAATAATCGCATCACCCAGTTGTTTCGCTGACATGATGGAAGCCAATTTCCAAAAGTGTTTTTTCGTCTTACTTCTTTTTGAAACTGTAATTTCACCAACATTAAAATCTGTATATATAGCCATTTTAAAATTTTTAATTGAACTAATAATACAAAAATAAACCCTGACCACCGTAAAACTAAATTTCTCAATTTCAAAATTATAATTTATGCAGTTTTTAACGCTTATTGCGATAGTGAAATCAGTTTTTCAAAAATATCTAAGACAATATATGTGAATTTTTAAAGATATGAAATGCTTGCCATTTTAGAACAGTTGAGCAATTTGTTTTAACAAAACTTGTCCGAGCTAATACAATATTTTATTTTCACACCAAATTTGAATCAAATTGAACTAAAATTGCTTAATTTTTCTTTCTGTGTATGATTATAAAAATTTAATGATCTCTTAAAAAGAGATCCAGAGCTCAGGATATGCTCTCATTACAACAAGGACCCGGAACTGAATCTCATCATAATGGAACTGAATCTCTTTTTTCCAAATGGAAATTCGTGAATAAAATAACGTAGCAAATTTCAAATAAAAAAAACTTGCAGCTTGAGATTACACAAAAAGATGAAGAAAGCTGACGGTGAAAATGGTTCGTTTTCGTTGATTCAATTTTTTGTCAGTAACTTCTGAAATGATTTTTACGAAGGTAATGCTTTTTTTGTACCTTACAATATTTTTCTTGTACCTTAAGAACTTGACACACATTTGGTGGTTTCAAAGTTGGTTTCTAGAAAATGTATTTAATTTTCGTACCATTAACATAATGGATAATTAAATTTAGCATTCTGTTTCTAGATAATATTTAATCAAAAATTACCTTATCTCAAATTAACCTTCAAGAAAGATTAATTGGAGAGAAAATGGCCGTTTTAAAAATATATGATCAATGTATATTATAATTTTTAGGTTATGTTGACTGTTTACTTTTTTGTCTCCATAGTAACAAGTCACATTTTACATTGTGCTATAAATATTTTAGTACAGTAAGCTATCAGTTTTTGGGGGGGGGGAGGAAGAGGTACAATATGGCACTGTTACTTTGAGGTTAGACTTAAAATGTAAACATTGCCTTTTTAACTGAACATTAATCTAATCTTGAACAATTCATCCAAGCAATTAAAATATTAGAACTTAAACAACAGAATTACTTCTGGTAATTCTTCATCTCAACACATGTTATCATAATTTTTAATTCTCGTTAATTCAATGCAAAGGAGGTCTAAAATCAATTTATAGGTTATATCGTTATTAGTAGAAAAAATTGCCAACACTAAAGATATAATGACTAAAATTTAAATATTAAAACAAAATGATATTCAATATCTGAAACAGCAGTTAATACCATAATTAAAATAAAATAGCCCAACGAAGTCACAAATGAATCGTTGATAACTTTGTAAATTTTGTAAAATGGAATATTAATAACTAATACTCAGTAATTAAATTATTTCAATGACCATCATTGGGAGATTAAATTAATAAGGTTTAATCTTTGATTAGCAGTGAATGATTGTTGTAGAAACTGTAATTATGATTTAATTAAAGTTTAATTTTAATGTTGGATTAAATAAGTTAATGACTGTTTTAGAGACTGGGTATTAAAATATTTTTAACCAGAAAACACGTTAAAATCTGTGAAAAATAAAAAACTTTCTGGTAGCCTGTATATGCTATAGAAAAACTTTTTTTACACAAGAAAACTAAGAACGGATAGATTGTTCAAAATCTTTATATCAGTTTTTTGACAATAATAATACTTTCTACCCGCTAAGAAATTAATAGTGATTATAGATAGAAATATCAAGTCCCACGTAACAACAATAAAACCTCAAATGGTAAAAGACGTACAATAAAATAAGACAATAAAAAAAACCTGAGTACAGATAAGAGAATATCTTGTAGGCTATTTTATAAACAATAATAAAACGAAGTACATAAAGAAGGTCAAACTGAACGGAAAAAATGAATATTACTGGTTTTTATTACTCTTTGGGTGGGCTGAGTTAATACAGCAACATACAGTTATATGACAGTAAGAATTTAACTGTTGTTAGAAGGTCTATTTTTGTGAACGAATTTTCATTGAAAAACATTTTCTGTTATTGTACCAAAAATAAAAATCATCACGATGTCCCCTCCTTTTTATTTTAACTAAAATAATTTGTTCGAAAACAAAACACATGATTTTTATTTTTGGTTAAATAACAGAATTTTATTCTTTTTCCTTAAAATTTATAATTGCGTGTATTGTATTTTATTAAATAATCTTGTATTTAGTGTATTTATTATATTAATTGTTATTGTCATTAAAAATTAGAATTACATATATATTTTTAAATAATAATCCTGTATTTATTGTTATTTTAGTTATGATTTTTTTAGAAAACATGATAAAATCATAATACCCGTCTTGTTAATATATATATATATATATATATATATATATATATATATATATATATATATATATATATATATATCAAGGCCATGAATTATTCACGTCAAGCAACGCTAAATTAAAAGTATTTAAGCCTACACACCTGGAAGGGATTTCAGTGTATGCAAACCGTCTTCCCCTTTTATGGAACAAAATTCCCTTACCTCGTCTTATTTCCCACCTCTGTTCAATATTTACTCACTTTGCATGATTACCAACAGTTGAGCCCTAAATGTCCCATTAACGTGTAAATAATTGAGCCATGTAACGCCATTACCATACACTGTTCAGATTAGACGTCTCGTTGATTGAATTGCACAAAACGCGACAATCGATTCCAGCACCGACTATCACAGTACAGTCGAACAGCAATTCAACTACCTCTAATTTTTTTTTAATTTTTACCACGCTGGTTGAGTTTTAAATATCTTCACTATATGAATTAGCCCATATAAAAAGAATAACTTTTTTCACTTAGTTTTCACACCCTGGATGAATAAAAAAAATCCCACCATTTTTTAAGAGAAACAGCAACACAAGTATTTTAATTGTGCTTGTTCTTTATTTAGACCGTTTAATTTGACTGTAATATATATTTTATATCATGAAAAAATAGTTTTTTATAAATACTTTTTTATGCAACAGCAAGACAGCCGAGTTCCCCAAGTTTTACATAAAAATAAACATTTTTGTTTAGATTCTTATCGATATCAATGTTTTAGAGATGCTCTGCGTTGATTAAAAAAAAAACAATATTTTATAATTTTAATATGGTTTTTAAGGAAAATAATCTAGAAACATTTCTTGCTCTACTTTAAAAATGCCTTCGATATATAAGTCAAATTTATTATAAATTTGTAATTTTGTTTATTATTCAATGATGTAAAACACATGCAAACAAAAATCCCAGTGAAAACTATATTTTTAAACTCAGTTTACCTGAAAAAGAAGATCCATGAAAATCTTTAAAAAAATCTATATTTTATGATTTATTGTATATTTATTAATAATATTTTATTTATTTTATAATTTATACTTTATTTATATAATTTATAACCTATATAAATTATAATTTATAATTCCAGGTCATTTGTGACGTCAGAAATCCATTAAATGCCACTAAAATATATTCGAACTATACAAACATTTTTTTTTTATTTGGCGTTTAACGTCCGACTATTGTGCACACTTATGCTAATGCAGACGATTGCTCTAGCCTAAGAGCAATCTGTTGTTCACTACACAAACAAATTGTGAACAAATTTGAAAAAGAATTATGACAATTAATATAAATAAACCCAAAGTCATATGTTCTTAAAGAAAATCGACTGATGAAAAGTATAAAATAAGTAATCTACGATTGGGTCATAAGGGGAAGAAGAAGAAGAAGAAGAAGAAAAAGAAGAAGAAGAAGAAAGATAAGAAGAAGAGGAAGAAGAATAACAAAGAGAAGAAGGAGGAGAAAAGGAGGAAGAAGAGAAGAAGAAGAAGAAGAAGAAGAAGAAGAAAGAGAAAAAGAATAACAAAGAGAAGAAGTAGAAGAAAAAGCGGAAGAAGAAGAAGAAGATTATGAAGAAGAAGAAAATTATACTATTTGAATACTAAAACTTCAGTACGAGTTAAAACAATGTGTTTTATAAAGTTATTTTTTTTATAATTTAACAAAATATTTGTTCTTGTGAGATAGTTTATAGATAAGTGTAAAAATTGGTAGCTTTGCTGGTTTATTAATTACCTATCCCTTTTAGTTTACTTTTAAAAACAAAACTTAAAAACAGCTGGTTGGTTGGTAAGCAAATAATAAACTTTAATGTAATAAAATCAGCTGACTATTTAATGAAACAAAAGATTCCGTTGAACATGGTCGAAAGAAGAACCCATGATTGTCTTACATAACTTTTTGCCATTTGTTTTTTTTGAAAACAAATTATTTTTTTTAGATATAGTACATACAGGAATAAAGATGTTAACCTTAAAACCCGTAATGAAAACATCTGGGTGCATTACAACAGCCGTTTTCAAAAAAATGCTTAATAGGCAATAATTCAAATATTGCTCGTTTCAAGTTGCTCGTATCCTATAAAATATATGGGTTTTCCTTATTAGTAAATTTATAATATATGTTTTATAGTTAATAAAATATTCAAACATATACTACTTCAACGATCTGTATGATTCGTGATACTATATGTACTCTACATAGGATATGACACATATTATATAAAGGTGTTATAAAAATCACCAAAAAATCAGATTATGATTGTACATACAAAAATAAAGAGAAACGTTACTTTTTCCCACTAAGTTAATCAGGTGTTACAATTTTTAAATATCATCAGCGCTGTTTTAAAACTAGCAAAATATCCTTTGGAGTTTTACTACTAGAATAAAACATATCATCATGTTTAATAACACTGATCCATTGTTTTACATCCGATAACTTTGAAAAAACACATTTTTATATTTGTAACAAAAAAACACATTGTTGTTTTCAGAATATTTTGTTAACCTCTTACGATTTCGTTAACCAATTATTAATTTTTTTTTTAATTTAGACGACCATCATTTTGAAAATAGATGAAATATTTTTCAACGATTTTTTCATAATATTGTTTTGTCATTGTCAACACACACACACACACACACACACACACACACACACACACACACACACACACACACACACATGTGAAATTTCACATCCATATGTATTTTTTTCTTTATTTTTGCTGGTACAATCATATACCGAATGTTGTTGCTAATTTTTTAAACATTCTTTATATATTAAGTAAAATGCATAATTTTCGCACTTTTGATCCGATTTGAAATTTGATTCAAAATGTGGTTTAAAAAATGTATTTTGAAAGGCTTGGACACTTTGGCTAGCAAAATCCGTTCAACCACTTTAAAATGGCGGTAGTTTCAATTTTAAAAATTTGATAATTCTTTTATCTTACATTTTTTCACTAATAATACAAAAATGAATTTGTCTTTATACTGAGTATATTAGTGAATTTCCATTGGAGAGCCAACCCAGAGCCGGGACATTGATAAATAAGCGCCGGTTGTCTAGATCATTTGTTAATGAGTAGTTAAAACTTACACACACACACACACACACACACACACACACACACACACACACACACACACACACACACACACACACACACACACACACACACACACACACACACACACACACACACACACACATACATACATATATATATATATATATATATATATATATATATATATATATATATATGTGTGTGTGTGTGTGTGTGTGTTGTGTGATTCAACTTTAGCACAAAATTTATTTTGGTAATAGCTTTTCTTAAAAAAATACACGAAAAATTTAATTCATTCCTGGATGTGTGGGTTTCTTAACAAATAAATTAACGGGAATGTAGCACATTTTGAATTCAAACTTTCTTAATTTGATAAATACATCTTATTTTTTTTATTATACTAAACAGAAACAACTTCGTTAATAAGCGAAATTTGTTTAACTTTTTCAAAACGATAGGCATTTCATTTCTTTAAAACTGCATAACTGTTCTTTCTTATAATTTCTTGAAAGTAGATTTCACCATTGTAATCAGCGATAAAAACTTCGTAAATAGAAATTTCAAATTTTCAAAATTAAGTGAAATTTTAAGTACTAAATTTGACGGCGGTCAAGATTCATTTTCATATTTTCTATGTAATTTAAATATTCTAAATGCTTCATTCAGAGTTTAACGATTATTTTGATTTTTATATCAAATTTTATAAAAATAAATAAGAGAAACATTATCGTGATTGTTTTACTTTTTTGAAGTTTGCTTCTGTTACGTCAGCCAAACTGGTTGCGATTATGTTTTAGTTAAAATAATCAGAATATGATAATGTAAAAAATCATAACATCGTTTATCATTCTTTATGTTAAAGTTCAGCTTTTTAGCACATCTTGAAATGATAAACAGTTTGTATCGACAATCTAGTCAAAAGAGGCCTACAAAATATTTCCAAAGCTGCAAGACATAAATTTCCCTTCATTTCCCTCCGAGATACTTATACTACAGCAATTACAGCACTGGGGAAATACAAATAAATCTTTTCCTTCAGCGTGACAGTGCCGACAATAAACGTTTCAAGTTTTAAGCGCAGATGCTGCTCAGAACTAAGCAAGAGAAGTTATGTACTTGGGAAATAAACTGTCCTTGAGTACATAACTGTGAAACGGGCTGACTTGAAGAAAACCAAGATAAAAGTAAATTTAACGCTTAACTATGACAAAAAATATGAAATCAACCTTGCAATTTAATGACATTAAAATAGACAAAGACTAATTTAAAGTACAATATGAGCTATATCGTGCTATAAATTTCAATCGATTTCCCAATGTTTATAAATACCATGATTATAAATACGTGTTTTATTAGAGAATTTATGTGTAAAAATAAGCTATTGGAGCTGTCATCATAGTAAGTAATGACTCTTTTAGTTCTGACTCTATTAGAAAATGGAAAATCCAGATCAGGGACCTTGAAATCACCGCCTATCGTAACTTCTATGACACCTTCATAAATCGTTGCAAGTTTTATAAATGTATAATACAGATGTTAAAATTTGCAATTTTAGTACAATTTAATTAAAAGATCGATTTTATAATTGCCTTAAAGAAATTTTCGTTTCAGTAAAATCCATTCAAAATGACGGGCATGACAAATCATAATTTTTACTTTTTTATATGATTTCACTGTCATATTTAGCGTTAAAGTTTATTTATCCTGAACACCACTTTTTAATATTTGTACGATGAGAAATTAAAAAATTGCAAAAGTTTTCTCACTTTAAATTACTATTTTTTTTAATAGGTTTTAGAGTTTTTTCATTGACTTGCAAATACATTTTGCTATTTACGATTTGGTATATACGTCCAAATGTAATACGTCCAAACAAGATAGGTAATAGGTAGCAAACCATATGTTTATTCGTAAACGTAAGTACTGCAATAAATAAAGAGTTCATGTAATCGTAAAAACTGCAATAAATAAAGAGTTCATGTAATCGTAAGAACTGCAACAAATAAAGATTTCATGTAATCGTAAGAACTGCAATAAATAAAGAGTTCATGTAATCGTAAGAACTGCAACAAATAAAGATTTCATGTAATCGTAAGAACTGCAATAAATAAAGAGTTCATGTAATCGTAAGAACTGCAAAACAAATAAAGATTTCATGTAATCATAAAAACTGCAATAAATAAAGAGTTCATGTAATCGTTAGAACTGCAATAAATAAAGATTTCATGTAATCGTAAGAACTGCAATAAATAAAGAGTTCATGTAATCGTAAGAACTGCAATAAATAGAGATTTCATGTAATCGTAAGAACTGCAATAAATAAAGATTTCATGTAATCGTAAGAACTGTAGTAATAAAGACTTTATGTAATCGTAATAACTGCAATAAATAAAGATTTCATGTAATCGTAAGAATGCAATAAATAAAGATTTCATGAAATCGTAATAACTGCAATAAATAAAGATTTCATGTAATCGTAAGAACTGCAATAAATAAAGATTTCATGTAATCGAAAGAACTGCAACAAATAAAGATTTCATGTAATCGAAAGAACTGCAACAAATAAAGATTTCATGTAATCGTAAGAACTGGAATAAATAAAGATTTCATGTAATCGTAAGAACTGTAGTAATAAAGACTTTATGTAATCGTAAGAACTGCAATAAATACAGATTTCATGTAATCGTAATAACTGCAATAAATAAAGATTTAATGTAATCGTAAGAACTGCAATAAATAAAGATTTCATGTAATCGTAAGAATGCAATAAAGATTTCATGAAATCGTAAGAACTGCAATAAATAAAGATTTCATGTAATCGTAAGAACTGCAATAAATAAAGATTTCATGTAATCGTAATAACTGCAATAAATAAAGATTTCATGTAATCGTAAGAACTGCAATAAATAAAGATTTCATGTAATCGTAAGAATGCAATAAATAAAGATTTCATGAAATCGTAATAACTGCAATAAATAAAGATTTCATGTAGTTCTTGTAAACGTAAATGCAGGAAAAATAAATAATTAATGGAAAAGTACGGATTGCAATAAACAAAGAGTTCTTGTAAAAGTAAGAGCTGCAATAAATAATGAGTTCATGTAAACATAAGAGCAGAAAGAAACAAAAGAGTTCCATGTATTCGTAAGAACTGCAATAAATAAAAAGTTTATGTAAGCGAAGCAAATAACGAATGGAGAAGAAAAGCATTATACTAGAATCAACAGTCACAACAACGAAGAAGTTATGCAGCCGTTACATGCCAAAGGGTAAAATAGTGAAGGGATTAAGTGCCAAAGAGTATGTGCGTAGGGTAAAAGTACAAACCCGCAAGTCTTACAGTGTAGTACAATCATAAATTGTAACTAATGTAGTACGAGTTCATTAAACTTGCAGTAAAATTGCTAAATAGGTTTTACTGAAATAGTCGTAATAAATTAATTTGAAAAAATGTATATGTAACAGCTGGAAAAAATAATGTAAACATAAAGTTTGCATTTGAATTAAAATAAATTTAAATAGTTTTTATCTTAAAATACAATTTTAAAAAACGTTTTTACCAAAAAGTGAAAAACTAAAAATTGATTTATTCTCCAACATCTAGACAAAAAACCTCTCGTTCGATTTCAAATAAAAATGTCATAACAAATATAAGGTTATAACAGATTTATGTATTATAAATAGCATACATTCGATATTTCCGTACAATCGCAATGCTTTCTTTAACTATTGACCAAATGTGATTTCTAACACAAATTGTACAAAACAACCAAACTGTAAAGTTCGTTAGTTGAAAACTGACATTATTATTCACTAAAGTAAACCGTATGGGTTTACCAACAAGTGTAGCTGACAAACTTGTAGCTCACTAATTGTTTTCTAACCAGGATTAATCGCTTCATAGAGGCACTAGATGCAGTCAACACAAGATTAAGATAAAATTAGTTTAAATTATGGTATTATTTTAAATAGCTTAAAAAATTACACCAAAAAAAATTAATCATTTGTAGATGTGTGTTTTTTAACAAATAAATTAATTTTAACGTGGCACATTTTAATTAAAAACGTTCTTAATTTGATTAATACTTCGTATTTTTTACCATACTAAACAGAAAGCTCCTACTTTAGACCCCTGTGTTGAGTCGGCAGTTTTCAGATATCTTCCGCAAGTGAAAATCAGCTGGTGATGAGATACATCTTCCCGTGCTCCAGCTGATTTTACCGTACTCTCATTCTAGTTGCATACTTCGCCACCAGCAGCACTGACGTTTTTTACCAATGCATGTATTAACAGTTGATCTTACTTTATAAGTAACTGTAATAATTTCAAAACAAAAAATGTTAAGGTGGTTCTACTTACTTGTTTTCAAATGGCAACTGAAAATGTTTTGAATTAAATTATTAAACAAAGCTGCAGAAAAAACGAGGCAATTATTACCAGAAACAAAGATGAACATAATACGTTTTTTGAGTTGTTAGTATAGTTGAAAAAGTTAGGCCTGGTCAAATAACTAACATAAAATAACACTTTTACTTGCACAGTGAGTTATTTTGTAGTACGATGAACAATAATGTCCATAGCTAGTACATAAAGTGCCCTTCCAGCATTTGATAGTATTTCTAAATTGAAACACGATCACGCACAGGAAAAAATTACTTTCAGTACTAGTGATGGAATATACTAGTTTTTATTATTATATAAGAGATCTACTATTTGTATCGTATTTTAGTAGTCGGTGATTGATAGTTATCACCTGTTCCGCAATTCTGGTTTAGAAGATCTCCAAAAAGTAATAGGGATTGGTTATATTAAACACCGATTTTTCAAATGACCAACGAATTTCTTCTCTCTATGTCTGTATTTATTTTTCTTCCTCCTTTTCAATAACAGTACACGCATATTATATGAAAACTTTATGTTGCTTTCGTTTCGGTATTTTCCCTTAGTTCAAGAACACGTACACGTTGTAACCGTTTATAATACATTCGAGATTAATATAAACGTTATAATAATTGTTGTTAATAATGCTAGTTTTTAATAACATAACCTGCAACTTATTATAGCCCATCAGCTGTTCAGTGAAATCAGCTGTTCGTTACAAATAATTTACTATAATTACTATAATAAAATTCTGTTATTGAACCAAATAAAAGTCATCTATCATGTTTTCTCTTCTTTTTTATTTTAATTACAACAATTTGTTCTAAAACACGAACAATTATGATAGATAGTTTTTAACAACATAACCTAAAACGTATTATAGTCTATCAGCTGTTCAGTAAAGTCAGCTGATCGTTACAAATTGATATAAAACAACTGATCTTTTACTGTAACTAAAGTAAAGAATATCTAAGCCGGGTTCACGTATTTTTGTAAGCAATACAAGGTATTTGTAAATATATCTTCAAAATAATTATATATTCAGCAAAGATATCATTAACAAAAGCTTCACTTCTGTCAGGAACTCCTCGAGTTCCACACGTGTACTGTTTTTTACTATCTCACTATGAAATACGCTTTAAAGAAATTATGACTGATAGATCTACCAATTTTCAGATTATCTGAGTTTTAAACATTTTTCTTATTGAACCAAAATTAAAAATCATGTATCATGTTTTCTCTTCCTTATTTTATTTCCTTGCTTATATGTTCCTGTTGTTTTTGTTTATACGTTGTTTATTTACTTGTTTTTTTGTTTTTTATTTTAATTACGATAACTTGTCTTAAAACTTATTATAGCCTATCAGCTGTTCCATGAAATCAGCTGATTGTTACGAATTACTATAAAACAACTGATCTTTTACTATAACTACCAGTTATAACTACTATAAATTAAGGATTCATTTTACATATTTACATCGGTCAATCTTCTTCGTATTTTAATTATAATTAATTTAATACGAGACTTGCGACGCGCAAAATATACTGTTATATAGCAATATACTCGTAAATTTGAGTACTAACATCACGCAAAATCCAGCATCACGACAAACACTAAAACATGATACATTGTTAAAATTAATTTTTATTTGAATGTCTGTGTACTCTGTTTATCTATGGCTTTCAAATTTCCGTATACTAAGCCAATAAATCGATTTTGAAGTAAAACTAAAAACTTGTAACATAATAATTTAAATTAAATTTCTATTTAAATTCATCATAAATTTAATACACAGACAAAGTGAGCAAATTAACAGTAAAAGTATACATAAAAACATCAAGTATATATAAAACGTAAATCAATAAATTACATCATTATATTAACTCTAAAGGGTTTCTTCGCTTTCCGTAAACCCTTTACTATGTTTACAACTGTGTTGTGGGTACAAGTTGTGGGTTATTTTGAGAAGTTGACGGTCTTCTACACTGACATGACTTTGCAGTCTTATTTTAAGGAGCACAGTGAATGTTTTAATTGTATTTCCTACAAAATGTAACTTTAAATCTGCGTGTAAGTCAATCAGTACGTTGGTATTGCTTGGTATTTGTAATTAAGTGCTGGGATGATCATATTTTGTGCTCGCTGAATTATCAAACTGTTACATTTTCTAGTACATCCCCGAGTTTGGCAATCAGTCAAAATACGTTTAAGGATAGATTGGTAGAGCAGTCTTTTGTTGTAAGGATTGAACTGCGTTTTTCTTCCAATCAGCCAATAAAATAGACGAAATTTTAGATTCGTGTTTACTCTACTTTTCTACTAGTATAGATTTTCCAAGTTAAAAATTTATCCAAGTACAGCCCCAAATATTTTACAGAATTCAGTTGCTGTATATTTTGATCCGATATGGAAACTGTTTGGCTAGGATAAGTCTCAATGCAAATATTATGTGGACCGATTTCGATTGATTGATCGCTATCTTCCAATCTTGCATCCGCTGTGTTATTTGGTTATGGGAATCTTGGAGATTCTGCATTGATTCTGATAAAATATTATGCATAGACATAATTGCTGCATAGTCAGCAAAAGTAGCTACAGTAATTTTATTGTTAGCTGGAATACCAGCAGTAAATGCCCTGCACTGGGTAAAATAAAGATTTTTTATCACTGTGACTTATTCTGAGCGTTCTGTCTTTATGATATACATTGAACAGCCTGCAATAGTTTCTAGGCAATGTCTTTCTTAATTCGAACAAAAGACCGTCATGCCATACTTTACTAAATGCCTGCAATATGTCGAGAAACACTGTCAAACAGTACTGTCTCACATTGCAGAAGTCACTCTAATAACTTGATAAATTTTGAGTTTTTTTGAGGAAACCAAACAGATGACACGGTAGTTTAATTAAAGGCATAAGGCTTTTCAGAAAGAGTTTTTCCTATAACTTAACCAACACTGGTCTATACTATTTGACATCTACAGGTGGTTTGTCAGTTTTTTTTAACGTATATCATGTTTAGAGCTGATTATGATGGATTTTGCAGAACGCGTGATGTGAGGAACATGTTTATAGTGATATAAAACAGTATAATTTGCGCATCGAAAGTCTAATATTAAATTAATTATAATTAAAAATTACTCTTTCCGCCCGGGATCGAACCGGGGACCTTGTGCGTGTGAAACGGATGCGACAATCACTGCACTACGGAAAATACCAAGAATTTTGACCTATTTAAGCATACGAAATGAATCGTTAATTTAACTTTAATAGTTATATTAAAAGATTAGTTGTTTTATATGAATTCGTTAAGATCAGCTTATTTTATTTAACAGCTGATAGGCTATTTTTTTTTCGAACAAATTATCGGAATTAAAATAAAAAAGGAAGAGAAAACATGATATATGATTTTTATTTTTGGTTCAATAACAGAAACTTTGAGTATCAAAATTTGAATACTTCAACATTTTTAGGAATATATTTTAACCTAAAACATGCATTATAAAAGTAGGAAAGAAAAATTATGCACTTGTCTGATATTTTTGTAAGTATACTAGGTAAGAATTCAATGCTTTGAGTTTCTTTTGCGTAATTTCTGAAAACCGTTTAAGCAAATTTTTACTCAAATGTTGAACATATAACATTCACAACTAAAGCCAATGTAGCGTATTTCATTTAAAATATATTTACATTTTGTGATTACTAAAAAACATCAAATATAAACCCTGACCGTTTTAACATTGTTTTTTTCAATTAACTTTATATTTATATTCTTTCAATTCAAATTTAGTATAATGACTAAAATTATAAATCTTCATGTATGAACAAAGTTTGAGCAAAACTAATTTTTTTAAAATAAAGAGATTCGGTTGGGTAGAACCTAACCTAACCTACCTTTCCAAAACTACAGATAAATTTACTGAAAAGATAAATTTATTAAAATGTTATTTTCTTTATACGTTACAGTTGTAGAGAAACAATCCAATTTGTCGTAGGAAACATTTTATCATGACCAGTCCAGCAGACAAAAGCCAAACGAAAATTCCTCATTCAAGACGAAATCAGGTAGGGCCTAAATCCTTCACGTTTTAAAAAGCTTAAGTAAAACCGAAATTTATGAATAAGACATAATTCTTCCTCCTTTTCTATTTTAGATTTCCAAAAGCAGAGATCGCGCGATAACCGAAGCTATACAAACTGAATATTTGGAGATATAATAAAAGCCAAATGACTCGAGGGATACGAAAATCCCACAGGATATGCGGGTGTTCCCGATCTTGCCCTACGTGATCAGACTACGCGACCCATCTTAATCGAGAATAACCTGTACTCAAGCACGCATTAACTTTCTCACACAGAACAAAAGATCTCGCGTAGTTACGTTTTTTTTTTAATTTTTATTAGAAGCGTTTAAAGTATCGCCAGCGTGTGAACGGTAAGTCGGATGGTTATGAATCTAGTCAAGTCCAAATCTAGGAACTAATTCCCTGAGCTTTGCAAGATGTTATAAAAGTATGAAATGGTTGAAATGGTCGAAATCGAAAATGATTTAAACATTGGTTGCGATAATGAAATTACGTTTTGAAAAAATTGTATATAAATTTTTAAGAAAGTTTTGTAAAATACCCGTCAAAGGTTCGTATTCCACGATTCTTATAATTTACATCAAAATTATTCTTATAAGAAACGTATAAACAGCTGATTGGTTTAACAAACAATAGTTTTAATACATATATGTTACAAAAATATTACATAAATTGTCAATTAAATCAAAAAATTTATTTTCGAACTACAGACAAGAAACCAAAATTTGCCTAATTTGTCAAAATCGGTTCACCACATTTTACTTTAATTTTCGTTTCATTAGACCTACATTTTAAGTTGTGTAATAAATTTCAAAAAAAAGATATTTCAATTGCAAATAGAACTAAAAAACGAAACAGCTGCAACTGAAGTCAGAATTAATTTTTAGCTTGTATTATTATATAATCACATGACAGCTGCTTTTTTTAAATATGGTACCCTAATTAGAGCTACTAATGTTTGAAAATGAAAACAAATTGCTACCAAACCAGAATTTTCAGAGCTATAGTAACCCATTAGTTTTATTTGGGTACTTAGAAGCATAATTTAATCATAATCGCTAAAGCATATTTTAATAAAATCTGATTTTTAATATATTTGACAAAAAAAGCTTCAAAAATATTTTTATCTCAAAACGTTTCCGAGATTAGAAAGATATTTTCTAATTACAGCCGAATTTCATCAAAATCGGTTACTTAGTTTATTCTCTAAGTATTTCGCGCGTGCAAAAAGACATTCAAGTACAAATATTTTCTTGAAGCCATAACTTTAATTCGTATATTGCTAAAGTTAAAATAAAATCAGCTGATATAAATGAATTCAGTGAAACTAACTTGTGTTTCTTATCTATGAATATTCTAAAGTTAATCTTACTAATTAATTTTAAAAATTATTTTTGCTTTTAAACCTTACACTTTGCAAATCTTACATTATGAAATGATAATTGATGCAAAACTCTATGATGAGAGTTCACCTTTTTCTCCCATTTTATAATAGTAACACAACCTTCACTACCCCCCCCACCGCTGCTATTATAACAACCCAAATAAAAAGAGCGCAACTAAAGGCATGCACTTCCGTTTCCTTTACCTAACGCAACGTTCTCGTCCCACCTGTCGCTCTGTATGTCTGTCTGTTTCAAGTTTACACGTTACCTGCCCAAGTGTGACAGTGCTCCCCATGTTTCTAATGCCAGCAATTCTCACATAACTTACACACGATGTTTTTAAAACTATTACACAGAACTGCTGTTTACAAGTGTTACAAATAATAAATGATACACAAATATTACACAAACTTTCTTAACTTTAATTATTCATTGAAAATATTCTAGTTTCGAAGCAAAAATACAGAAAATTGGCTTAATTTCTGGGTAAAAAGATCGAAAGTCGTGGTTGATTTTTCGGTTTTTTAAGACATCTTCAGATATTATTTGTTTTGATGTGGGAATTAAGTAGTGTATATAACCAAAATTTGAGTAAAATCGTTTGACTTGATCTAAAAAAGAAAAAAAAATACACAGATTAATTGAAAAATTTACAAACAAAACGGTGGTTATTTTTTATTTAGTTTTTTTTTATTTACTCTAAATTTACGACACTGACTGGTTATGAATATCAATATTTAACCAAAATCTTACAATAATCTAATAAACCAATTTTGATAAAATTATGTTAAATTTTCAGTGTGTTATCGATAGCTTTAGAATTAGTATAAAAGAGACCAATTAGTTTTGTTTGGCAATTTAATTTTATTATTATTATTATTATTATTATTATTATTTTAAGGCGAAAAGCACATTTATACCCTAAATGTAAGAATGAATATAAAGTGTTAAAGTCGTAAATGTAGTGTTGTAAGTGTGTTTTAGACTCGGGTACCGCGAGGAACGTCTAAATCCTCTCAATAGATGCGACTAGTCTGTACCCCCCTGCGGCAATTTAAGAGTATATAAATACTTTAGCCGCCTCGGTGGCCTAGTTTATAGCGTACTGGGCTTTCAGCCCGAGGATCCGGGTTCGATTCCCGGCTTTGGCTTGGCCGGGCCGAATATTTATAAAAATATTCTTATAACCTTGGCTTGGCATTTTCATACGCTATAAATCATCCCATCGTCTGCATTAGCCCAAGTGTGCACAATAGTCGGACGTTAAACACCAAAAAAAAAAAAAACAATAATATATATAATTTAACGACCTCTAAAAAAAGGAAACTATAGGTCAAAATTGGTGCTTATTTTCAAGATAAGCGTCTAGATGGCTGCACTAATAAACCAATTTTAGAATGGAGATTCACTAAAAAGAACGTATAACGTTTTGAAAAATTCTTTCAGTAACGAAGTAGTTTAGCTTAGGAAGGAAGTTTATGAACTCCAACGAACCAGTAATTCCTTGTCTGAAAGTGAAGCGAAAGTTCGGAGCTGAAACGTCAGGTGGAAAGCACAAACTTATTCTAATGTTTGCCGGGATGTTGTCACAACTCCTTGGCACGAGATGTAGGCGAAGAAGAAAACAATTTAAACTATTCGCTAGGTGATCGACGTAATTCATCATTTATAAAAATATCACGATTTTGATGAAATTTGTTTGACGTAAAATGATAGTTAGGCACAAACTTCTAAATATAATTTATCCGTAAACATTCTTTGAACATTCATACATGTTGCTGTTGCATAATTTCTTAAAATAGGACAACATTTTTTGGTAAATCTTACATGAAAAATGACAACTACAGGCAATGTTACAGAGTACTCGCTTTTGATTTTCTAATAATTACTTATTTTTCAATCGTATTTTTTGGAGCTTTACATACTTTTTAATATCATAACCTTAAATCTTGTGTGAAAATTTAAACAAGCTGGTGTTAGTAGAAACAAAATGGCGGCAACAAAAAAGAACAACTGTTGAAGTAAAATACCATTTCTGTTACTTTTAGATAAAAAAACTTTTATTGATACAAACACGTATTTTTAAAAAGAAACTAAAAAGTAATATTTATTTTTTAAAAACTGGTGAAAATAAGATTTTTTAAAATAATTTCTGAAAATCAGTTAATCGTTATGAATACGGAAAGTTAAACCTACCACCACATGTGTTCAGATTTCGCAGGATAATTAAAGGCTACATTTCAGTAAAATTAAATTGAAAATCGTTAGCATTCACTTTGAAAGGAATCAGGTTTTTGTTAATATCTTTGTTAGAAAAAGAGCAATTCATTAATTTTTTCTAGAAAATTAATAAATTATTCCGATATAAAGGAAAGCTATACTTGCAGGGCCAGATTTATTAAAAATTGGTAATTTCTTTTAATATAGCCTACAGCGATATGTAGAAACTCACGCCTACACACTCAGACGCGCGAACACACATAAACACACACACACACACACACACACACACACACACACACACACACACACACACACACACACACACACACACACACACACACACACACACACATATATATACACACACACACACACACACACACACATATATATATATATATATATATATATATATATATATATGTGTGTGTGTGTGTGTGTGTGTGTGTGTGTGTATATATATATGAGCTTTTGTATAACACGTAAGTCGGCGTATTAGCACCTCAGGTTTGCAATATATATATATAAAGAGAGAGAAACGGACATCTAAGTAAAACGCACTTATTTAGAGCCCTTGTTGAAAACAATTATGTTCATAAAGACCTTAAAATTCGATTTTTTATTAGCGTCACTATGTTCGTCCCTGTTGTTTACCCCACCGTGCTGCACAGCCGTTTATAGAACTCTCGCCGTTGCCATGGTAATCAGATCAATTCCAGTGCCAATATAATCATTACGTCATATTACTTCCAAACACCATTTTGAAATAAAGTAAGTACAAGTAACAATAGTGTCACTCAACTGTACTGCTGACGTAATCGGGTCGAGTCTTATAACCTGCACAAATTATTATTAAAAAAATTGTATCAAGTTATTTCCAAAAAAAAGTAGCCATTCATGCATTTTCAAAAGAATTTAAAGTGCAAATTTATGTGAATTTTTAATAAATGCTGCTAGGACTGAATCAAAATCATGAAATTTAGAGTACTAAACAATATTTTCTACAACAAAGTGAAAATAAGAAATTTAAAATAAATTTCCTTTAAAACTGATTATTTTCAAAAAAACACGCGTGATAATTTTTAAAATGCAAACCAAATCAGTTTTGTCTGACGACTTAAGTCAAGACACCTAATGTCTAGATAATTTTTTGAGGTGTGTGTGTGTGTGTGTGTGTGTGTGTGCGTTGGGGAGCGCGTTTGTATAACACGTAAGTCGGCGCATTAGCACCTCACGTTTGCAATTTTGAACCGATCTTTTTATTCAAACTTGGCAAAAAAATCAGGGATTTATTTTTGTATTTTCAACGTAATTTGAAAGTTTAAAATGCTAATTTTTGTGATTATAAGGGTGAAATCGGAATTTAAAAAAGGTAAGATAAAGAAAAATACTTTTGAAAATTCGCTTCCATCACGTCAACAAGACAGCCGCATGAACAGATTATTTGCATATTTGTAATCTGCATTACGTTTTATATGAAAATATGTGACCAAAATTTGATCACATTGTAATAAGAAATCGTTCCTTTTTAGATACTATGAATTTATACCTTTTTCGTACCCTTTAGTCTATATATATAATTTAATTCAATATGATACAAATATTTGCAAGTTCTTGTCATAATTTTCTTAATTGTTCATGTAGTGATGTAGCCTAACTATACTTTTTTACATAACTAAAATCAATGTTTGTTTTTATACAAAATTTTTATCCAATTTCAAAAATAGATCCAAAAAGCAAAAAGCACTTCTAACAATAATATATTTTCCTGAAAAATCAGATTAAACAAATTAAATTTCCATAAACAGAAAATCAAGTTTTGTTGAAACCAGCAGTTGTTCGAAACATTAAAAGTTAAATAACAAAGATCAGTTACAACTGTCAAAACAGGAGTAAGAAAATCTTCATAAAATAAACACAATTATCTATGGTTGTGTTGTAAACAATATATAAATTAAAATAATCGCGGCAACCAACTATCTTGCTGTCGTGATAGAAGCGAATTGTTAAAAGTATTTTTTATTTTTACCTTTTTTGAAATTCCGTTTCCACGATCATAATGAACTCGTCCAAGGTATTAGCATAATCGATTTTCGGGCCACGTTTGAATCAAATCGGACCAAAATTGTTAACCTCAGCGTACTAGCGCGCGCACACGCACACATACACACACACTTTATATATATATATATATATATATATATATATATATATATATATATATATATATATATATATATATATATATATATAAGATATATATATATATATATATATAGCATATATATATATATATATATATATATATATATATATATATATATATATATACACGACCAACAAAATGTGATCTAGAGGACAGGATCTGTGTTTATCTCAAGGACTCGAATCAACAAACATTATCTAATAGGTTGGTAGGTAAGTAGACTACCTTAACAAAACCGACGACGGTCAAGGTTTCTTTTGTTTTCCGTTTTATTCTCGAAAGGGAATTCTTTCAATACACCTATTTTTGAGCGAAACTAAGTGATGCAATTAAGACAAAAAGTGATGCTAAATGATTATGTCAGAGATCAAAAAACAGTTTAGTGTCAAATCAGAAATATGATTGGTTAACTACTTTCTATATCGATTTCATATTATCTCTGTAATATTTCAAATTGGAATTTCATTTTGAAGTTTTCGGTTAAAAGATACAAACAATTATTTTTACTTGGAAGTTTGTTTGTGTGTTCGCGCGTGATTACATATCGCTAGAAACTATTGAAATACACATTTTTATTAACATTTTAGTTTAGGCGTAATTTGTGTGTCTCTTGATCGCTTTTTCTTGAAACCAATAGATCCTTTGGAAACAGACTACAACGATTTTAAAAGATTTTTTCAAATTTACAGAAACAAATTGATCTAAGATGTTGTCATATTTGAACTAAATGTTTGTTATGAATAGGCCTATATGAAAATTCTTAACTTGAGTTTTAAATGAAAAATTCACGGTTTGATAAAGAAATCAGTAGTAATTAACCCTTACAATCGTTGTTCTTTTTTAGTTGTTGTCGTTAGCTCTTGAACACTCTAACCAACACAAATATAGTTGTAAACTAAGTAGGACACTCACCATTTCTCCGCCGGTGCTCTTGAATAGCCAGATTCCTCTGGTGGTAGTGATGCGGGCAGCAGCTATGCGAGATATCCTTATAACCATCAGGCGGGCTCAACGTAACCTGATCCACGAACTCCATGGGTGGTTCGAACGCGGCGCACAAATCGAACTTCTGATTCTCGGAATACATTTCGCGAGCATCATCGTCCTCGAAATCTTCGTCCTCGTCACAGCAACCCTCGTAACAGAAATCATCCCCACAATCACAACCACTCACGTCGTAATCGCCCTCGAATTCTTCCGGTTCTTCGCGGATAAGTATCACGTAATCGGCGTCGAAAAATTTGTTCAACGATTCGTCGAACTGTACCCGGTTTTTCTTTTTCGACTTTTTCGTGGAGCTGCGTTTCAGCGCCGATTTCAAAACGCCCTGCCGGTGGTAACCGTTGCACAGATCGGAATTCGAAGAGGACGATTCCATATCGTCGTTCTTCTTCTTTTGTTTCATTTCGTCTTCGGGAACGGTAATATCTTCGGGAACGCAAAAACTAGTTACACCTTCATTTTTGTTCACGTTAAACTGGAACAGATTTTTCACGTTGAAATTACTTTTTGAATCACTATCCTTCGCGTCTACGGTTTCGTTTGTGTTTGTACAATTTTTAAATATATTTTTGTCGCTGAACACGTTGACATTGTTTAAAGATAACTGTCTCGCGCGGGGAAATATCAACGGCAAATCACTCAAACATTTCAAATCTTTCGGCTTGACGAAAGTAACATCTAAATTTAATCCTTTCAAACAAGCTACTTCCTTTTCTTTCTTATTCTCTTCGCTCTTATCACTTTCTGTTACATCGTTAATTTTAGTTACGTTTTCACTATTCTCGCACTTTTCACACACCGTATTGACTTGTACCTGTTGGTCTACATATTTCACATCACTGATCACTGTGTTGTACGACTCCGTCGAGTTATCACTCGCTATCGACGTATCGACTTGATCACTGTCCTGCCGATTGCTTTCTGTTTGTGCTGGTGGAGCACATCGCTCTGCGCCGGGCAACGCAAGGTCTACTGCGCCGTTCGATAAGAGCGCACTCCTACACTCCGTTGTCTCTCCCACTCCTACTCCCGACATATCCTCGTACACCGAATCTTCGTCTTCTTCCATACTTAATCCTATTTCGTCACTATCGCTGCCGTTATAGTTGTTTATCCAATTCGATGCACTCGTTATTCCCGGTATTAAATTATCTCTGAAAGTATTTAGCACTTCTAACGTTTTTTCGAAATCGTTTGCGCTTTTAATTTCCGTTTTGTTTTCGTCAGTTTTATCGTGGCTTTCGCTATCGTAGTACGTTTCGTTGTCGGAATCGTCTATATTTTCCATAGAATCTTCTGTTTCGTTTTCCTCTAATATTGTTTCTAGTCCTTCGTTTCCCTCTTCTACATTACCGTTTTCGTTGTTTAAATTTAATTTCGGCCAATTTATTTCAGACATGTTTTGCGCGATATTTTTTTCAGTACTTTCCACGGTCGGTTCATAGCTTTCTGTTCCGTATTGTATATCCGGTACAGTTAAAAAATTACTATTTTGGCTGTGGTTTTCGTTAATACTTTCGTTGTTCATGCCTGTCTTTAAATTATTTTTTTCGGAATTTGTAAACTTAGAGTTAACTTCGAAATCGTCAGTTTCACTTTCTGTACTATCCGTTTCAAAAAGATGTATGTCGTTTTCAACAGACTCTCCGTCAATTAGTATTGTTGGTATTGTACGTAAATTACATTGTTCATTATTATTTTTACACTCCTTTAAATCTTTCACTTTATCCAATCCAATATCATTGTCTGCAACAATTTCGTTAACGTTTTTATTTTCTTCTTGTGTATTTAACACTTCCTTCAACTCTTCGTTTTTCCAATTTGCCAAACAATGTTGGGAAACGTTAGCCGTGATTTTACGATCCTCAGTTTTCCCTCCCTCTACTCCGCGCTCCCGAATTTCTTCCAATTTACCCGGACTGTCCTCTGACACGAGTTTACTAATTCCGAAAGAGCCCAACCCTTCACCACTATCAGTAACAAGATCTAAATTGCTTCTATACGGGAACCAATAATCAGAGCTTCGTGTTTCTTCAATTGAGTTACTTTTATCGTCGCACAATGATTTTTCTTTCAGAACAAATTCAACAATCTTCGACTTATCAATTTCCATTATCTGTCCGTCGATTGAAATTGTATCGATGTTCTCATGGTAATTCGAATCTACTTTAAATATCGGTTGTAAGTTTACACTGCGTAAGTAACTTTCTATTTGATTTTTTATATCTTCATTTCTTACTTTATCAATTTTTACATTATCAAATTCGGAAACAAAATTATCACTCAATAAATTTCCATTATTATCTTCTTTTAGTTCTTCTTCCATTATCTTACATGTTTGCTTATTTGAATCACCATTATTGTTTTTTTCAGTATTACTGTTTTCTTCATTCTCGACTAGATTATTATCTAATATATTATTTGTATTTTCATGTTTATTTTTAATTTTTACTTCGATTTCTTCGCTTATATAATTAACATCTGTGTTCGTATTTTCTAGAATGCAATCTCGAACAGAACAATTACTTTCAAAATCGCACTTCAATATTTCGTTTTGGCTTTCGTTTCCAACTAAACTGTTGCTTTCCTGTATTATTTCGTTGATTTCGTCATCAATATTTTGCAATTTTCCGTTCTTATCTTCCTCAGATTTTTCCTGTATTACGATTTTTCTACCCTTAAAAGACACACTAACGGTCACATCGTCGGTAAACAACACGTCTAACTGAATTTCGTTTTTATTTTGTTTTGCTGTTTCGTCGCAGTTCACAACCGGCGCCCGCGGACTCAAGGACGACTCGAACGACATATCACACTGTTCCATGAAGGACATATCGATTGATTCTTTCCTATAATTGGACGGATTGAAATCAGATTTAGACCAGTCGTCGTCCGTGTTTGAATCGTCAGATTTTAAATTCAGTCGTAAATCTGTAATTTCTTTTTCTTTCTGAACGGCTTTTTTTTTCTTCCAAACGTACTCGACGCTCTCCAACCTCGGTGAATCTTCGTCGATGAACCTAATGTCTTCATCTTGATCCATGGTTAGTTATTGGTCCATTTTAAGTACCTAAAGAAAGCAATGTCTACATTATATTGTTTAGTATATTTCCTAAACTCTCACTCTGTTTTCGGAAAATTCCAATTTTCTTCAAAGAATTTGGCAACGTCCATCATATATCATCAATTTTATCTGGGCTTTTCAGCATTTCACTTAGTCTCTTCGTAACGCCTGTAACAGAAAAATAATAATGTTGTAATAACCAAGTGAATATTTTCAACACAAAACGTAAACATAATATACTTAAATGAAGAAAGATGCCGACACAACTAAACAACCAAATTTTATTATAAATTTAAACATTTTATTGTTATTGTGTAAGTATTTTTTGCTGGAACTGTTATATTCCTTCTGTAGAGGTTAAGTGAACAAAAAAACCGACAACTCCAAAATAAACTTCAGATAGTAAACAGAATGAAACACGAAATTCAGAAACACACTTTTCACTTACACGTCTGTGTATACCACGTTTAAAAGTAAACATTGCTTTAAACAGCTCTTGTTCACAAAATAAAAATTAAAAAGTATGAATGGTATGGGGAGAACACTTTTGCTACCCATTGCGCAATGATACAACATAAGTTTGACTACATTCCGCATTTCCAAAATATTTGCAAATGTTTAAAAACATTGTTTGATTTTTATTAGACTATTCCATTTGAAAATGAGCCACTTGAGCCGGACCCAAGGCCATGCAAGGAGCTTTGGTATTGTTTGAGTTATTGATAAAACTGCATGTATTTACGTCAAACAAACTTGTGTATAAAGATTTTTATTCTGCTTTATGGAGATTTTAACGCTGATTACTTAGAAGAAAATAATTGTAACAAAAAAATCTTAATTTTTAAATGGATTTTGCTGAGTAACTGACACAACCGAGCAAATATAAAAATTAATTTTTGTTTACCGAATTGTTCGATATTATTCAATGTTGTTATTGTTTTAGTCACTTCCATAACATCAGCGAGACAGCTGTATGCCGCGGTTATTGCAATTTACTCGCAAACGTAAATGTTTACACTGAATCGATTTATAAAATCTTTAAATGAAAAACGTTTAAGTTTTTTATAAAATATGGTTAACCTAAAAATAAGTTCACTTAAAGTACAATATAACTTATTTATCCAGAGATATAATAAACTTTTAATTAGCGTTTCGTTTGCAAAACAGTCCGCTGTGAGCGCCACGTGTCTATGCAATTAGAACTCGTTGTGTGCATCGAGGTAAGAATTATAATTGCAAATTTTTGTTTACTCGCGTAAGGGGGGTGTGGAAACAGACCCAGTGAGAAGTATAATGAAATCCACATTTTGGTAGTTTATTTACTTTTAATGTTAGCATTAATAGTTTTAAAATTTAATTGTATTTTTGAATTCTTAGGTGGAGAACTTATTGGGAGAGGGCCTCAAACTTTTCCTCAGCATATCGATAAGTACATATAAAGCAAATCGTGTGTATATATGTACAGTATATTATTTTGAGGGTGTGTGTGTGTGTGTGTGTGTGTGTGTCTGAGTGTTTGCAAATGTAGTACCATGTGATTCAAACGACACAAAAATCGATTTTGGTAACAAATTCGTTACCAAGCGAAATCGGATTTGTTTCTGGAAAAAATCAGAATTTCTTGTATTTCAAAGCTTAAAAAAATGTACAACTTACACTTATGGAGAACTTTACTTTACCATCCTAATACATGTTAAAAGCTACAAAAATAAAAACATCAAAAAAACGTTAATAAACTTAAAAATTGTCAGGGTTTACTTCGGTATTTTTATGAAATTTAACAATTTAAAATGATAATTAGTGAAGATCTTAATACTGAGTGTAAGAAAGAAACCAGTGTAAAATTTAAAAAATCGTGGTAATTCTACTGTATCGCGATACAGTTGCGTGCAATGATTATTAATAAGTTTACAATAAAGAGTTCTTAGTTTTATTTATCTTTGAAAATTCCCTACGAAAGAAGTACATTTTGTAGCACTTCTTAAAGCACGAGACAATGTATGCCAGTGAGCACGAGAAAAGTAGAGCATTTAAATAATCCTTAATGATAATCCTTAGAGATAAACCTGTCTACTGTAACTTTATTAGTAACTATTCAATAGCGAAACTCCAGTTCAATGCAAGATCCGTGCTTGCAACGAACACAGATAAGCTCAAGAGGTATTCATCGACCGCTTAATCTGTGACTCGTCACTTCTCCAGCACAGATTACATTGAGACGTGATAGTGGTTAATCTGCAGTGAATTGAAACAGGAAATACTGTTTCTAAAACATTAATAATTAACGGATTTCCTAGAATCAAAAACTCTTAATGTGGAAAACAAATTGCGATTAATTTGAATGTTGGTAAAAAATTGTTTTGATTTTAAAACCAAGCAGTTGAAAGATATAAGTGCAACTATAAGTTTAGAACTATCGAAAATTATATCACCGATGAGGAAAATATTACAGAAAATTTTCTCACATTCAGTTATATTCCTATAAGAATCAGTTCGAAAAATATCAAACAAATTCTTGAAATTATGCCTGTTTTCTCAAAATCGGTAAAACAGATTTTGGGTAAACAGTAGCCATACATATTATGAAATCATATATCTCACTCACTGAATCAGTATCTGAACTCACTGTACCAAATTCATTTTTTTAATACTGTTCAAGAGTAAATAGAAATAATACCTGCACGGAGATGTTTAGCTGACAATGAAAACGGATTTCCAAAATTATTTTTTATGTGTTAAACTTTTTTGAAAATATGATTTAATCAATATATCTCAACATAAAAATCTGCATGAATCAAAATTTTAAAACACATTGAAAATACAAAATAAACCCTCATAACCCCCGAAATTTTGTTCGCATTTTCAACGGAACTTTGACATTATAAAGACGTAAATCACGCAGCACGCAGCTGTCGTGCAACGTGATGGAAGCGAATTTCAAAAAGTAATTTTTTTACAGTGCTTTCTTTTTGAAATTCTCACTTTACCAAAATAAACAGCATTAAAACTACCCCATAGTTGCGTTCAAATTTTCAAATTACATTGAAAATAAGATGAACTCTGACCTGCATTAATGTAAATGTAATAACTTCAACGGAAAACTGAAAAAGAATATTTACGTAGTTTTTAACGCTGATTACGAATGCGAAAATTGTTTAAAGAATTTTTAAAGATGTTCGCCATTTTGAAACTGTTGGAAAACGTTCGCTGGTAACGAGCTTGTCCAATAATTGCGAACGTGAGCGTTCTAAAACACAAATACACTTAAGCGAGCGCACTTGTTAAATTTTAAAAAGGTTTTAACGCTGTTTTTGATTGTGAAATAAGATTTTCGTCAATCATTTAAAATATTATTGTTGAAAATTCGATTCCATCAAGTCAACAAGACAATTGTGTGCTGCAATTATTTATTTAGAGGCTAATTAATACTATTTTTTGTTTATTATTCATTACTTATTACTTGTACTTATTATGTATTACGTATTACTTATTACTTAACACGTTATTTATTAATTTTGTATTTGTTATTTCTTACTTATTATTTGTGAAGCTACTTATTATTTATTATTCAATACTTGTTATTTGTTATTTTTACTAATTAATTATTATTTATTTATTATTATGTTATTTATTATTTATTTGAAGGCTAGAATATTACATTGACAGCCGAAGGCTACAAAGTGCAGAGCCTCCTCATCGAACCCACAGAACGTGTTCTAAGAATCAAAATCTGTTCCCTTTACGTGTCCCTGAATGTAGGTCTCATTTTAAATACTTAATAACTTTCATAATACAACAGTCTACGTTTATAGGAAGGCAGGTTAGGTGAGCGTGCACTGGGAACACCCTTAGTTAGCTCCATTACTTAAAGACAAGGTAGTTAATCGCCTGTCACTCTATGTACCTCAGATTTCTTATCCTTGCTAAGTTACCCCGCTATAAATCTTTCAACCACCCACATAAACTCTGCTCACAGCTGAATTAATTGCAATTCCCTTAGGGTATTTTTACTTTTTCAGCTATCATTTTAGACGTTTATTTTCGATTAGTTATGCGATACAAAGATTTTTGAAAAATATAAATTCTTTACCTTCTTAGACTGAGTCAAATGTAGTAACTGGATTTGAACCTGCGTACGGATCCGACCTACGAGCGCTCTTTAAAGAGAGAGTCTGTGTCATTTCATCCCAAACACACTGAATTATATCCCCCAAAACATTCGGTCCGAAAACTTTTGACAACAAAGTTAGAGCCTCTCAAAATGTGTTTATTAGTTATTTGAGGGATATACAGCAACACATATAGGAGCTTAAATTATACATTTGAGCAAGATTTGATCAAAATCTCTCAGATTTTGAGAAAATGTAATTACTGATGTTTTTCAAATACATTTTTACCAAAAATAAGATATATTTTGGGGGAAATTGTTTGAAATGATCTCGAGATTTAGGAAATCTTACACACACACACATATATATATATATATATATATATATATATATATATATAACAATCAGCTATTTCACTGACTATTTCATCACGATGGCTTAATATTTCAATAGATATCCGCTAAAATAATACTACTGTAAGACATAAAATGAAAGGACCAGTCGTATAGGCACAAAAAATATGTCTACCAAAACTTTAATATGTATTTTAAAACCAGTTTCGAAAATAATTATTTTTAGAGTACCCAAACCTTGCCACTGTGAAATTGTTTTAAACTGAAAAGTTTGGAAAATAGTTTTGACAGCTTGTTACTGACAATTTGATTAATCGCCCTTTTCAACACATATGTTTAGCTCTTTTACATAAACTCTCGTAACGGGCGATTGGATGTAAACGTTTTAAATGGAGGACTAGTGACTGCAGTCTGACAGTTGTTACAGTTTTATAAAATATAACTTTATAAATTGGATATCACGTAATGTTTAAAATGTGAAAGGTACTGACTGGAACAATAACGAAAAAACTATCAGATACTCGTTACATTTACTTCATCAAGCATACAGTCATAAAGCTGGAGGTACAGCAGATGGAAAATTCAAATTATCGGCAATGTTTGGCTCACATGATGGAACGAATTCACAAAAACTAAAAATACCTCAGTAACTTTTTATTTTATACTGTTTTCAAATCCGCCGCCATTTTGGAATTGTTGAATTGCTTTGACCAACAACCACTTTTAAAACTTTGTATCGTACAACTAAAATAGACTTTTGTGCCAAGTTTTAATCAAGTCGGACTTAACTCGCGAACGTGAGAACGTTAACACACACACACACACACAATATAAATTCTTAGAAAACCCTTCGAAAAGTATTCTAGACAAGATATCGGTTCTCATTTTTAGGCTTCTTGTCTTACTATGATTGTCGCTCCAATAGACATTCTAATGTAAATTCAGTAAAATTGTTACTTTTACTTTTTCTTTTCTACTAAACAATTTTTACAAAGTAATATCTGCTTTTTAAACTATACGAATAATAAAGTATTTATATACCTAATGATTCTGAAAACTCTATTACTAGATTCCTATTGGTCATTTGTAGTCTTGAAAAATTATTAATTATTATTTCCAAATCGTTTATAATATTAAAAAAAACATTATGAATTTCCAATCGTTTGTATCTTGAAAGGATCATGAATTTCAAATATTTTATAGTTGTTTATAGTCTTGAAAAATTATTCATTATAAATTTACGAGTATTTTTTTTAATATTAATTATGAATTGCCAAACATTTATGGTCTTAAAAATGTATTTATAATTAATTTTCAATCGATTATAGGCTTTAGAACTATTTATTATGAATTTCTACAAGTTATAATCTTGAAAAAGTATTAATTATGAATTACCACTCGTTTATAGTCTTAATAAACTATTGATTATGAATTCTCAATCGTCTGTAGTCGTGAAAAATTATTGTGTTATATTCCTAATTCGGATAAAAGTGAAAACGAAATACACTTGATGTACGTCGAGATATTTTCGCATCGAAATGTTCTTTTTTCAAAACTTTGGTACACCTATTTCGGTTAAGAAATTTCAGATAAATTTTGAAAAAAATCATTTTAAGAAATTAGAACAATTTTTTATCGGTAACTATCTAACCGTATTTAAAAAAAACTTAGGCAGTGCGTAACTGGCCGACAGAAATGACTACTTTTGCCATGTCTGACTGTATAATTTTTCACTATTATGATTTAATTATGTTTATAAAAATGTATATGCATACAGGAAAGAGTAACTCTTGAAAATTATTTTCGTATTAAATTCCGCGTGTGTGTAGGTGAACAACTTAAAAATTAACTGAAACTGTCACAGACTATGAAGTTCAGTATCTTAAGCTTAATCAGTTTATAACTTTAATAATTAATCAGTTTATAACTTTTGACAGTTATACAGTATAAGTATAATAATAAATATAATATTTGTGATTCCGGAATTCAAGAATGTTTACAGAATTTTTACATTAAATAATTTAACTACACAAATTTAGAAAATACACATTTTTAAAATTAACAAGAACAATAAACATAACCTCAATTGAAATAACATTGAAGCTATTGTGCGAAATCAGCTGTTTAGAAGTAGTCACTTCCAGTAGAGCGTTCGGTGACGACACACTGATTTTTCCCCGTGCAAAACATACACCCATAACCCGCGATAAGAAGTAGTTACTTCAACACTTCAATTAGAGCGTTCCGTGACGGCAAACTGAATTTTTACCCTGCAAAATATACACCCATACACCGTGATAAGAAGTAGTCACTTCAACACTTCAATTAGAGCGTTAAGTGACGGCAAACTGAAGCTTACCTCGTACACCCTTACCCCGCGATAAGAACTAGTCACGTCAACAAAAAAAATAGTTGAATTTGAGAAAGCTTATGTAAAAATTGAACCAGTTATTTATCCATTTTTAACTTTTTTTACAGTGCCTATTTAAAAATAATCGTACGGTTTATTTTGTTTTCAACAGTGTGTTTACAAAAAGCCAGTAGGACCAATTAGTTTTATTGATTACAGCGTCGTGTAGGGCTACAAAAGGCAGTTTAGAATACCTAATACTGTTTGTAATTCACAGTTACACATTAATGCCTACAATTCAGCGAATTCCAACCGTTTGTTTTATCAACACCGGTTCGCCGAATAACCATAATAGTTAATTCTCTAAACACTTGTAATTTACGTATTTAATATGTTCAACAGCTGTGCAATTTGACTAATATGTTGTTCGCTTCATAATGACCTTGACCCTTCGTCTAGCCATTTTGAATTTGAAATTATAACAATACTAATTGATTGTCCTGCATACAAATGTGCTTCTGTACAAGAAGTTACAATATCGAATAATCCAAATGCAAATAATTACGCACATGTTTTGAAAATTTCTAGAACTTTTGTTACTCGAAAATCACACATTTATTAGTATTTCCTTTTACACTGTACAATTAGAAGCCAAAATCTTTTATTTTACCAAGTTTAATTCAAATCTGACCAAAATTACGAATTTGTTTAACGACCCTTCTAAGCGTGTTGTAAATACCACGTTACGGTTCTGGTCATTGCTGTGACGAATCTCCATTAACACGTTTTTAGTTGAAACTGGATAACAAGTCTATTGTGTAGCGTACATTAGAGGGACCTGCGACACTGTTAACGGATCTGTTTACAATATGTGAAAACGTAAGGATAATAAATACTTTCACAGAAACTACGTTTCAAGATATTTTTAAGACTATACAATTCAGTTACTGAAAAACCGTTCGTTAAGTATAATCGCTAATTGGACTACTAATAGCTACCCGCAGCACGCAGCTGTCTTGTTGACGTGATGGAAGCGAATTTATAAAAATATTTTTAGTATTTCAAATTTTTAAATTATATTGAAAATAGAAAATTGAACTATGATCGCCGTCAAATTAAATTTCTTAATCGCAACCGATTTTGAAAATTTAAAACGCTAACTTAGGCAATTTTAACGCTGTTTACGGTGGTAAAAACTTTTTAAGAAAAACTTTAAGACAGCCTTTGGTAACTGTTGAATGAATTTTGTTAGTTAACAAATTTGTCTGAGCTATTATCAAAATCGATATTTAGGCAAAGTTTGAATCAAATCGGACTCATATATAGTCTCTCTCTCTCTCTCTCTCTCTCTCTCTATATATATATATATATATATATATATATATATATATATATATATATATATATATATATATATATAGATATAAGTCCTAAAGGAATGTGCAGAGAGGGTCGGTCTACAGATCTCGTTTAAAAAAACCGAATTCTTCTGTTCAAAATTAAATATTCAAGAACTAAACACAAAATATAGTAAGATAAACAGAGTCAAGCACTTCAAATATCTGGGAGAAATTCTTGAACCCACGGTGGCGAGAAGGCTGAGCAAAAGGTTCGGCTACTGAGAATGAAGAGCGCTCTTGGTATAACACGTGATATCTACAATAAGAGATGTTATGTCGACGCAAACAAAAATCAGACACTACAACACAGTCATAAAACCGGAGGTATTATATGCAAGCGAGACGCTAGCACTCCACACAAAAGCTACCATGGAGGATATTTTGAAGGAAGAACGCAAAATCTTGAGGAAGATCCTTGGCCCGAGATTAACAGAAGATGGATACAGGTTGCACTCCCGGAAGACCACAGAGAAGATATCGAACCTGGCAGCAGATATGAGAAGAATGAGGCTTCGGTTCTATGGCAACATCAGTAGACTCCCAACAACGAGTCAAATCAACAACGTCGTGGATCGCACAAGTCAAAATAGACCTACATGACGCAGAAATAGACTCGTTGAAGATAAGAACGCATACAGGAGAAAGATGCTCGGTTGGAAGGTCCCAGAGAATGAAATCGCAAAGAGAGCAGGGCTAAAATGGACGGAGGAGCGGAAGAGGATCCATGGGGACAGGATAAGGGAGGTGTGGAGGATTAGAAGGAGCAAGACATGAGTCAAAGTGCTTTGCGTGATCCAACATTACGTCTATACATAAATATATATATATATATATATATATATATATATATATATATAGAGAGAGAGAGAGAGAGAGAGAGAGAGAGAGAGAGAGTTTACAGAGTTATATATATATATATATATATATATATATATATATATATATATATCGCAGATAATAATAAATATATATATATATATATATATATATATATATATATATATATATATATATATATATATATATATATATATATATATATATAGAGAGAGAGAGAGAGAGAGAGAGAGAGAGAGAGAGTATATATATATATATATATATATATATATAAGAAACCAATTTTTAAAATAATACTGCATAGAGAGAGAGAGAAGAGAGAGAGAGAACATCTGTTAACTATAGTTAGGTTTAATTACTGTTTACTGAACATGAGATTTAGGCACCTGAGATGGACATAGATCTAATCCCATTTTACAAATCTTAATCTATGTTTTATTTATTGCAAAATTATTGTTTTTAATGTTACATTTTCATCTAATAATCACAATATGGTATTTTTCATTTAAGATATTCAATGTTTTCAAAGCAGAGTGCAGAATATATATATTATATACAATTGAGAGATATATATATATATATATATATATATATATAAAAAAAACCTTTAAGTTAGAAGTCAGGATCGGAACTCATTTCAAGATCCTTGGTCTGGGTCTTACCATGATAGCAGTTCTAAAAGCTCATTTTCCACTAAAAATTCGCTAATAATGGTGACCGTGATAAATTAAACACCGCAAAACGTTAATCCAAGACATCGGATTCGGAAGCTATATATTAAAACTACAAAACAGACCAATTTGTTGGAATCGGGTCAATACATTTTCTTTAATTTTGTTTCATTAATGCAACACAGCCACCGGACCACATATTTAAATAATTAATATTATGACCTACTTTCCGTCTAGTGGTCTATTTACTCATCTCGTAAAAGCTAAAGCGCTTTCGAAACATTATTGTTTTATATTCTGGCCGTAATGCAATATATATAAAACACTGAAAATACACGTCACAAACACTAAACACAATTACACGATTGCAGTCCGGAATATAACGATATACGAGTTGCACGTATCTTTTAGCCAAACCAGATTTTATCGTGTATATTTTAATCGTGTTTAGTGTTTGTGACGTGTGTTTTCAATGTTTTGTTTAACTTTGTGACGACCTCGACAGAGAGATTTGATATATTGCATTACGGCCTGAAGATAAAACAGTAAGGTTTTGAAACGGCGATAGCCTTTACGAGATAAACAGACCACTAAACGGAAAAATTGGTCATAATCCCAATTATTTAATTTTGTTCATATATAAAGATACATAACTTAAGCCAGTGTAACAAATTTTAAATAATAAGCATTACGGTTTAAGATTTAAATCAAGAAACTCCACTACACTTAAGGCTTATTTATGGATATTTGACTCGCACCCGAATAGTGCCTATTCAAATTTGCTAAACTGACTTAAGTAAAGTAAAGAATTGCACAAGTTACTAATATTTCAACAAAAAAAGTGATGAAACAATTTCGACACACTGGACCGATTTTTCGATTTTATACAACAGTTCTTGAAACAGATTTTTGGGAGTTATAGCGACTGATACGTTTTGTTTGGATACTTTTAGACCACATTTGTGAAAACCCCGATTAAAATTAATTCATTTTTTATTATTATGATTTTAAATGTTTATTAACAAAAAAGGGTTTTCTAAACTTGTTTTAAATTTACAAAAGCTACTTAGATATGGCCAAAAATAACATTTGCATTCTATATTTGACCAAAATGGTTGAGCACAGACACATAATCATTCAAACTAAAACCCACATTTTGTATTCAAGGAGGACCGAAACCATCTATCAAAACCTTGAGATTAATTTTTAGAAGATCATTGTATTTTTAGCGAATTTCCATTGGAAATGAGCTACTGATGCAGCTGTCACGGTAAAACTAAGATCCTGAACTTCTGATCACTTTTAGAAGGGCGCGTTGTTGTAAAATCATATTCGCAATTTTAGTTCGATTTGATTCAAACTTAGCACGAAAATCGATTTTACTTCAACAGTTCTAACAGTTCCAAAATGGCGGTCGTATCATTGCTTTGTCAATTCATAACTTTTTTGTCTTAATTGTTTTTTTTAATCTAAATTCACCATCGTAATCGTTAAAAATTACATAGTTAGCATTTCAATTTAAAAATACGTTGAAATTAAGGAATTTAATTTGACGGCGGTTAGGGTTAATTTTTGTATATTCAGTGCATTTTAAAATTTTAAAATGCTAATTTCAGCTAGAAGGTGGAATCCGAATTTCAAAAAATGGGTAAAGGAAAAAATTTCTAGAAATTCGCTTCAATCACATCAGTGAGACAGCCGCGGTGTTTTCTATTATTCTTCGTATGGAAAGAAAGGGGTTCAGCTATTACCACTCCCGTTGTATAAGGAGTCGTAGGTTCCACCCTAACCACAGATTCTATCCCTAAGCTTTTCATACTGCAAAAAGCAAGAAAACCAACTTATTTATAAAAGATGATATTTAATTCTGTCGCACAAACAATCGTCCGGCTCAGAAGTGTTCTTAACTTGAAAACTTTTTAAATTAAAATTTCTTCCGCAGTAGAAAATATAAGCAAAATATTATACGCCGGGAAAGTGGGGCATAAAATTAGTGTCTGAGAAACTAGGGCCATAATTTCATTCCAACTTGTTTTACCGTTTCAATTTGAAATAACTGCACAACGAGAAGGAATTATTAAAACTACTCAGCGTCACGGACGATTAATTTTATTAGTGTACAGAGCAACAATTAAAAGCATTTTAACTAGTTTTGAAAAAATCACGACACGCAGCTGACACGCTGACGTGACGGAAGTGAATTTATTTGTTTTATCTTTTAAATGATTTATTTTAGAATTTTATTTAACCGTTATAAAATCAGTATAAATAAGCGATGTAAATTTTAAAATCGCATTGAAAATTAATGGGAAATATAAAGATTACGACAGACCGCCATCAAATTCGTTTTCTTAATTTTAGTTTAATTTAATTAGGGATGGACTGTGATGGTGAAATAAATTATTTTTTAAATTCTACACAAGAAAATAATTAATTTTTGTAATTTTGAAAACGTTAAGGATTTTATTGTGTAACAAACTTGTCCAAGCTATTACCAAAATAGAATTTTGTGCCAAACTTGAAACTTATCGGACCGAAATTTTGAACATAAGAGTGATAGAACAAATTTACACATACATACATACACACACACACACACACACACACACACACACACACACACACACACACACACACACACACACACACACACACACACACACACACACACACACACACACACACACACACACACACACACACACACACACACACACACACACACACACACACACACACACACACACACACATATATATATATATATATATATATATATATATATATAGTAACGATATGTAAAGCTAATATTTAGAATTACGATAACAATATGTACGATAACGAGAGAAAGGCCCAATCGATTAATTTCAAATTTATAACATTAAATCAAACTCCTTTGAATAGAACCTTATTGTTTTTCAGCATTGTTACTCAGAATTTCTGAAGCTAGAGAAAAAATTCAAATGGGGTTTAAGTACCGATTATTTTGAATGGAGTATCAAATTTTAAGAAATTTATCCGTTGAAGACGATAATTCCAATGGAATTATTTGGGTTTGAACCCATTAGAAGGTAAAAAACCATAAATTTTGGAATTTTTTAACTTAAATCTGAATTTAGTGTGTCAAACGTATCAAAAATATTATGTTACCGAATATATCACTTGAATTGTATGTATTTTATAAAAATTTAAGACCTTTAAAGGGGGGTAAAGAATGTATAAATTTCATACCTTTAAGCTTATGACTTTTTGGTTTGTGTATGAATTGATCATTTGGGATATTAAATTAATAGAAATTTCTCTGCTGAACCCAAATATGTTATCAAAGTTGAACCTTTCTTAATGTTGAGGATTTTATAAGACTAGCAGTACTTCAATGAAGAGTATAATATAATATGTAAAACCCATTTCATAAAAAATATTTAAATGATATTGTTTGATCACTTGTTTCTTGTTTAAAATTTATGAGTTGATTCCAGTCCTACACACAGATAAAATGGTTTACCTCTGTAGGATTTAATATGTACTTTACACTGTGTATATGTAGTTACATAAACTTTCTGGTAAAATGTATAGCTTCTCTATCCGCTCGTGGCTCTCAAACTAAAAGTGAAGGATAGTCGGTTCACATACAAACTAGACCAATAAAGACTGACAATGTTGGCTGAAATGTTAAACCATTCAAAATGATCTCTTCATTATTTGCACAAATATTAAAATAACTTTAAAATGTAACAGCAATATACTGTATAAACAAAATTATTGACAATGTGCGTTTATAATCAAAATATTGTTAATTCAGGCCTGAAGAAATATATTAATCAAAGTGTACAATAAAGGCAGAGTTTGTAGAAAAACGATAAAGGTAAAGACATTTTAAATTTTAATTGCGCCATTTTTTACCTGCAATATTTTAAAAAGAAATACTAATTTTAACTGACACAAAATTCGGAATATTATAATCAAAACGTTATCATTTATTTACAGTTTACACGGATGATTATAGGCTAACAATAATAATACTTAAGTTAAGTAATAAACATATACATTAATTGATTTTTCAACTTCAAGCTACGTGAACGGTAAAAAATTGCGTTTTTTTTTAAATTCAAGTGAAATTTTAAGAGTGATGAACTTGTGAAACCTACTCGATTACGAAACTATTTTAAGATGACTTAAACAAATTGGTTTTAAAAAAATCTTTTAACTTTTTAAACAGTACAAACAATGGTGAAAACTGCGTATAGGTATCTCAAACCGTTTCGAAGATAAAGTATTCACACTATAACGTACACGTTACATAAAAACGTAAGCAGTAACAAAATTTCAAATTTTAGTGAACCAGTTTTTACCTACAAAATTTTCCAACGAAAGATTAGCTTAAACTGACCCAAAATATCGTAAGCAAAGCCTTATTATTTATTTACAGTTTACAAAGTCTTATTATAGGCTAACAATAATAAATAATCGTGTATCCCTTTATTGTTTATTGTATTGTAAGTCACGTGATGAATTTGTAAACTAAATTTTGTAAAAAAACCTGTTACTTAAGAAATGTACAGTCAGATAAAAAAATATTGTATAACTGAAGAAAGATGGGTAAATCATTAAGCCCATTCATTATCGCAGTGAACTGACTGTACTCAATGGGTGAGGGACGAAGTGCGGGTTACCTACGTCACTACCTTACCGAGGGGTTAGACAAGCTAATCAAACTTTTTTCGATCCCCAAAAAGCAGTCTATTGCCAAATTTCAGTAATCGTCGATTCATAATTTCAACGTCAGCGGGGAGTCACCAGAAAAACAGGCGCGGCAGGTGTACACCCAAGGAAACGTCTTGCTTCGGTAGAGAGGTGGAACCTTCTTGTGGGGAAAGCGGTGTCTGTGTGTCGTGTTCCCAGGCGCTCAAGTGGGCGTAGCCCCCCAACCAATCAACCACTGTAAACACACCTCACTGCACGCACCTGCATTGCTGTCGCGAATTTGTACGCAACACGATGTTACAACTACGTCAGCAAGGTCAGAGAATAGTTCGGTTTTGGAAAGGGGCATTTTTCACTAATCAGCAATAAAATTTGTATTTACAATTTTTTAATTTAGTTTAGAATGTATGAAAATGAACACTTATGATTTTTTTTTAAATTTGAATGGTTGAAACGTACGAACATATTTTACTGGGTAACCGACTTTCCATAGATATTACCAAAATAACTTATTTAAATATTCGTTTATTCTGTCTTTTTTTTAATGTTATTAGTTTTGCAAATTGTTTTTATGACGTCATCGAGACAACTGATGTCGCCATTGTGAACTAAGATGTCCTTAGTGTACAAAATAGAAATGAGAAATTTACATTTTGGAATAAATTTTCACCATTGTAACATTAATATGATTTAGCAAAAATTGAGAAAATCAACTCATTTTGAAAAATTTGTCTGATTTCCCGGTTATTTGTCGATACCTTCAGAACAGAATTTTTTAGGGAAATAATAACATATGAAGAAATGCGTGCAATGCTAAGGCGGCCACTGAAAGCGTAGCGAACCATGCGACGCCGCTCAACCCCGCTCAGGTTTTAGTGATTAGGCCTACACTTATTTTAAAAACAATAGGTTCGGTCCACTCCACTCAACGCAACTCGACTACGCATTTGGTGGCCACCCGGCCTTATGCACCGTTTGTTTTTATAATAACTACAGTCATAAATTATTATTTACAAGAATTCATGAACATATTAGAGGTCTTTAAGTGTTCTGAATTATTTAAAAGAGATATTCGTGCCATTTAAATAGTATTCAATCCACTTTTAAATAATATGAATTGAGTGTGTGAAAGTTTGTTCACACTTCTCTTTCTCTCTCTCCTTCTCCCTCTCCTTCTTCCTCTGTCCGGCCGTCTATAAATCTATCTATATTTCTCTCCTTTCTCTCTTTCTCTCTCACACACACACACACACACACACACACACACACACACACACACACACACACACACACACACACACACACACACACACACACACACACACACACACACACACACACACACACACACACACACCAGATAGTCAACGACATGCCTGCGGTACTAGCTAACAAATTCAGCACGCACATAATTATTTTATAAATTTTATTTTCAATTTGAAACGCGATTCGCGAATTAGTCCTTATTACAAAAAAACTTGATATTTTAAAACTTGATTATTTACGTTCCTATTATATTCCTTACGCCTATTACGTTTTACAAACTGGAGTGAAGGCTTATCTAGCAAACAGGTTTGACTACCGCTGATATAAGTGCAAAGTGCACTAGAAGAATTCCATAACACAACGTGCTACTATATTTAATAAGTCTTTTACTGTGTCCGTCTGCCGCATATGGAACACATTTCCGGATGAAATCAAATCTGTTAACAGGCGAGTCCAGAACAGTTAAAATTAAATTATTTAAATAATATGGATGGTGTGATCCTTTCTTGAGTTCATACATCAATGTGTAAGTATATATGTGATTGCATGATTTGCACTCTTTATAACATAGCCTATGATTACGTGTAATATTTAAATGTAATTTTCATTTTGTGATGAGTGTGTGAATCCTTTTTATTTATTATCTGTTAACGAATATTTAGGTTTTTCTGTAATTCCACATATTACATTATTTGTTTTCACTTTTGTTATTAGGTATGTTATGTTTTTCTTATAATTTTTTATTCATTATTTATTTTTTTTAACTTTTTCTGTGTCTTTATATTTTAAATTACATGTATTTAAAATAATGTATTTTTGTCATTCACAAGTATTTGAAAATGTATTTTTATTAATGTTGTTTTTGTTTTGTTTGTTATGTTCAGAAGAACTTTGTTTAATTAATTTTTTATTTAATTGTAATTGTTGTTCGGGGTTAAATGGAAGAGAGGTCCTAACTTCGCCAACCAATAAAGGGAATATTCAGTACAATTCAATTTTCTCTCTTCCCCTCTTCTCTTCTCTTCTCTCTACTCTCCTCTCACCTTCTCTACTCTCTCTCTCTCTCTCTCTCTCTCTCTCTCTCTCTCTCTCTCTCTCTCTCTCTCATTGAAATGAATATTTTTCAGAAAGCCAAGTGTGCTCCCAGATTAGCGCAAAAATTCTCCAATAAAACTTCGAACCAATCCGATTTCCCTCAGTCTTAAATATGTTTTCATCCAGCGCACGTCACCAAATCCAGTTTAGCCAACTGATAAATAAATAAACATCGTATCCGAACGCGACTGACGACTGATTGCATAAAATACTTGATGCGTTCTGCTCCAATAGCTTTGCCGTTGTCATGACAACGGACGCGTGGTGTCGCAATATGCAAGATATCTTGTTAGCTTTGGAATACGTTGTCTGGCACGGAAATTTGTTTGCTTAATTTATAGGCCTAGTCTCCGCAGAACGGCAAAGGATCCAGACTAGGTGAAAACTGAACAAAAATTGTCACGAAAAGTTAAAGAACACGTATAAAATCTGTGTGGCCTTGGGTTTTCGTTGTGACAACCAGACGTCGAGAGCATCCGACAATAAGGTCCACATTGTAGTAATAACCAGTGTTGCCAACCGTCCCGATTTTACTAAAAACTGTTATAAAGTGATTCGTTATGGTTTGCACCAATGAAAACAGCAACACCAGTTGGAACTCATTTTAGGTTATCGCGAGTCATTACCTTAATAATATAGAAATATTTTGTACAAAATATATTAAAATGTTTTAAAAAAAGATAACGTTTTGAAAAACCTATATTTAAAGTTAAGGTAACAATAAATATGGAAGTAGTAACCATTGCAAGAGTGATGCGCTGTAAGTCTATCTAAGTCCTTCTAGGATAATTTTTTTTTTGAAAAATTAAAACAATTTCCCTTTCTTTGTCGAATCTTCCAAATCGGATTTTAGGAAGGAAGTGATACAACACAAGTTGTTTGGGTACTTAAAAAAAATGTAAATTTGAAAGACCAGTTGTCAAAAATTTCTGCGTGTATAAAAATACGTGAAAAATATGTTGTGAAAAAAAAATAATTTTTTAGGCTGCAGCATTTTGCACAGCCACACAAACGGACAGACATTCAAGTAGAAACCACTTACTGAATTCTGTACCTTATATATTAAGGCGGTCAGTGTTTATTTTATCAAATTTGTTTCGTGTACCGTAATTTGTGTTGAATTTGCATTGAAAAGTTAGATACTGTTGGCCGTCAAAGTAAGAGCCAGACCCGGGACATTTAAATGAGAGCTGATCCTGTCCACTAGAACACTTTTAATAGCAAATTTAAAAGATTGAATTGAACAAAATTAATGTTTACATAAATTTCTATCGTTTGGCAAATATAGTCAGTGTACCAAATTTGAAATTGAAAATCCAAAATGAAATTCAAAAACTTCAAAAGCACCCAGTTTGTATACCTATTTACTTTAGAATTGTAATTTATGTTTCAAACAAAATATTTATATTTTGTTAATTAAAAAAACTACTATTGATTTAAACTTAATTGTAGTGTTATATTTGACTTTGAAAAAAAATGTTCGTTCTTTTTATAAAATTTTGACAACAAAATGGTTTTAAAACGAAAAAGTAATAGTCCTACTAACTATTTTTATAACTACATTGTCGGTGGTCAAAAAGTGTCTACCGAAGATACCGGTCAGTCACCTGTGTTTCTGAACTTACGTTCGAAAGTTGCTATCCTTACCGCTAACACCTCATCCTCATTATTCTAACTGGTACAAAGCATGAAAGTTAAAAGGGAGGAAATGAACTGTTTCTCAGGAACTGTTTTACACACATTAAATATTTTTACATGCATATTTTATCAAAATCGTTAAGTCGGTTTAATACTAAATTATGTAATAACTACACAAATGGTCAGATAAAAACATGTTTTAACTCAGAAGACCCTTAAAAGTAATCATAAAAAATAACAACGTTTGAAAACATACACAAAATACATCCACTATCCATTTCAACATCATCTCTTGGCAATAACAGTCGTATTTGGCAAACTTTTTAATCGTTTTGAATAAAACTTCGACTTGAATAAAAACGCATTCGTGCCTAAATAAAAAAAAAACTACATTACAGAGATACTATAAAACTCGACGGCTATAAATTGCCTTAATGAGTTGGCATATTGCCGGATTACAAACAAGTTAAAAACGATTTAAAACTTTTCCCTAAACGAAACTAAGTCTGACCTCAAGCGATGTAAAGAGGGGGGATGGAATAGGGGAGACCTGCATTTAGTGCATTAATAAGAGGGCTCGTTATATCAAATTATTGAAACAGATTGTAAAATAATTGATTTTAAACGGAAATTGACTGGATGACGTGCAAATTGTCCAATTTAGAAAGTTATTACTTCCAGATTTTTACGTTATACAAGCGAAATTGTATTTGATAAACTTTAGGGGTTGCAAGTAAGACCCTAAAATGTTCTAAATATTGCTAATTATTATTGCAAACGCGACTGCTTCGGTGCTATGATTGAAGCGATTTTCGTAATTTAATAGGCTAGCAACACATTAATTAAAATTGAAATTTTTGTACTTTACAATAAAAATACAAAAGTTAACCTGGGATGCGTAAAATTCGCAATTTGTTTATCTTAGACGATTTTAAAAACTTACTTCATCATCACAGCTTAGTAACCATTAAAACTGGTATGAATTAATATTTTAAATCCCCAAATTAAATGTCCACTTTCTTATTATATGCTAAGCTCAATTAAATCGGTCCATAATAAAAACATATTTTAGCGACCCTTAAAATAAGGTCCTTATATTTTAAAATTACACAAAGCAGTAACGGCGAATATTTTATTACAACCGTGATATGAGTTTTATCATGATGGCCGCTCTTATAGCTCATTTTCCAATAGAAATTCGCCACTAAGCACGATAATAACACATAGTTAAACATTCATAAGTTTTATCTACCAAATCACAAACCGTTAAGTTTAAAAGTAATATATATATACATATTACTTAATGTAATATTGGGTAAAACTCCTTCAGTTATACGCTTATGCAACCAAACATACTTCAAGGTGTATAGTTTCCAACGGTTATCAGGCGCTTTTTGTTATTTCCTTAGATATAAAACAACTGTGAATTTGTTTACACATTAGGACTTATATTGCGAAAACCGGTGTCAACTTAGCATTTGTATATACTCTAACAATTTTGAACTGATTTAACTTAAAACTGACGCAAAAATATATTTGCTAAAACTAAGTTGAACAAGTACATTGCCATCAATTTTGAAATGACTGTCATTCAGATTTTTAAATGTAGTCCGTTAGCAGCGTTAAAATTTGCATAAAATAACATTTTTAAATTTTACTGGAAATACGGGAATAAATCTGACATAAGTGAAGCTTCGTTTTATTATAATTTTAATATAAATTACAAAAATGTTTACATGTTAATTTATGCAATGTTATTGTGCGATATAACTTGTTCGAAATATAACTTTTATCCAGATAGCGTGCTGCGTTTATAACTATTACAATATTGATATTGGTAAAGTTTGTACACGTACTAAGCTTGTTAATTTGTCCGTTTCAAAATGGCTGCCATTCAATATTATAATAAATGCTTATGTAATGTCTAGCTTTATGTTTCGGCTTATCCTTTAGGCACTATATAACCTGGCAAGTGTTTCTGTAAAGGACAAAAACACTTGTATACTTATGGACGCAAATTATTTTCGTGATTTTTCAGTTTCGAAGGAAAAACTTTTTTTGCATGAGGACAAAATAACTCGTAATACGAATATGTAATAATATACATATTATAATAATTCGTAATATGTTAAAAAACCGTTATTCTTAACGTAATTACAACAAAAAACAATTATTTATATGTGTTATCTGGCTCATCGCTATGATTTTTGTTTATAAAAATAAGGGTTGTAAATTCTAAACTTGTTTGTTTTTTTTTTATTTTTCCTGTAGACCTAAATATTTTATTAAAATTCTTTACGTATATAAATTAAATAATACATATTTAAATTATAATTATCGTCTGTAAAACATTAATAATTTTCATTAAATGACCGTTTAAGTTGCGAGGTCTCTGATACAACTTTACAGTTCTGTATTAGATTTGTGAGTTTGTTACTCAGTTTTGGCCAAAAGCATTTTTTCTGTTTCAATACGGCTGCTACTGATTTAAAGACGACGAGTACGCAGTTTTGGTCAAACGGATCGACCGATAGTTTTGAAATTTGGTACCTTGTACATAGCCCGAAAGGCGTTTGTTTAAGATTTTTTCCCATTAATTTCCGTTTCAAGAAGGTGGTTATTTTTTTAATACTGGCAGAAAGGCAATACCTGTCATAGTTTTCACTGTTTCATGGATAAATAGCTTAAGATGGTCCAGTAAAAGTTGGCGTAAATATTACGGTTACCGGTTAAATTGGCGGAAAATGTCAGCAATTCAGAGTGTTGAAGTGGTGCAGTGTTTAGGCAATTAAATAAGAATATACTGCGAGGTATACTGTTCCCTGAACTACTAGTACATATTTAAATTGTTACCGAATGTCGCATTACTTGTTTTTTTACATATTCCGTACTTCGTCTTCTGAAAATAAAATAAAGATTGAAAACAATAACTAAAATAATAATCTGTTATAATTTTATGAGCTATACATAGCCTGGCCTATAGTTATGATGCAGTTTGGCTTATCACACCACTGCGTAAAACATGTTATTGATTCACCAAGTACAGTCACGTCGACGCTGGTACGTCACGTCATCCCCTCTAGCCACGAAATTTATGTCTCGAACTGTACATGTGTAAACAAACTCACATGCTGGCTTATTCGGTTACCTTAATCTGTAAATACGCAATGCCGTACGAGCAATAACGCTAATTTATACTGCAGAAAACAATTTCGTATTAGTTCCAGCATCGTTTTCTAGATAGCACTACTAGTGGAACGAGTGAATTTGTGGTTCTAGTAAAGCAGGACTTTCAATATGCACAAAAAGTTCACTAAAATAAATTAATTTGTACTTTTAAACTTAAATAACCCGCAAATTAATCCTGACATACTATTTTTTTTTAATAAATTATTTATAATTAAAAGTATGGCCAACAAAGTGGAGTCTCGTAATCAAACTCTGCCGGATTAGTAAAATACGAATTAAACGGAACAAAAATGTTGTTTTTTGTTAAAAATATTTTTTTAAATTTCAGTACTCCAACGTAGCGCTAACTTTTCAATTTTTAAATTAAAGGAAAGAAAACAAAAAACGACAATTTACAAATGCAGCTAGAATTGTCATTTCTCCGAAAACAAAATCAGCCCTGATATGAGAAATTGTTATATTGTATTTCTCACAATTAGGCGACATTAATGAAGGCGAACTGTATCAGTACGGATTAACCGAGTATCTGTCCGGATTAACGAGAATCTTCTTTATTAACTCTTTGTTTTCCTTCCGTAATTGGCTCAATGTCCACACAACTGCCAGTAATGAACCACTAGAGACCTGAAATTTTAATTGTTTTGTTCCGTGCACGGTACCAAATCTTGAAAAATATAACCAGTTTATTTCCAAAGAAGGTGATCAAACTATTGTATTTTTTATAGATGAATTATGTATTTTATGTTGTTTAAACAACTGCCAGTAATAAACCACTTGAGACCTAACGGCAACTGAAATTTTAATTGTTTTGTTCCGTGCACGGTACCAAATCTTGAAAAATATAACCAGTTTATTTCCAAAGAAGGTGGTCAAACTATTGTATTTTTTATAGATGAATTATGTATTTTATGTTGTTCAAACAACTGCCAGTAATAAACCACTTGAGACCTAACGGCAACTGAAATTTTAATTGTTTTGTTCCGTGCATGGTACCAAATCTTGAAAAATATAACCAGTTTATTTCCAAAGAAGGTGGTCAAACTATTGTATTTTTTATAGATGAATTATGTATTTTATATTGTTCTGCCAAATTTTAGACCTAACAGTTTTTAATTGTTTTGTTCCGTGCATGGTACCAAATCTTGAAAAATATAACCAGTTTATTTCCAAAGAAGGTGGTCAAACTATTGTATTTTTTATAGATGAATTATGTATTTTATGTTGTTCAAACAACTGCCAGTAATAAACCTCTTGAGACCTAACAGCAACTGAAATTTTAATTGTTTTGTTCCGTGCACGGTACAAAATCTTGAAAAATATAACCAGTTTATTTCCAAAGAAGGTGGTCAAACTATTGTATTTTTTATAGATGAATTATGTATTTTATGTTGTTCAAACAACTGCCAGTAATAAACCACTTGAGACCTAACAGCAACTGAAATTTTAATTGTTTTGTTCCGTGCATGGTACCAAATCTTGAAAAATATAACCAGTTTATTTCCAAAGAAGGTGGTCAAACTATTGTATTTTTTATAGATGAATTATGTATTTTATGTTGTTCAAACAACTGCCAGTAATAAACCACTTGAGACCTAACGGCAACTGAAATTTTAATTGTTTTGTTCCGTGCACGGTACAAAATCTTGAAAAATATAACCAGTTTATTTCCAAAGAAGGTGGTCAAACTATTGTATTTTTTATACATGAATTATGTATTTTATGTTGTTTAAGCAAAGATATATCGCTAATTATGTACACGTATTTAGATTTTCAGAAAATTAAAATTTTGGCAGAAAACCGCGAAAAAACCGGACGGCAAATTACGTGGTATTCAAACTTTATTTCATTTGAATACGGCGGTGTTTATATTATTATTACAATTGTTCAATGTGTACAACATCACTCAGTTCAGTTTAAAAATTAATAGAAGAGCTCCAGTGAAGCCGTTAAATGCCTAAATAAAACATGTAGGAAACTAGTACATCCCACTTTAAGAAAACAAATTGATTTCGTATTTTCACGGAAATACTGACCGACGAGTTTTTCTGAAATATAAATGTAAACGAGATTTATATTGCAGACAAATTTGTTCACTGTCATTTGAAACGATTGCAACAAAATTATTTTTGTTAATGTTTGAACTTTTTTCAAATTTACATAAGTAACAACATTGAAAAACTGTATTTTTTCTAATTTGACTTCACCATTGCGATCAGCGTTTAAAAAATCTGCGTAAATTATCAAATTGCTTTTGCTACTACAGCATTATCAATTGAAAAATAAAAAAAGCGCCGATCATGACCTAGTACACTTTTCATTGTTCCTTACAAATTTTATATATTGTACCACTAACCGTTTCAAAATGGCGGTCTTGCCAAATCTTTGCAAAACTGTAACTGTTTATGTTATGTTCGGTGAAATTACTTTTTAAACTCTGATTTCACTATCAAAACAGCATTAAAATCTGCATATTAAACTTCCAAATTGCATTGAAAATACGAAAATTATTGCCAATTGTCTAGTTCTTATCATGATGGCTGCTCATTTTTCCATTGGAAAATAGCTAAAAAGTATAGGATAAAAATTATTTTGATTAATATCAATCTTTTTGATTGACGAGACATCTGCGTGCGCGGTTATTTAAGCCTATAACAAAACTAACAATTTTCTTTTGCAATTAAAAGCGCGCTAGAACATAATAAACTCTAGTCTGTTGTATAGTAGCTATGAATATGAGTACAGACTGTTAAGCAGTTGCAGCACACTCTGAGGAATGTAACACAGTAGGCAAACAAGATTATTGCGTACTTACCAGTGCCAACAAAATATGCCTTCCGTAGAACACACAGCACAGTCCAGGCCTAACTAACTGAAGGGAGTTCCTGATCACTATCGCATGCCTGGTGTCGCCTGGTTGCCTATATTTACCTGGATATAACTGTAGCGCGATCCAGCCTAGGTAAAATTTCTTTTAAACATTGTAGGCCTGTTGTAGAGCGATCGTTTTTTTATATTTTCTTACTAAAAAATCGTAAATAGTAATTTATAAATATTCAGCTTTCATTAATTTTACTGTGAAAAACTGTTTTACATTCAAATAATTTTAAATGTAACACACTCCATTTCACTTCAAAATAAATCACTGTAATTGCAATCCACGGCTTGCGGCACCTTAAAATTAAATATCATTATTCTAGCCGGAAGGATGGCTCACTGTCGTAACGGAAGTGAATTTCCAAAAAGTAACAACACAATTATTTTTGTATCACACTTGTTTCTATTTCTCTATGCAGGATCTAATTAGCGTTAAATTTTAATTACATTTAAAAAACTAATTTATTCAATTTTTACTGCTGATTTCAGGTTGCATTATTATATTTTTAAATAAGTGTACGATATAGAATTCTATTTTTTAACGAATTTACATTGAAAATATGAGTGGCCATCATGGTGAAACCCGGACTGGAGATCTTGAGCACCGATCACATGTTGAAGGGTAATTAAAATTCTACCTAAATCGTTCTTATATAACTTATATATAAATATTTAAGTCACCCACATGTTCGCAATTTTTATTCAAAATTGAAATAAAAATTGATTGTGTGGTAATACATTGGACCAAGTAGTTTCAAAATCGCTGTCATTTGAAATTCTTAAGAATTCATAACTTTTTTTTGTTTAAATATTTTCAAAATCTGATTTCACCAATGTAATCAGCGTTAAATTGCCATTATGAATACTTTGAAATCAAGACATTTATTTTGATGGCGATCAATCATTCAATTCGTTTTGTATTTTAAATGTAAATATTTGAAATTTTGACTGTTTATGACAGCTGTTTATGACAGTAAAATCAAAATTTTAAAAAGAGGACAAGATAAGAAAATTATTTTTTAGAAATTCGCTTCCATCACGTCAGCAAGACGTGCTGCTTGCCGCGATTATTTTTTAAAAATTGACAGAGTATTAAACTGTACAATTTTCTAGCAATTCTGGTTCGATTTGATTCAAACTTAACGCAAAAATTTATTTTTGTCTTTTAATTCATTTCCAAATGGCGCCCATTTCAAATCTTAAAAACGTACACACTTTTTTAAAAATGATATTTTACCACCGTAATTTGCGTCAACGTTAGCATAGATCGTACTTTCAATTTTCCAGCCTTAAGGATTATTTTTCGGTAAAACGTAAAATACTAATTTATTAACGCTTGTTAAATAATATTTTCAAGAACTTGTAAAATAAAAAGATATATCACGATGAAAACGGATAGATTGGTTTCATAATGTGGCGAAGCTATTAAAGTAATCAGGATTTTCGAATTATTTAAAATACACTTTATAATCAACTGCATTTGGAAATAATAAATTAATATCAACTACAAAAAGGTTTTGAGTTTACAAGGCTTATACGTTTTTAACTAGAACAACTGAAATAGATTTGTTCTGAGTACATCTGTCTTCCCTAGCTTCAAACACTTTATATTTGTTGACTCGTTCTGGAATACTTTCACTTTCAAAACTTTTTACTGTACTCCAAAATTTTACAGTACATACGTCAGACTACCGCACATAACGTTAAGGATTTAAACTGAAATATACTGTATAAAAGTTTTGTTTTAAGACTGTTTATTGGTCTAGTTCCTCTTCCTTAACCCTTTCCTGACAGCCTTTTGGCTCCACTCCAAAATTTCAACCTCGTGTCTTCAATTTGACCCCAATTATATTCGTCCTACTTTAAATTGTATATCAATATTTTTTTCGCAAAAGAAAGATATTTATAAATATCTGACAATCGAAAGTCCTATTTTAGACGCTATTTTAAAGTAAGTATTAATATGACCCTATTAGCATTGTACAATTCTGAAGACATAGTATTTATATACATAATACTTATGATCAAAATGTTTAACTCATAAGAAAGTATTATGATCTCTAAGATATCGATCTTGGTATTTAAAGTTATAAATCGATCTTGGTTTTATTGAAGTTATAAACGTCGCTGTGTATGTGCATATCGATAGACTAAACTAAACTCCCTTAACCATATATGCTTGTTTCATTTTCTAAAAAAAAATAATGCAGTTTATATGCCTACGTAAAATCAAAACTACTCAAAATGTACACTAACGTTGAATAAATTATATTTACTTCTTCATCAGATTAAAAAACTGATTTCTGAAAACGTAAAAGAATTATCCATGCCCAGCTAAATTGTATTAAGGGTATTTTATCAAATATACCTCCCTTATATCATCCATTTTGATTTGGCTTGCTACCAAAACTACCCCTTGAACCCTATCCTGGACATCGACCCTCTTAGAAACTCGTCAGCCCGAGGGTTGTAAATACATTACTCGGAATTCCAATCATTTTTCTTGTGTTTGTATAAATTGTTTTTTGACTGAATAAAAATAATACAAGTGAGACTTTAAACGGTTTCTGATAAGAAGCCGGTAAACCAATGTTTGTATGTGTTATTGGACCAATACTGGACCAATACATATTAAAAGCAATCATAGAAGTTTCAAAACTTTTGAAATGATGAAACGCTTATCCAGCTTACATTACAAATAAATGATACAGAAGTGTTACCAAAACGTTTTGTCATTCAAAAGTTCCCTCATAAAATGTTCTGGAAACTATAGGCAACAAAAATAGAAATTCTGTTTATTTTCAAAAATCGGTGCATCTGATTTCGCTAAAATATAAGCCTTATATGAAGAACTACAATTAAATCTTTTCATTGTACCAAATTAAAAATGGGGAATACAGTAAGAAGCTATTCAGACTCAAAATTTTGCCCAAACCTGCAGAAATAATTCAATTCAATTCAAACAGTACTTAACTTTCAAGAATATTTTGCCACAAAAAAAACACCCGCAGAGAAATTTAGATATTTTTTATTAAAAACGAACGCGACAAAACATTGTCCAATCGTTTCATTGCCACGTAAATAAGAAACGTGTTTTCAATTCAAGATGAATCACAGCCTCCGAACAATGTATCATTGTAGTCTACCGCTCTTCCGTTCTACCAGTGCCTCTTGGATCAGACGTGACAAAAGAAGAGATTTGTTCGACAAAACCTCACATTTCCTGTAAGACGACGTGAGTGGAGTATAAATATAGACGATTTAATTCATTACTTTTCCACTTCGATGAACGCAGAGTCTAGTGATAGCGAGAAAATAGATTTTGAGATTTCGATGATTTTTTTCTCAATCAAACATTTCTTTGGATATTTTTTCTGGAATTTTTTTTTTAGAGAAAACCAGCCATCGTTTTGCTTTCGGTGCTCAAAAAGGTTGCACCGAATAACTTTTTAAATTTTTTTTTACATTGGAGAAAATTTATTTTCTTTATTTATAATTTTAAGAAGCGTATTTATTTATTTTCCAATTTTTGTTTTTAATTCTGATCTCACTACCATATTTAGCATTAAAATTTGCATACTTTTAACTTTTAAATATTTCTGCACTGAAAATACTAAACTCAACCCTAACCGCCGTCAAATTGAATTTCTTAATTTTGTCAGGTAATGAAAAAAATAAGTTATAGTGAAACTAAACGTTATATTATTCGGTTAGTGTTAAAATATTTCTTATGAACAAGGACATGAGAAATGGAATTAAAGTTTCCAGCTGGCAGTTATAAGGAAGACGCCAGCCGACAGATTATGTCAGAATTACCACTGTTAATAAAAGCAAAACATCTGTCAACATTTGTTGAAACTCGTAGCTGTTCACTATACTGAGGTTTATACTGTATGTTTAGTCTATCCCTGTACACGTACGCCCAGAGACGATTGCTATTACAGATAACGTCCTTCATTTGTAAATATCTTAATAGTAACAGTATTAAATAGTAAGTAATAAGATTTAAATTACAAGACTTTCTTTTTGATATATTATTTTAAAATATGTTTTCTATTTTTCTTCATATTTTTATACACAAGAGCATCAATAAATATTTAATATTTAAACAAGTAAATATAGTAATAAAAATAATGTGTAAATGCAACAATAATTGTTTTTTTTATTCCTTATTAAAAACTAATTTTCAAACCTTATTTTATTATAAAGTCTTTTGGGAATAACCTCAATTTTTCTTGGTATTTTCAGTGACGTTATTGCCACATTCAACTGTATTACCTTTTATACGTCGGAAAGACAATCAGGGATTTTAGAGAGATTTTCAAAGAATATTTGCTGCAGAAGAACTGGTGCATTATAAAATATGATTCTTCCAATTATAAGTGAAAGCCGTACATATACCGACTGAAATTTAACTGCACTGCAAAAGTGGTAGACTTATGGTGGCAATATAGGCATTCAAGTTCATAAGTCCAGCGGAGCAGCTGATGGATTTAGCGATCTTTCCTATTCTCAAACATCTACTCAAGACACACGCACACGCGCACACACACACATTCGCTACTTGATATAACATCATTACTTAATTCTAAAGCGGAAAAACTACGTGATTGTTTCCAACACGGTATATAGATACACGGTAGGGGCCACGGTGGGTGTGCGCAGTAAACTACCGCGCGCGTGACGTCACTGGATCAAACTCTTCACTGCTACCACCGTAAATACAATTGTATTTACAATTGTATTGTTACTTTATGTAATTTCCCGTTTAACAATGCAATGTTCTGTAAATGTAGTTGGAGATTCGGTGTGTTTATGTGAGTGTTGTGTTTTAAGTAAAAAGTCTTTTTTGTGTAAATAAAAGGTGTTTTAAATAAAAGGTGATAATTGTGTTTTGTGGTCGAGGTTTAATAAGTGTAAGAAAAGATTCAAGTAGCCTATGTTTTGAATCCTAAAAAATACATAATTTGTTTTGTTTGCTATTGTATAATTGTGAATGTATAACAATGACTGGTTGTGCAAGTGCCAATTTCTATAATAATGATAAGAATTGTAAAGGGAAAGGAATTATATTTCGCAGAATTCCAAAAGAAGACCTGAGAAAAGCGTGGATTCAGGTATGTAAATGAGCAGATCATTTTAATTTTGATAATGTAAGTCTGTTCACTTCATTTTAATGAAGATTATTTCGAAGGGGATTTTAAATCCGAATTACTAAATACGAAATTTAAAAAACAGCTGAAATCCGGTGCCATTCCACGTTTTAACATTCCCACCGTTGAAAATAAATGTATTGATTCTGAACGAGCTGCAAGGATTAAAAAACGTGAAAACCAAGAAACATTAAAAAATCGTACTGACGAGTCCGATGAAAATCTACCAGGTAAATCACCGGTAAATGGAAATGACGTTGGTGCAATTATAACGTGTAATTCTGTAAATGAAACCCACCCTTCCGTAGTCAGTAATTTTAATACAAATATCGTTGTAAATAATGCCTCTGTAGAAGAAATGAAATGTTTATGAAATTAAAATTTACTTTTGAAGGAACAAATTCAACTTGCATTACAAGAACTGGCCTCGGTTAAAAATAAAAATATGGCTTTACAAAGCAATGTTACTAAGTTTAAGAATATTTTTTCTGATAATCGAATTCAAGTGATAGAGAAAGGTGCATGCTCTAACTGGTCATCCGAGGATATTTCTAAAGCCGTCACCTTACGTTGTATTTCAAAGAAATCTTTTAACTTTGTAAGAAACCATCTGAAATATCCCCTACCCAGTGAAATAACAATCAAGCGGCGGTTATCACACATTGAAATAGTTTGTTATCTATATAATAATAATTATATAGTGTTTGTGTGTGTGTGTGTGTGTGTATGTTGAAACATAAGTTCTAAGAAATACGTATGTTTTATTTTACTGTTTGCATAATAGGCATACGTCTATGTGCTATTTAATTTGTTGTTAATTTTTTTTTATTTGAAATGTGCGTTTTCACAGTCAACCACATAATTGTCACGGAAAATCCGCAGATACGTAATTTATAGTGTGATGTGCTTTTAACTTTCAAACAAAAAATAACCTGGAATTTTTCAAGCTATAATATTATGTAATATTTTATAAAATAAAAAGTTTCCGTTTTGACAATGAGCGAATTCAGTAAGTAAAGTAATTAAGAGCGTTATTAATGTTAGATATAACGAATTATTATTGTAATTACTATAATACAGTTAATAACACTAACATTACAAACTGTTTTCTACTGAACACTACGTCTGAGCTTGATCCGATAACGTACTTCAGCCGGCAAGTGGTGGGGGGGACATACCGTGGCCCCTACCGTATATTATATACCGTGGTTTCCAACATATTACATACATTCAGTATATCTATTTAATGGCTTCAAGTTTTGTGTTTCTTAAATATACTACCAGTGAACAACGTGTTATACTCCACTTGTACTTAAAAACATTATAAAATAAAAACATATCCTCGAAACGCCGATACCAATACAAATACGACAAAATCACACGACGAACAATATTATAATATTTATACGTAACTATTTATCAATTTTCTATTGAAATATTTTTTTCCAAAAGTTCCAGTGAATATTATACCTATCAAAATGTGTTCTTCAACTCATAATGGGCTATAATTTCATTTTAGTCTTTCCATGATTAGCAATCCAATAGCTTATTTTATTAAAAATTCGCAATAATTATATATATATATAATATATATATTATATTATTATATATTATATTAAATTATATTATATATATTATATATATTTATATATAATGATTTTTAAAGACGAAACTGTTAAAAATTTAATACTTACTTAGGCCTACAGTATATTATTTGTTTATATTGTTCAAAATATCAAATATTAGAAGATACAGGTTATGTATAGGACGTAGATAAATCAGTGAACCTGTGATTAATGTAAAAAAGAAACGAAACGAAGAAGGCAGATATACGGTTACAATTAAAAAGCCAAGTATTTATTTTTAAAAGAAAATAATTCGTTTCAGTTTAAAATTTTGCTACAAAACGAGAAACAAGAGACATAACGTCTAAAAGAATGTTCGCTGTATTGAAAATCAACAAATATTAAAAAATATATACGTTCAGAATGGAATTTCAATTCAAGAATATTTATGATTGGTTAATTTTGAAGTAACGTCAAGTAGGCTGAGCTGCAATAATATGAGCCTTTTCGCTCGTACGTTTCAGTGAGGAAAACTTTTCTAAATTATTATTTATGTGTAATTATAACTGTTAATGTAAATGTGTCTGGACTTCGAACAGATAATCTGAGATTTAGGAGTGATCGCAGTGAGTAGAGGCTAAATTAAAAATGAACTAAAGTGTATTAAAAGAATCCATTGTGTTAATGTAAATATTGGAGGAAGACTGTCCTGAAATGAAAATATAAGAGAAAATATTTATTATTGTTTTCTTGAATTATATATATATATATATATATATATATATATATATATATATATATATATATATATATAAAGGGATTCGGTGGTCGAAGTGACTAAAGCACCGGTTAGTCTACTGCGTGTCAGAACTGCCCACTTCAAGAGTTAAAGCCACAACTACTCCCGTTGCTTATACTCTTACCGTTAACGCTGATCCTTCTCGTCTCTTATCTCCTTATTTAGTCTAAATAGTTTATAGACGTTATGGAAAAAGGATATATATATATATATATATATATATATATATATATATATATAAAACCGAAACACCGGTTTTCCCAAATCAGCTGTTTGTTAAACATTATAACCACCAAGCACATCACTAGGTAGCACGAAATGAGTTTTTAGGCTATCTTATGAATTTCTATTTATAGACTAGATATTTTTGCATACTTCGTTTCGTTTTGCATAGATATTAAAAGATTACTTCGTTTCGTTTAAAAGCTTGAAAGAATAAATCAATAATATTTTTTTATTGATGGGAACTTTAAATGGATGCATACACTAAAAACTCCATTGCGCAATTCTCCCTCTATACAGTTAAGTATACTTTAAAAGCAAAACGAGGCAATACCGTAAATATTTTATTCGAGTTAACAAATACGAGGCAATTACCGACAAAACGATATCAATCAAACTGGCGCAACGCGAGTTAATAATGAAATCTGTTCCCTTTAGCAATTCGCTGCTAAGTGAGGGTAGATTGATACAACCGCGCCCTCGTAGAGTGGGGTAATATCAATCAACAGGGTGTAATGTAAAGTCATATGTCTCGTTATTTGTTGTATGATGTGTATTTATTTGCTTACGTGTATTTCTTTATTGGTCATAAAAACCGTTCAGATTGAACAGAATAAAAAATTCAAGCAAAGTTACTTCCTAATGCAGACTATATTTTATACAATAATAAACGACATTCAGTTACAAAACAAAAGAAGAACGATATATAAATATACATAAGGAAGCTTTACTTCCGGAAACTGTGTATTGTTGAGCTCAAGAATGTATTTCCGGTGAGAAACGACTTCAACAATTCAACGGAAGAGAAAACAATTTCCCAATTGTTTCCGTCGCTTCTGCTGTGGACGTATGATGAGACTGGCCATTTTGTGATCAATTATTAACAACAAAATAATTCCTGCATACAGCAGATTATCACGTCAGCTTATTTAGTTTCTCAGTGTTCAGACTTTTAGGCGATTATTTATGTGGTGGTTATTTTGCCGTTTCCTGAACTAACCTAAATCATATTTTGAGACGTACAGTGCATGCAAAACACATAAATCCACACCGCAGACACGTATTACAGAATGATAATTTGAAACGCTGAAATCGGCAATATTTCACCGTCTAGCGACCAAGACGACCCAGTTTTACCAACATCGTCGTTTGCAGAACCAAAAAGACATTAAACCAGTGTTTTGGCATCGCGTTATCTTTTGACACTAACTTAACCTAGTTTTACAGTTAATACTGAGCTTAGCACTTTTATAAACTGAGATATATGTTTAAAACGCTGAGGCATCTCTTTAGAGTGTTCAGTGTTCATATTTTTTCAAACGAAATCCGTGATACTCGTGAACGATCAGATGTGAGCGGTCAGAGGGTTGAAAATGAGGGTGCGAAAATAAGTCTAAGCATTTTATTAACGAATTTCAATTAGAAGGTGAGCCATTGGTACGACCATTCAGACCTTGAAAAGAGCGCCGATCGTGACTAGATCATTGCAAACAAACATCAAAGTTTTTGGAACATCGACGTTTCACTACAAAAACCACGATGTTTTCACCGCGATGGTTTCTTCAACAAAAGCAGATCAGTTTATCACTTCATACAAGTTGCTTTTTGGCTGTCAAAATTTGCCAAATACTTCATTTTCTATCGCTTAAGACTTTTACCTACGTATGCACGGACAGTCTGTCTCGTTGGTGGAGTGAGTGTTGGATTTTGACATAAAGGAATTTCTAGAGTGATATTTCTGTTTTAATTCTTATATTTTTGTTTGTTTATACATGTTATCATTAAATTAATTCATTAATATTCTTAATCTATCTAAAACAAACACTTCTAGTCTTTAATAAAAATTATTTAAAAGTACTTAGATTATATATATATATATATATATATATATATATATATATATATATATATATATATGAATTAAAGAGCTATTGGAGGGACCATTATGGTAAAATCCAAAACAGGGATTTTGAAACTGATCACTACTTTCTTTAGATCACTGATATCTAGATCACTTTTAAGAGGTATCTAAAAATTTGTGTTTGTGTGTGTGTGTGTGTGTGTGTGTGTGTGTGTGTGTGTGTGTGTGTGTGTGTATTAACGCTTACGTTCGTAATTTTAATCCTATTTGATTCAAACTTGGCATAAAAATCGATTTTTATAACTGCTTTGACAAGTCGGCAGTTGACCAACAAAATTCGTTTTACAGTTTCAAAATGGCGGCCTTTGAAATATTTTAAAATCTTAATGTTTTTTCTAAAAGTTTTTGATTAGCTACCGTAATCAGCGTTAAAAACTGCATAAATTAGTATTTCGAATTTTCATTTAAATTACAAAATTTAACTTAATGGCGGTCAGGGTTCATTTTTGTATTTTGAATTTATTTTAAAAGTTGAAAATGTAATACTTATGTAGTAATTTTTAATGTTAATTATAATGATGAAATAAAAATTTCAGTAAAGGTAGAGATAAAAAGTACTTTTCGAAATTCGCTTGCATCACGTAAGCATGACAACTGCCTACCACGGTTATTAATTAATAACAAAAACAATGTCATTCTTCGCTTTTTAATTTTTACCAAAAAACTAAATTACAAAAACTCGTTTTTACTGACATATTTACAAGATGAATAAAAACTTTTGTTAAAATTACACTTGATGTACTGCAACGTAATTTGTATTAATTGCAAACATATTTTTATCGTTGTATTTTACTTTAAGTACCAGAATGATCCCAAAATTTAAGACTAATTTTCTGTCAAATCCAAAAAATCATGACATCTTAAAAAACACTTTAGAAAGTATATAAAAAAATCGGGACATATGGTTACTTTGACCAATTTAAAATAACTCAAATCATATTAAGATAAGAAAACTTTATCGTTTTCTATTGAATAAACAATTAACTATAGGCCAACACAAATTAAATGAATGTGTATATAGATACATTTGTTTATAGATCCTGCAACAAACGGTGCAAAAATATTATACAAACTTACTTTTTATTCTCATTCTTACACTTCCATAACCTTTGCAAAGCTTAAAACCGATCTGCGCGAAGCAGTCAGGCAAACAAAAGTTACTTTTAAAGTGTTAGTTTTCAATTTACCGCGAATTTACTGAAAAGCCAAACAAGACTTCCAATCATCAGTGTTATTGTACGAAGTGAAGTATAATCTGAGCTTTGAAGGGGTAGGCACGCTCTCGACATGAATTACCGCAACACTAACCAACCAACTTGCGGAGGAGGGATTTTGAAATTTTCAATTTTCTTGTTACACGTCGCCGGAGTAAATTATTTGGCGTATACAATTTTCATTGGATGCAAAAAGTATTGTTTCACAAAAACAAGTAAACATGTTAACTCATTGTTAGTTCACATTGTTAGATTAGATTAGAGACAAGAGGAAGGGATAGTACAACCCCAGGCACTGCGATCGACTGACCTATTGTACAACTAAACCTCTTTAAAATACCTAGTTCAGCAGATTGGTGCCCTTAATGAGTTGCAGCAACCCACTGACTAGCACACTCTGCTGAAGGTCCCTAGTGTCTTGGAAATCAAGCCTCTAGCAAGAGCTTCACAATCATATGAACTGCAGTTTCCTCTTCCTTCATACACAACCTACACACGGTTTCTTCATGGTACATAACTATCCTGTTCATGTACACACTCAGGCCACAGTGCCCTGTAATTAACAACATGACCTCCTGAGTTATGCTCTGCCCAGGACATCTGATACCCCTTTGAGTCCTCCAAAAGGAACTTTGTTTAGTAGACGTTTTGCTATGTGAATACCCATGAAGGTTATTCCATCTTACCTAGTGTTGCTTATAATCCACCTGTTAATAGCAGACCTGGTCAACGATAGAGAAATCCCTAAATACAGCTCAGGTCCGATGAACTCAGATGCAGATCCAAGTCCAGCCAGTCGGTCTGCCTTCTTATTACCCTCAACTCCCCAATACCCCGAAACCCAGTGAAGAGTTACCCGGTTGAGTTACCAGGGATAGAGCGTCGAGGTTCTTCCGACTCTCCCAGACCAGCTTGGGCTGAATTGTAGGATCCGCAATGCTTTTATTGCTGCCTGACTAGTTCATATTGTTACAACACCAGCGTATAAGTATGTTCGAACAATATAGCGTTCACAAATTTGGTCAAATTATCCATAAAATTTCGTTTTAGTAAATTCAACTAGTTTGTTTACAAGGTCCGCTATAAGTGTTGGCGTTTGTGTATTGACGGCTATTAAAAATCATAACTCTTATTTTATACTTTTGAAATGTTTTCCTCTACAATCAGCAACAAAAACTAAAAAGCATATTTCCATAAAAATAAAATAAATTTACCAATTTTTTATTTAATACGGCGTGTAACAGCTTTGGTTATTTACCGCGGTAGACAGAAATCACAGCTCGGAATTAGTTTTCACTACAATCTGGATTATTTGTATAAGGTATTTAATTAATTTTTTTTGTAAAGTTAAGACATTTTGGTTTTTATTTGCATACATTACGGGTGTTTCGGTTTAGCTGTAATTATATTATAGTCATAATATGTTTCAATGAAAAAATGTAACATTGCAATGCAGATCATGAAACGAGGTCGTTTTTTGACTTTCTTTATATATATATATATATATATATATATATATATATATAGTGATCGGTAACGTCGTTTACAAGTAAGAGATGTGTTAGTGATATAAACGCGAATTTATAAAAGAATTTGATTTTATCTACAAACCCTAAAAACATTAAAAACTATAATTAATTATTTATTTTTACTTATTGGTAATATTTCTAAGATGAAACACTAAACTCGAACAGATTGACACTAGAAAGTCGAATATAAACGAACTAGAAGTACAACCACCATTATAAAAAGTGTGCTCGATATTAGCGGCTAAAGTCTAAGTAATTGGAGTACCTACCGCTACGAACGCTGCAAGCTGCAAGGACAGGGGGACAGAAAAAACGTTCGAGAAAAAAAAGTACTGTTACCTATTTAACTATAGTTGAACACTTTGCCGCAAGATAATCCTTATACCACCAGCGAGCGCTCACGTATCTCTCATAAGGGTTATCATTTTGTTACATTTATTCAGTGGTAAAGTCGAATGTGCCTTTGTTTTGACAGTGCACAGAATGGAGAAAAGGCGGGGAGCCCTTAGTTCAAGAATTTTCTGATAATTTTCAGTAAAATCCGAACAAAATCAAACTATAATATTTTGTTTGGACAAAGCTGCTGGCCATCCGATCTGACAGGAATGTAATTTGAGCAAAATATTCCGACCTGACAAAGACATAGTTGCAGCCTGTGCTACTGATGGACCTTTTTAAAACAAAATAGGATTTGAAGGCTGTCAATAAAATATCGGGAAATTGGTCTGTTTTTTACACTTGCTTTTTCAGCAAACTTTCGATACGGTTATGGCGTCTCTTGTCAATATTTCTCAAAATGACATTTTGAAGTAACAAAACATTTTTTTTAATATTCAACGTTTTGTTTCACCTACTTAATGACTACATTTAAGCGAAGTATGATTAATATCATTAAAACCGATGTTTTAAATCTGGTTTTGTTAATTTACTAGACTGTTTTCGAACTGTCCACAAAACTGTAGACTGTTTTACAAAACTGTTTTCGATAAACAAAATGGATAAAAAACGAAAACATTATTAAAAAATGCTACCGAGATATAGGCAAAATATATAAACACGCAATTTTTATATAAATCTATTAATTTTTATCATATACATACAAAAACGGACAAGCTTCCAAATAAAAACGGTCAGTTTCATCAAAATCATTAGATCGATATTTGTACTATTACCATTCTTTCTATAAACTTCGAATAGAGAGAAAGTAAAAAATGCACAATGAAAAACACTTAAATATTTCTTTCTCATTACTGTAGACTATAACTTAGAAACTTTTACCATAACTTGATAAAATTATTATAAATTGAAACATAATTACTTAGTATACTAATGATTAACAGGACTAGATCGGGAAAAAGTAAACTTTTTCTAAAGATCATTTTAACTGTGAAAATTAGTTTTTAAAACACTGCTCTTCCCATTATACTTATTAAATTATTAATATTTTCAATTTTATTTTCTGACTATACAAATCGACTTTTAAAATTTTATTGTTATACCTACAATATATGAACATTCGTTCTCCACATTAATAAAAATATTGTTGCCTGGTTGTCAAGCTCTGTCAACGTGTCCTACAGACTAAGCCAAACTGATCAAATTTGGCATTTAAAATTGCACAAATATGTTCGTAAATCGGGATCATTATTTTTCAAAATTTAAATATATTTTCATGAAAAAAATGTTCAAAATAGTATCAAAAATTTATATTTTCCCCATTAAATGCCAAAAAAATCTATGATTAAAATAATTTATTACTTTCTGTCAAATTAACTTTAAATAAGTCAAAATTTGAACATGATTTGATAAGCCCTTTTCCGACATAGTTTTCGAATACAGCTCTAGTTTTTTTAGTAGAAAAAGGTATAATTAAAGCACTGTAAGTCCAACAATGTGAGAAATTTTGTTGTAACATTTTTTGTATCATTTATTTACTTATATTTAATTGTAACCAACGTATTTTTGAAGATCTGTCTCCGATGCTAAACTAAACCGTCTTTCTAAAGTTGTCGTCTTAACGTCTGGACGCTAGATGAGCATTACCGACAGACAGATCAAAAAAGTAATCTTGGATTAAAAGCTAAACTTAAAAGAAGTCATCAGCTGTACGTTTTTAAAACTTCCATCGCGTACAGTTTACAAAACAACGACTCCTTACTACCCATGTATTGTTTTTAGGTCAAAGGGTGGAGTGGGGGTAGGGCAGTGGTTGGCAGAGCATGTTACGGGCACTCTCATCCCTGTCGGGAAGGTTTATTTATGGGGTAAAAGGAATAATCTGATTGTGATAGACTATCCGGGGGCAGGAAACACGCATTGCTTTAAATAAGGCCACGCGATCGCGGCAATTCGATACGAGGTTTCTTAATGGTAAGAAATATCGGTCCGCGCGTGCGCAGTAAAAAACCAATTTTAAAGGGAAAGACATATTTGAAATATCTTATATGCAATGAGAACAGCATTACATTTATGAAGAAACTTTTATAATTTATTATTCTGGCACACAATCCCTTACCTACACTTTATAATTAATTATATACTGCAGAGTCTCTATTAACGGTCAAATTAATTCTGTTATATGACATTTAAAACAGTCTTCCATTGTAAATAATTTGTAATAAATTATAAAAACTTTCTAGGCAAAACAAATCACTGTAAGTGGACACGACTTACATCATAAGCGACGGCAGTTGACATTAATTGCTTCATAAACAAACATTGATAATCGACAAGTAAACGATCCTCCATCGAATGGAATGAGATATTAACATTTCCATTAGTGCCAACAAATTCCGAAAGAGTGCATGAATGTTTCTACTGAAAGATAAACACTGTCACACTATTTACGATAATACCATTCAGCGTATAAGTCGATCACGTAACAGTCACATGAATACTTCCGCGCGGTGTTTTCGCATATGTTACTTGTCAAAAGGTTAATTACGGATAATTTACTGTATTAAAGACCTATGTATGCCAAATTTCCATAATACATAATTAGAATTAAATAGAAAATATAAGTGCTTTGCTATATTTTTCAAAATAATAATAATAATAAAACATTCTGGGCTGTAGACAGAGTATAGAATGTTATTTTTACCGATCGAAAAAAGTATGGGTTGTCTTTTCCTATTATCTGCTTATTCTGTCATTTGTTTTGTTACCTCTGCCGTCCCAAGAATGACGGTTAATCTAGACTCTATTGTATTATCTTTTCATAAAACATAAATTACCTTTTATAAATAAAAAAACGTGGGAAAAATTAGTTTTTTATAAGAAAAAAGTAAGATACACGTAAATAAAAATTTTACGATAAAAATAAGATAAAAATATTTTTGTTAGGATTAAGAATTAATGTCAGTTATCACACCAACGTGATGGAATCAAATTTTCAAGAATAATTTGTTTATTTTTCACTTTTTAAAAAAATCTGATTTAACTATCAGGATTAAAATCGGTATTTTTTAGCATTTTAAACTTTCAAATTACACGTAAAATACAAAAGTCAACCATTTCCGCAGTTTTTAAATTTGAAGTGACCGCCATTTTGAAACTATTTAAAGGAATGAAATGAATATTTTTTGTCAAGTTTGAATTAAATAGGACCAAAATTTTGAACGCTAGATTGATTGCTAATGCATACTTTCATGCATGCGCGCACACACACACACACACACACACACACACACACACACACACACACACACACACACACACACACACACACACACACACACACAAATCATTGATTGATTTCCACAGCCCCCAATAAGTCACGTCAATGTCACGGACGACTAAACCAAGACAGGAAACGGAAGTCAAGCAGAGACGTTGGTCTAATTAATACTGCCTAAAGACCAAACATAGAGGCTGTTGCAGAGAGCGTGTGACGGCGGTACAAAGAAGTTATTGTGGTTATATTTACGGTTGGCTACCCTGATTCTGTTCCCAGGAGACAAGTCTGTCCGCTCGCTTCGCTACACTGCTCCGAAGGTTACCCAATGGATATTCAATATTACGAAGTGATGAGACGGTATCTATGACTGCATTAAGCAAGTCTAGGGACGAGGAACATTGAGGACACTGCCTTTAGAATTTAGTAACTACATTATTAAGTAAAGGCACACTGGATTATACAAAGTGTCAACATGTATTTTGATATTAAAACAATTGACTTTGAAATTTTTGAAGGGTGAATTTGTTTTCTGACTTTAAATTTAAAACAATGGGTTTCAAGTAAGTACTTGGGTGTGCACATTATTGTGGACTTTAGTAACTGATGTATTTCAATGAAGGTAGGTGTATAATATGTATAATTAAAAACTTCTTAACACGTATCGTGTTTCAGGGCTAGTTGTAATGTTGGATTCTGCGTGATGTGAGAGCACAACTTTATTGATTTATAATAGCAGACTATATTTTGCGCCTCGCAAGTCTCATATTAAAGTAATTATAATTAAAATTTCCTGTTTCCGCCCGGGATCGAACCGGGGACCTTGCGTGATAACCGTAGTGCAGCGATTGAACATAGTACTGTTGTACACAGTACACTATAATTTGGGATTTGTCTACAATCTACCCGGTTATTAAGTTTTTGTGAATAATGCTTAACTTTATAGTTACTGACTTTCTTAACATGCTTTTTGCACGCAGATAACGGTTGAAATATCGTTAGTCTGTATTTGCTAGTGATAAGTTATTTCAAAAAGGTACATTAAAAATTGAATTATTATCAAAACGTTAAAAACCGGCTGCGCTAGGCCGTGCTCAGTGGCGGAGGTAGTCTGGGTCTAACTGGACATTTTGTGGCCGGACGTTAAATCAAGTCAAAGTGCACAGTCAGATGGATAATCACGCGGAGTTGATTGTAATACTACGGTTACAAGCTCTTCGGTTCGTTTATCCCAAAACTATCATTAACAAATAAAAACTGTAAATGATTCTTACTGGTCTGTCTATTAAGGCCGAGGGTTTGTTTGTATTTATACTTTAATGTATGAAACGTTCTGTGAAGAGACGTAACTCGATGTCATAGAAATCGAATACAAAACAGATCCTTTACTCACAGGCTTATCAATGTCATTTTTAGTTATTCTTTCTCATTCCTGGGTATAGATGTTACAAACATTTTTCTTTGTGAATTGTGACAAGTATCTTAAAGTTTGTTTGTTGTGCCGGTGGCATACAAGTGGTTACAAATGAAAGCCCCATTGTATTAAAATCAATATCTGTGTATTGTTAGACTATATTTTACGAAAATACGCCAAAATATTTTGACATTCGAAAATCTCCAAAGCAGTTTATATTTAATGCTAGCTCATACCGTGTTTTGAAAATGAGAAATACTCTACACTAAGAAGTCCAAGACTCGGTGCGTATCCACTGTTTTTGGGCCCAGAATGTACCTGCACCTCATATCGTTCATAATTATCAATTGTCAATAAATAATCCAATAATAACTTACATTTTGTTTAATATTTTCATTTGTGAAATATTTATACTAATGATATGCCGATTAGAAACATGTAAATATCATTTGATCGACATTATTACAAGCGGAATAAACAATATATATGAGAAACAGTATTTACTTTGTATAAAATCAAATAAAAAATTTGAAAAATGTCAGTTATTTAGGAGATTACAGTTAACAATTTTGAAAAATCTAACAAATTCCTTCAATACCATATCTAATAGAACAATACAAAATCACATTTTGTACGTTAGTGACTGAAGTCCATCTTTAGTTATTTATCTTTCCACTGAGCTTTGTCTTTCTTTGGAATGAAATAAAACACATTGTTATATGTTCTTTTCGAAGAACAACAAAGGTAAGAAAGGTGTAGGCAGTAATTCACTGAGCTATACATAATCTTCCCTCTCTGGATACACACCGAGATTCAATAAAGAGCAATTAGCGGCTAATGAGCAAGCACTGTTACGGTAGTTATTGAGTTAAGCCGGTTAAAGTATGATTTCTTCCTTGTGTACAAGGAAATAAAACGGAAGCTGGATCGAAATCAACTCAACTTTTTTGTAAACATCGACTGTTTTAATTTAATATTTTGAATTTCTTTAAAATAAATTGTTCAAAAACATTTACACAAAATTTCTTACATTCAGTTATTTCCCAAATATATCCCGTTTAACAGCTATCAACGAAAAACTTAAACTTTGCATAAATTCACAAAATTTCTTCAACATGTTTGCTGTAATTTTTATCATGTTTGAATTTTTATAAAACATCTCAGTTTACCAAAGTTTAAATAAAATAAATGTTTGGGTTGTAAATAAATCTAAAAAAATCTGCGTAAAGAGTTCTTCTTTCATTTACCCAAGGATTGTAATGTTTTAATTAAAATTTCTTATTCTGACGAAAGACATATTATGTTAATGTTATGTTATGCTTTTGTTAATTATTTTTTATTTAGATAGATAGCTTAAAAACACACGAGCGTACGCACATACTCATGCACACACACACACACACACACACACACACACACACACACACACACACACACACACACACACACACACACACACACACACACACACACACACACACATAATATTTGTCACAAGATAAATTTTTGTCACAATCAAAATACTTACAGTAATCTTTGTATAAGGAGAATGCTCTATGACGACAAGAACTTTGACACAAACTACGTGTCCTCACTCAAAAACGTAAATATCAAGACATAAAAAAGTATAAAGAAACTTTTAAAAAATCATTTTTTAAAAGTTTCTTTAATACTCTAACTCAAAATATTGTTCTAAATACAATATTTACTTCATTGCGCAATTAATTGCCTGATCCACGAAATACTTTTCGACTGATTGTACTGATTGTCGATGTGCATTCCAATTCGAAACAATTTCCAGATCGGAATCATACGTTGACAGATCATGCTCCAAAGGAAATTCACTAACACGAACTGTTCTGGACACACTTTCATGTCACATATTAGAGACTTTACAAAGCTGTAAACAGTACTTCTCTAACATAACATTCACGCCCTCGGGTTTAACAAGCCCTACTTTTGTTAACTGCGTAACAACCTCTCGACCAACCCCAGGGTTCAGCTTTAACTGTAGTGACAATACAAGAAACAGTGTCAGTAACACTAATTAGAGCATGTGCTCTAATTTACTTTGACATTTAAAGTAAATGTCTAAATGATTAAAGTAAATGGGTTGAATGTTACATTAAATTATATACAACTAATTACGATTTGATTTCTACTTAAAATTCAAATTATTGCTGAAATTGTTCTCCAGTGATTTTTAAAAAGGCAAAATTAGATTTTACAAATGTACAATGAAAGTGTTACGAATATATACTTCACTGGAAAATAGATTATTGGAGCGGCCATTACAAGGCCTAGACCCACAACTTTGAACAGTGCATGCCTATAACGTGTTTTATGCGATTACAATTCTAGAAATATAATGCATGAAGTGATCCAGGATCTGAATAAAGGACAGTTATTAAAATAATAAATAATTAGTTATATTAAAATGCATACATAAAGGAAAAAGATGTTTGAAGTAATAATTAAGCTAGAAGAAATATTTTTGAAAAAAGAGAACAAGCAAAGAAAACAAATCAAAGCCATACATATCAAAAGATATAAAACATCAAAAGTTTGTGAATGAAATAATAGAAAAATAAAAGACATAAACTTAAGTAAATGCGTGGAAAAGGCATAAAGAACAAAAAAGCGATATATTAAAGAGAATAACGAAATAGCTCGAAAAAAGATATTCCAAATGGAGCACCGAGAAAATAACAAATTCTTATTGTACTTAAAGATATAACAAGGAAATACTATGTCCCTAGCGGCAGTGTAAACCAAGCCTCACTATTAGAATATGTTGTGGAGCCTGACCATGATTTGGTATCTATAAAAGCCAAATATCAATCAGTCATTTGCTCATCACTATACCTTAGCAACGACAGTTCCAATCAAGATTCCATTAATTTGTGTAGCGGCTAGTTTATATTTGGGCTCAAGATGGGCAAGAAAAGGTTAATTTTAAAAATATTGTTAATGCTTCTAACGCTCATAAATTCTATTTTCTTTCATTTTTTTAATTTCTTCATCTATCTTTCGATACATCCCTCATTCCAAGCCAAGGCGGAACAGTGGTTAATGCATTGGGGGCGGTTTAGTGCAAATATATTGAAATACAGCGCCCGACTTAATTTAAATTATTAATCGAAGATCAAAATTTTCTAAATGATACAAGATACATCGTACAATGTTGCAATTACCTTGAACATTCGTCAGAGATATACTGCACTGTTTATATAATAATAAAATAGTTCCATTATTGTATATACTTAATACGTACATTCATAATTTATTAACTAAACACTGGGAAAATATTCTTCAGCATTTATTCTAATACCTTGTTTTCATCTTTTTAAATCAATTATATTTCAGGTTTTCAATTCGTTTACTTATGAAAATATATAATTTTTGTGAAACTTATTTTCGCATTTTGTGTTTTAGCAGTCATGTTTTTTTTAAGTAATTATTTTTATCTTGTCATTTTTAGTGCATAAGCCACTAAAAAAATAACCATTTTTTATCAATGGTGACAACCGTTTTTAGTGCGAAATGGTTCAGGTAGATTAAAATCGGTTGAGCAGTGAAGAAATCATGCATAAGTATCAATCAATACATACTTGCAGCTGCATTTACCCACATTTTACCCCATTGTGGGTAATTTGGATAAATGTTATTACAGTGTGACACTTCTGGTGAAGTGAAGAATCCAACTAGGTAAGGTAGATCAAAATCAGATGAATCGTTTAGAAAATACGATGGAATATATATATATATATATATATATATATATATATATATATATATATATCCATACATACTTACCCAGGTACTTCAAACATAACACTTCTATTTTGGCAGTCGTGAAATAAATAATACACCCCTAAAATAACGTTTTGATTACAATACGTCCCTAAAATAATTAAATATACAAAATTTTTAACTTTTTAAATATTATAAATGATCATAATTTCGAAACGGCTGAACAAGTTTTTTTGGGGTGACTATCTAATCGAAGCTATTATATTTCCGTGTCATTTTTTTTTGCAAATCGAACCAAAATTGCCAATGCTTAAGTGCTTACACACACACACACACACACACACACACACACACACACACACACACACACACACACACACACACACACACACACACACACACACACACACAAACAGAATTTAGATGGGCGCTTATTTCATAGTCCATGGTTTGGATCCCATGACTACTCCAATAGCTCATTTTATAATAAAATTATACTAATAAACAGAAGATAAAAACTTATTCACAAAAAATGGAGTTACTTTTTTATATAATATTTTTATGACATCGCAATGAAAATTTGCATGCTTAGCATCTAAAATTGCCAACTGACATTATAAACGCTGAAATATGCCAGTAGGCCAGCTTCTGATTTTATATTGTTAATTACATTAGCAGGATCGTATGCAATGCTATTAAATGGGAAAGTTTTTAAAATTTATTTTAATTATTTTATCGAAACAGCAATAACATTATTTAAAACTTAAACAATAATTTGCTACCGAATCACAAAATCTGAATTATATCTGTGAACAGGGTTCTTCCATACTGCCTACTTGTGAACAGGTCGTGTGTTATGAGTCCACATGTACAATAACCCCTGTCAATATTTTTGAAGACCTTTTACCGTTATTGCCTTATTTTCCCGAGACATTGATGTTTGTACGTCTCTCTTTTTCTCTCTGTTTCCCTCGCTTTTATTTTCCTGACCCGCTGTCAATTTACCTTATTGGCTTCAAACATATCACCGCTATGTTAGTACACATCATTCAGTGTGATAACAAATTTTGTTTCTAATACAAATTTTTCTTTACCATAATTTTATATATATAAATATCTCTATCGCTTTTTACACGAAATTTACGCAAAATTTGCGTTGTAAAACGAGTTTTAGAGTGACCATCATGGTAAGACCCAGACCTAGGGCCATTAAACGGGGTCACATCTTATACAAATACTTTCTTAGCAAATTTCAGAACATCGGTCAATGTGTTTCGCTAAAACTGCGTAACCAATACACAAACCAAACGAGGAAAGGTCGAGTTAAAATAGACGCCTCACTTCACTCGTAAACTACCATAACTTTATCTATTACCTTTTTCAGTTCTACTGAACTTCTTTTACAGACGTTATTGCACTTATTTATTTGAAACTTTTCAAATAACATTAGTTATTTCGAGTATACTAGGATCATACAGTCATAATTAAAAATATAACTCTGAAAGCAATGAAATGTAAACAATAAAAAATAAATCAAGTATTTATGCAATTACGTTTATAAAGTTCAAGATATAAGATTAATTTAGCTAGAGTATAATAATCTTCATTAGATAAATAATCTTCATTAGATAGAGTGAAATATACTAAAGAAATTAACTTGCTATATTTTTATTTTATAATCATATTGTTACAATAAAATATTAACAAGTAAAAAAATATTTGATTTCTTATTGTTGTCAAGAATGACCGTTTTCTATAACGAAGTTTATATTAGTACCTTAGTAAGGATATTGCATTATTGTTAATCCCAACACTGTTACACGGAAACACTCTACTCTTTCAATCACGATATTATTGGGAGAGTAGCTGGCTTGTGACATACACTAGCACGACATTCACACGCGCGCGCGCGCACACACACACACACACACACACACACACACACACACACACACACACACACACACACACACACACACACACACACACACACACACACCACACCACACCACACCACACCACACCACACCACACCACACCCACCACACACATTATCGCCTGCTTAATTGCAGAAGCTTGATGACCCACTGGTCATCAAGCCAGACAAAATAATACTAGACTTAGCAAAAAAATGTAAAGAAAAAATGTAAAGTTAAAAAGTAAAGATAAAAAAATGTAAAGATAAAAAAATGTAAAGATAAAAAATGTAAAGATAAAAAAATGTAAAGATAAAAAATATAAAGATAAAAAATATAAAGATAAAAATGTAAAGATAAACAAATGTAAAGATAAAAAATATAAAAATAAAAATGTAAAGAAAAAATGTAAAGATAAAAAATGTAAAATAAATAATGCAAAAAATATAACATAAAAAATTGTAAAAGTAAAAAATGTAAAATATATAATAAAGTATTACACACATTTTTTTCCGAGTTTCTTATTCTACTTGTAAGAATTTTTGTTGTGATTTTGGAATTTGTTTCCCAATGTCATTGTACAAGAGTAAAGCCATGTGATTTGGTTTTGTAAGGGAAGAAAAAGTGTTAGTTGTAGTTTTTTCAGTCATCAGTTTGTTGTCAAAAGGCACAACATCAATATCGAAGACAGGTAGATGAATCGAAGACGTATCCCTATCCCAATCATCGTACGCCGAGGGCTGCAGGGCTAAGGGCGAGCTTGGCTTTTAGTATGCTAACTCCGGATACCAGGCGACCTCCATTTTCAATGTAGCCTTACATATATGTACATGCTGGACTTCTTTTCCCTAGCTAATCATGGGACCTTTTAATGGAAAATAAATAAAAATAATTTTAAAAAATAAAAAACACGACTGCTAAAACACAAAATACAAAAATTCACAAAAATTACATATTTCATAATTAAAAGAAATGAAAATCTGAAATACAATTGATTTAAAAAGATGAAAACAAAGTATTACAATAAATACTGAAAAATATTTTCCGAGTATTTAGTTTAATAAATTAAGAATTCGCATGTTAAGTTCATACAATAAATGCAAATTCTTATTAAACTAAATACTCGGAAAATATTTATTTTTCAGTATTTATTATAACACTTTGTTTTCATCTTTTTAAATCAATTGTATTTCAGATTTTCATTTCTTTTAATTATGAAATATGTAATTTTTGTGTTTATTTTTTAGTATTTTATGTTTTAGCAGTCGTGTTTTTGAAGTGTATACTTCTTATGGCGAGGTATGGATGTTTTATTTTTTAGTATTTTATGTTTTAGCAGTCGTGTTTTTGAAGTGAATACTTCTTATGGCGAGGTATGGATGTATGTTCTGCACGGGAAAAAAATTCAGTTTGCCGTCACGCATCACGCTCTTATATATATATTTTTTTTTGTTTTAAAATGTATTTTTGAAGTGAAAACTTGTATATTCGCGCCATTATATTACTTACCCAGTCCAACTTAATTATTTAGTTTTGTGTCAAGTGTTAATTGTGTAACAGTGACGTTTTATACGTTTATTATATATTGGTAGGTGTGAATAATAAATATTTAAATTATTTTAAACGCCATTATACTACTTACCCAGGCCAACTTTATTTAGTATTTAGTTTTATGACAAGTGTTAACTGTGTAACAGTGACGTTTTATAAGTTATTATATATTGGTAGGTGTGAATAATAATTATTTAAATGCCATTATACTACTTACCCAGTGCAACTGAATTATTTAATATTCAGTTTTATGATATGTGTTAACTGTAGGCTACAACAGTGACATTTTAATAATATTTTATACTTCTTAATATAATATTTTAAATTTTAAAGTTTATGTGTGTGTTTTTGTTTGTTATTCAATCACACATTAACTACTGGACCGATTGAGATGAAATTTAAAATGAACATGGTTTAGGTACCTGAGATGGACATAGATGTATTTCCGTTTTAAAAATCTGAATCCCTGTTATTATTTATTATAAAATTATTGTTTATTAGCTTACATTTGCAATGATTTTAATAGAAACAATCTTATAATTCCAAACAACCTGCCATTCCAAATTAAAATATTGCAGTTCCATTGAAGTTGGCATTTACAATGACAATTAATAAGTCACAGGGTCAGATATTAAGAGTAGCAGGAATACATTCGGGACTCCGTGCTTCTCCCATGGTCAGTTATAGCCTATTCTAGTGTCGAATAGCAAAAACCTATGTCTTGGAAAAAAACCACAAAATCATATAATATTGTATTTAGAAATATATTAAACTGAAATGAAACGTACTCATGATTTTGAAAATGGACTATAAATTTTATTTTGTGGTGTAAAATATATAGCCATAACTCGTGATAAGAAGTACACTTCTGTCGGCAGTCATGCCACTGCCACTTTTTTATTATTTTTTTAAATTATTATTTTTATTGAAAATTTCATATTTTATTTATTAGTGGTAAAATTTCACTTAACCTATATAAGAAAATTGGTTGTTTTTAGCTGGACTTGTAATTTTTCAAATCGTAATAAAAGTTCTATTGTGTTACGTCTGTTAAAGTTCTACTACCTTAGCGCATGCTTCATGTTTGTTTCCGCTATCTGTACGAGTATTGTGTTTTCACAACTACTACTCTAGCTACTCGCACAGGAATATTTAGCAGTGACGGTCTACAGCTAGTGTAACACAGAGCTGACTTGTGCTGCACATGCTCGTCTTTACACCCTTTGCACGCAACGGTAAATCATCTGAGTGTCTGTACGTCTGTACGTCATCTAAAATGTCTGTACAGACTTGTTTGAGCAGACAAACCGACGTAAATGTCAGAGCGGTACTAATGGCATTAACGCCATCGTACTAAAGTAATGATTTTTTTCTATTATATTCTTTAATGTTACATTACAAGATATTCACCGCAGAATATCATTTTATGCTGTTTTTAACGGAACTATATTGTGACGTCATAACCGTTGACATTGCATCGAGCAGCTGCATTCACTACGCCGTCTAACGAGTTAGTAATCATGCGCGCGTTATACGACATTAACCATATCTTGTAAATTTTCGTAATTTTTTAAGTGACTTCTTTTTATAGCGGAGGTATGGGTGTATGTTTTGCACGGGGAAAAATTCAGTTTGCCGTCACGGATCGCTCTAATTTTTGTTTCGTTTTTAATAAAATGTACTTTTGAAGGGAAATTTTGTATGGTCGCGGCTGACAAAACACGGTATAAACATATGCTTTCGCGTCACGCTTGAATTCGTAATGTATACCTCACAGTATATATTGTTCTTGTACATATCTAGACTGGAAGTGACTACTTCTAAACAGCTGATTTCGCACAATAGCTTCAATATTATTTCAATTGAGGTTATGTTTATTGTTCTTGTTAATTTTAAAAATGTGTATTTTCTAAATTTGTGTAGTTAAATTATTTAATGTATATGACATATACCAGTTTTTTAATACCATAATCAGATATGATATATTTATTATTATACTTAGAGAGTATAACTGTCAAAAGTAGGGTTATAAACTGATTAATTACTGAAGTCCCTTATATAGCCTAAGACACTCATATTCATAGTCGGTGACAGTTTCAATTAATTTTTAAGTTGTGGATCTGTCCCGCGCGAAATTTAATACCAAAATAATTTTCAAGAGTTGCCCTTTCCTGCATGCATCTAAATTTGTATAAAAATAATTAAATCATGATAGTGAAAAAATATAGACCTATAGTCAGACATGCCAAAAGCAGTAGTCACTTCTGTCGGCTAGTCCCGTATTACCTAAGTTTTGTTTGCATTAAAAGGCTTTATTATACGCCTGATCGTAATAACATAAAATATAAAAGTGCGGAAACCACGGAAAGAGTCGAAAAAAATTAAAATTAAAATTTTCGCTAAGTAGGAAACGTGTTTTTTATCGCGGAAACAATTAATTAAAGGCGTGTTATTATATGTATTTCAATGTAACTAGTTTATCGCGACAGCATGTAAATATACAAAACAAATTTAAATAGACGAAAATTTATAATTAAAGTAAAGAAATTTACATTTCGCCAGAAATTTTGCTGGGAAATTAAACACATTTGAGGCAAATATATGTTAATATTTGAGTATTGTATTCGACAATGAATACGGTGATAGAACTTCTTTCACAAAAATTTCAATTAAGCGTGTTTCTCTCAGTATAAGCACGCTTTCACGGCAATTATGCGCCACTACAGATTTTGATTAAACTCAATCAACAAAGAACAAAGTCAATAAGATCCATGTACCTGACGGCGAAGGAGGGCAGGTTTGGGGGGGGGAATTCAATCCCTCTTTTCGCCGATTACACAAAAAGCAGAGAAGATTAATACGGTGAACAAGCTATTGTGTGTTTTCACTGAACCCCAGTACATACGCCCACTCATTACGCCATTAACTCTTACATGTCTTTCTTGATCTGACGAAAAAACACTTACGTGATTCAAACATCTACAAATTTTGATGAAGCTTTCAAATCAAATGTAGCTGAAATAAATTCGTTAAGAATTTGATGGAAATTGTGTTTTTTAAAGAATAAAAAAAACATAAGGTTAAAGGATACGCGATAAGGGTTAAGAATAAGGAAAACGAAAAAATTAGGAATAAGAATAAAGGATAATGATAAAGGAAAAGGAAAAGAATAAAGAAAAGGATAGAGTATAAGAGATTTTTTCTTAGCGTTAATACTTCATGTCAGTGAGACTAATGAAGACCAGGCATACGCTGGTTTTTTACGGAAAAAGTAAAAAACGTCAGTAACTGTAAGTCTCGAACACATGACCTTGAAATGTGCGCTTGATGAGACGCAGCAACGTGCCGATGTCTTAGCTACGCCGACTACCAAGCCCCGTATAAGTATAAAGAATAAAGCAAATTGATAAAGATAAAAGATATGGTTAAAGAATAACGAGTAAGGATAAAGAATATGGATAAGGGAAGAAGGATAACGGATCAAAGGAATAAGGAAAAAAATAAAGAGTATGGATGAAGATACAGGATAATGATAAAAGATGTTGTTAAAGAATAATGAGGAAGGATAGAGGACATGGATAAGGGATGAAGGATAAAGGATTAAAAGAATAAGGATAAAGATAAAGTATAAGGAAAAGGAGTCAATTCGTAAATAACGTGATCAGTCACCAAGTACAACATGTTGCAGATTACAGAAACAAACTTTTACCAATTCGAAGTGTTAAAGTTGGACTATTTTCCTTATTTTACACTACTAAAGAAATAATGAAAAAGTGTGTTCCAAAAATCGCTTTAAAACTTCAGGATAGTTCCTTTGGACATACGTAGGCCTGTATTAAAATGCTTCAATTTTTATTTATTTAGCCACCATATTGTGTTTTAACCAAAAAATTACGTATTTTAAACTGTACATGATATGGATTTAAAATGTTCATGCTATTTATTGTCCTGAAGACCTAATCAAAAAAACGTTGTCAACCAAATTCCTTTAATCCTTTAAAATTTCGGTTATTTAAACTTGTTGACATCAAATTCTTGAACACCTAATAAAATATTAACAGGAAATAAAATATTTTTCTAACGACAAAAACATATTTATTTTTATTTTTGCAGTAGATTAAGGGTACACTGGAAAAAAATAAATCTTAATCACATTTCGGTTCTAGACTAATCTCGGTTATCATAAAGAAATTTTTTTTCGGCAAATTAATTAGTGTCTTTTTTTATCATTAAAAAAGAGAAATATTTTATAAAGTTAACGGTTATCGAGATATCTTACTTTAAAAAGTTTAAGAGGCGGCCATTTTGAAAGAAGTAAGGAAACTTTGTTGATTAGTTCTCACAATTTCAGTCTTTAAGACACTACGTATCACGTAAAGTTTAAACTTTATATCATTTGCCGTTAAAAAATTTAATTAGTTTTGTTAAAAACACAAAATGGCGGCTTCAAGCATAAGAAATGTTTTATTTATTTTGACCCGAAAAGCCATATCCTCAAGTTTTAGAGCGAATTTTGAAAACGCTCTCTGTACAATAATTTGGCGTAATCGATTATTAAAATAACACAATTACTTTACAGCCTTTTTGAAACTTTAAAACTAATATAGTGTATGTATCATACTCCAAGCTGTCTTTCTGACGTAATAGAAGCAAATTTTTAAAAATAATATCTTAACCTTCTTTGAAATTCAATTTTAAAAATTTTAAACGCTAATTTATGAAGTTTCTAAAACTGATTACGATGATCAGATTTTCAAAACAATTTAGACAAGATATGATTTTTTAAGATATGAAATTGCCGCCATTTTGAAACTGTTGAATGAGTTATGCTAGTTAACGAAGCTGTTTTCAAGCTATTTCCGAAATTTATTTGTGGACATTTTAACAGTTTTATGGTTCACACGCGCGGTTTGTGCATGTGTGCGTGCGTGCGTATGTGTGACCTCCTGCTAGTGAACAAACACACAAACTAGCGTGCACAGACATCTAAGTAAAAGCCACTTTTTGAACACCAAATACCTGGAAAACGATTGATTCATTGACCAAGCGAAGGTTTCCCTGTTTTAACTCGACCGTTTGACCGTTTGTGCTTGCTTATTACACAGTTTGGGCTAAACGCTTTGACCGATTGTTTTGAAATATGGTAACAATATCTTCTATTAAGCCCAAATGACGTATGTAAAACATTTTCCTACTTAATTCCGTTTCAAAATGGAGGCCTCTGACTTAACTACTGACGAGTGTACTCAGTTTTAATCAAACGCTTTGGTCTATTGTTATTTTTTATTTTATTTTTTTAAGGCGAAAAGCACATTGAGGCTATTATCGCCTCCCTAAATGTAAGTGTGAGTGTAAAGTGTTAAATTCGTAACTGTAGTGTTGTAAGTGTAAGTGTGTGTTAGACTCGGGTACCGCGAGGGACGTCTAAATCCTCTCAATAGGTGCTGGTAGTCTGCAGCCCTGCGGGGTCGATTGTTTAAACATTGTATAAACCCGAAAAACTTAAGTGTAAAACTTTTTCTCATTCACTCTCAAGATAACGGGCTCTCATTCAACGTTGAAAAGAGTATAATTTTGCCGTTTTCACTGAAAAACAGCAACAATTTCCAATAAATTTAATCCAGTAACTTTTTTTGTAAATATTACGGTTTTTGGTCAAATTGGCGGAAAAAGTTACGAACGCTATCGTGGACCGCACTGTATATTAATTAAAAATATATTGTAATGCGAGGTGTATTGTTCTTTGAGCTAGTTGAAAAACAGATCAACAAAATATTTGTTTTCTTTTTTCGCACTTCGTATAGTGACAGAGTACAACGATCAAATATATTATTTCTCAAATCAACATCGCTTTTTCCCAGCACATACTATTCGTACAGGCATACATAAGGTATCTTTAGAAAGATTTTTTAACCGGTTTCTGACATTGCAAAACGATTTTGCGCTAAAACGTACTGTTTGTGGAAAATGTTAACATAAAAGACACTTTTAACTGTTATAGGCAAAACGGCTTGCGCATGCGCAGAATCACAAATCAGACAATATTTTGTATATTTTACGAAGCTACCTTATTAATCACGAATAGAAATCCCATTAAGAATGCCACATTTTTGCATAACTTATTTAGAACAATTTCAATATATACTTAAAAGTCATTAAACTTATAGGTTATGTGGCCCTACTGACAGTCCCCCTATCCCTGCCGTCGTACAAGCTGGGACAAGCATTTCGAATACCAAACACATGTTTTGGACACTGTTTTTACACAAATATGTTTGATTTCTTCTTTCGTCTATTGGTAATCGATCGTTTTTCGATTTATTTTTTAAACATATTTTCCCTTCCTTCCAACTACCGCCCTCACCCCAACGACTACTCTTATTCGTAAGGCTGTGTTTACTTAAAACCTTTATTGTGAGAAATTTTGCACAGGCCCCCTGTTAGAAATAACAAAAAAAAATTTGGTTTTTAAATAAGACTAAAATATTAGTTTACGTAATATTCGATATTGACAGTTTCGGGAAAATCCACTTTCATCGCGTTAGAGAGAGAAAGACAGACAGCTACTATCTCGATTACTTATATAGACGTACGGATCCAATATGACGGTCTTATAGATATAAGAAAATATAAAATAAAGAACTTAATCCAGAAGAAAGTAGACACACGAAACTTCTCATCTCGCTATAAACAAGATCCAATAAATAACTCACTTCCCGCTTCCCTCTTCTCTGCTCTTTCTCTCTCGCACGCAAACACTTTATATTCCTTTTAGTGGTATTTGATACAGTAAATGGTTTAGATATATCTAGATACTTTCTCAACTTTTATATCGCCATCTTATTTTCCGCTTGATTAATAACCCTGCACACCAAAGCTGTTTTTGTCACGTTTTTATTAACATATAATATAATACAAATGTACAGAAAGACTGTATATACACTCTACGTAATTATAGAGATCACAATATAACTAATTAATGTAGTCACGTGTTCATTGATGTAATTGTTAGGCGGCCTTACAGAGGAAATCGTTTTGTGCGGTTTTAATGTCAAAATTTCTGTTAAAACTAAATTATTAGAAACTCTTGAACATAGCTGTTTTTTATCTAAAATCTATGATTTTAAAGTTATGAATATAAGTAGGATTCCGGACAGTATAGCCCAGCGCTCTGATTGGTCGAGCGATGCTGTTACGTAGATAGCCCAGCGCTCTGATTGGTCGAGCGATGCTGTTACGTAGGGTGTGACGCGTGGCGTAGGGTGTGACGTAGGGTGTAACGTAGGTGTGTGGTGACATCACGGTACTCGCTCGGTCCATCGTTGCTGACGTCGTGCGTACCCGCCGCCATCGTGTTACGTACCCGGGGCCTGTGGATAGTGTGTTATATAAACATATAAAGTATTTTATTCTATGGCCGCCGCCGCCATCGTGTTACGTACCCGACCCGCCGGTGAATATTAATTAATCGAAAAAAAGTTGCGCGTTTCTGGCAAGGCTCGAACCGGGGACGTTGCGCGTGTGAGGCGCACGCTGTAACCACTGTACCACGGGAGCGTCTTGGGAAATTAGAGCGATTCGACATATATGAAACGTAACGATTTTGCCCGATCGAATCGTCATCGTGTTACGTGCCTAGCCAGCCCTGAGACGGTGGATAGTGCATTATATAAACATATAAAGTACTTCATTCTATGGCCGCCGCCATCCGTGCCCCGGGCCTGTGGATGGTGCGTTATATAAACATATAAAGTACTTCATTCTATGGCCGCCGCCATCGTGTTACGTGCCTCGGGCCTGTGGATGGTGCGTTATATAAACATATAAAGTACTTCATTCTATGGCCGCCGCCATCCGTGCCCCGGGCCTGTGGATGGCGCGTTATATAAACATATAAAGTACTTCAATCTATGGACGCCGCCATCCGTGCCCGGGGTCTGTGGATAGCGCGTTATATAAACATATAAATAATGTCAATCTATGACCTCTCTCTAGTCACCGCCGCCGTCGTGTTACGTGCCCCGGGCCTGTGGATAGTGCGTTATATAAACATATAAAGAATGTCAATCTATGACCTCTCTCTAGTCACCGCCGCCATCGTGTTACGTGCCCCGGGCCTGTGGATGGTGTGTTATATAAACATATAAAGTAAGTCTCTCTCTCTCTCTCTTTCTAACCTCATCCGCCATCCTGTTACGTGCCTAGCCCGCCCTGAGACGGTGGATAGTGCGTTATATAAACATATAAAGTACTTCAATCTATGGCCGCCGCCGCCGCCGCCGCCATCGTGTTACGTGCCCCGGGCCTGTGGATAGTGCGTTATATAAACATATAAAGAATGTCAATCTATGACCGCCGTCGTCGTGTTACGTGCCCCGGACCTGTGGATGGTGTGTTATATAAACATATAAAGTACTTCAATCTATGGCCACCGCCATCGTGTTACGTGCCTAGCCCGCCCTGAGACGGTGGATAGTGCGTTATATAAACATATAAAGAATGTCAATCTATGACCGCCGCCATCCGTGCCCCGGACCTGTGGATGGTGTGTTATATAAACATATAAAGTACTTCAATCTATGGTCGCCGCCATCGTGTTACGTGCCTAGCCCGCCCTGAGACGGTGGATAGTGCGTTATATAAACATATAAAGAATGTCAATCTATGACCGCCGCCATCCGTGCCCCGGACCTGTGGATGGTGTGTTATATAAACATATAAAGTACTTCAATCTATGGCCGCCGCCATCGTGTTACGTGCCTAGCCCGCCCTGAGACGGTGGATAGTGCGTTATATAAACATATATATAAAGTACTGCATTCTATGGCCGCCGTCGTCGTCGTCGTGTTACGTGCACCAGGGTCAGTGGATAGCGCGTTATATAAACA